>CM060258.1:36306420-36358920 GCA_030684275.1 Acipenser oxyrinchus oxyrinchus
GACATTCACATTGGAAAAAAATATATATAAATATATACTGAGCATCAAAAGAAATGTATCACTTATATTTGATGTGATTGAAAAATGACAAACTCTGTATTAGAGCACCTGCAGTGACTTTTTATAGTGCTGATTAACAATTGACATCACGAAGATGCTGCAAAATGACCTGTCGATCTTGGGCAGGTGTTGTTGACAGAGTGTGTCTGGTTATACCGTTTCGCCAGGTTGAAATTGCTGGCTGTGAGCATCCAAGATGGCGAGCCACAGTACGCTACCCTAGTCCAGCCTCCAACATGCCGATTGCACGAAGGCGCTGCGCTCTTGACAGACGTGGCATATTGGTTTTCTTCTGTGATTTTCTTTATTGCTTTTATTCAAGCCTGCAATTCAACAGCTGAAATCACTCCATATCCAGTGTCCAATCAACTGTCTCACTAATTAGGTGATTAAGTGCATATGCTTCAGTCATAGTCACTCAAGTGTGTCACGGTCAAGGATGAATGATCGAGTGAAAAAAAAAAACATTTCGTCAATGTCCAGCATTTATATACCTTATTTTTTTCGAAAATAAATGTGTTATGATAGTAGGGCTACTGATTTTCCACGATCGCGGAATCATGGACGGAATTGCGGAATCACGGACGGAATCGGCATTGGGGACGGAATTGGCATTTTGGGAATGGAATTCTGCTTTGCAACTACACCTTTAAAAAAAAAAACTGCGCAAACAGTCTTTTACCGCTGTTATTGTACTATAAAAAAATAATAGATTGCTTTGATAACTACTATACCCAGAAGCCCAGCGATGACGCTTGTATAAAACGTTTTTGTATGTTTATTTGGATCATTGGATAACGAGAAAACAGGTGGTTTTGTGGGCGTTGCGCTGATGGACTGTCTGCCTCTGTTGTGGCGCTACCTGTGTGCTGTGTGAGTCGAGTTGTTTAAAAAAGCAACTAGCTGTTTTGTGAGTACTATTCTGTGGAATCATTTTGGAGTTGTATATACAGAAAAGTGAAAAGTACCTGAAAAAAAAAAATACGATCGTCAACCCCCGATTAAAAAAAACTTATGTATTAATTTATTTAGTTATTATCGCAAATCTGTTACTGTGTCACCCGCTCAACACAAGGAAATGACAAGGTGGTTGAGGTGAAACATTTAGTTTTATAACTTATTATTTATAATTCATCATTAACTCCTTAATAATACTACGTACTCAGAGTGATTTTTATTTTTTTTACTCGTGTTGTTATAACATGGCTCTCTCTACTCTAGCTACTGTAGAAAATTGAATTGTAGACTCAACAATGAGTGGACTAATAAATACTTATTTATTTTACCAACTGTACTGAACGCAAAGCCAATGTGTTTATTGTGCAATGAATGTGTGTCAGTAGTTAAGGAATACAATGTGAAAAGGCATTTTGAAACCAAACAAGCTTTTGGAAATTTGTATCTAGAGGGCACAGTAGTTAGAAGCTCAAAAGTAGAAGCGCTGATCACTTCTTAACAGTTATACTATTAATATGTTACATACATTTTAAAATGTTTGTAATGATACTCTGTTAAATTATCACACTGTTCTATTATTAAAGTTCTATTCGTATGGTAAATGTGTAAGGCTTATTCAATATATGAACATTACATTATATAATATTTATTATTGCTTAAAAATGCGCAGAGTAAAATACTCTGGCCCGCTTACTCCTAAATTTTTCCCAATCTGGCCCCCTTAAATTTAAAAAACTAGTTGAAGATCCCTGTTCTAACTAAGGCAACTCTATCTGTCCAGGGTATACAAGAAACACATGCCCCTCGTTTTCTACTAATCTGTATATTGTAATGCCAGCAATAAGCTGTTTTTTCAAAACACCTTTATTTGTTGACTGACCTACAGAACATTGTTACTCGTGGACTGCTTTAAGAAAGATTTTTCCTGAAAACTGCAGTATCTCAGGGACTTAAATTTAAAAAAAATGAATTCAATAGATTTTTAATGTAAAAATGTTATTTATGTTCAAATTACATTGTTAATTCTTAATAAATTGGTAAAAACAGAATTGGTCATTTTCCATTCCCAAGAATGGAAAATCAGGAGCCCTATAATAGTGATTTCTTTTGATGCTCGATATATATTTTTTATAAATACTATTTCATTTAAGCAGATATTGTCTGTAAAGAAAGCAAGCCTACATAATATGCAGCTTTGGATTTATGGTGCATTTTCTAATGATGTATCTTTTGGGGGAAAAAAATCTACAAAAAAGTGAACACAAGAAAAACATAACTCTAAATCAACCATAATACATTAACAGTAATTTATATAAACCTTAAACTGGTAACAATTTTAAATCAACAATACCGATTACTGGTATACATTTTCTGATTATGAAGTGCTGAAAGTAAAACATGTACAAGATGTGTAAGATGAAGTGACATTTACTAGAATATACAAAATACCTGGCCTTGTATTGTCAATATCTGCTCTACCTGTGTTGCAGATTCTTCAGTAGTGCTTGTCAATTTAGCCACACCTGTGGTGAAGTCATGAATCACAGGGGCTACTGTGGTTTCTCTGTCTGTCTCATGTTTTATCTATATTTATTTAAAACAAATTAAAAAAACTAAGTTAAATACCATACAAAATTCCATGTTGAAGCAAAAAAAAAGGTAATGGAAAAATAAAAAGAGAAATTATGAAAAAAAAAGTTGTACAGTCAACAAGGTGGTATCGATTACCTAAAAGAAATTAATAGATGTGCGCATGAAGCGGGATAAAAGTGATTTGATAGCAGTGATTGGACTAAGCTACCTGTTCCTGAACTGGCTTTTTGTACACTGTGGACAGGGTTGTTACTGAACTGGTCCGCTCTGCAGAACTTGGAGCTGGATCTTGTACTTGAGCGTGGTCAACAGCAGCTAGCACAGTAGCTACCACAGCTGGTTTTTTTTCTGTCTCATACTGCTCCTACAGTACATTAGTTAGATTAGAAATTATTTTATATGCATAGAAACACAATCAGGCCTTGTGGTTTTCGCAAACCATACTTCATATAAAAGTTTACACTCAAACAAAAAAGACCCAATTTTGAAGCAAAATTTCCTGCTGTACCAGAATTAAAAAATAAATCATATTTATCATATATAAAAATACCAGTGATGAAATATACAGTATTCAACCTAAACACAAATCTGACAGACCTTTGTGATTACAACCATCTTTTCAGAATCAGGCTCCATTATTATTCCAAATGAATGCTGTCAGTTTATAAAGAACTAAGAACCACACTCGTGCAACCAGCCTACCAATACATTGCTGGAAAATACCAGAGGACCAGAAAGAGTACTTTAAGTAGATTTCCTTACCTCTGCTGCTCCAGTAACAGCAACAGCAGCTCCAGAAACTGTCATGTGTTTCTGCATTTCATGTCGTGCTTCCCAGTGTCCCTCCATGTGCATCTGGGTGGCTGCAGTAGTCATTCTGGATTCTCTATAGCTTGCCTCTGAAACATAATTCTCCTGCTTCCAAGGTGGGAGGACATCTGAGGTGACAACTGTGGTTGTGGTTTTTCGAGTCACCATTGGAGATTTTACTGGTCTAATTGGTGATGAAGAGGAGAATCTTCCAGATGGAGACACAGATCTTTGGAAGAACAATTCAATTGAAAAAGATTAGTCAGTAGATAAACATAGTTATTAAGAGGGATACAAATTAGGTGGAAAACTTTAATTAGTATAAATGGAAAAGTATCCACTGAGCTTTACCTGACAGGGGATGGGGCAGGTCCTCTAACATGCCTCACGGGAGAAGGTGACTGATGGCGTGCAGCTGAAACTCTGGCAACTGCTGATGGTGGAGTTGGGGATTTTGAGGTTGGCTTTGGTGGCACACGTGGGGGTGTCTTGTGTGGCAGTTGGTGGATAACTGTAGATCCATTCATACTC
Source organism: Acipenser oxyrinchus oxyrinchus (assembly GCA_030684275.1). Lineage (NCBI taxonomy): Eukaryota > Metazoa > Chordata > Actinopteri > Acipenseriformes > Acipenseridae > Acipenser > Acipenser oxyrinchus. The sequence continues at coordinate 36,310,372 of CM060258.1, forward strand.
ATTTGCATTGTCGCTGAGGTTCTAGCCTCGAAGTGGGCTTCCATTTTCTGTACATTAAATGAAGGGGGTTAATAGTACGTGACATGTATTCAAAGAGCATGAAAAAAACTAAACATAGGAAACTAAATAAAATACATCAGTTCAGCAAGGGTGGTGGCATTTGGTGTGTAGCACTAGGGCAGGAAATAGTCCAGTAGTTACCAAATGTGAATATAGGGGGATCCACCAATGCATATTCCTGTGGGAGGGATTCTTACATGCCTGCCCTGTTCATGTGATGCATCGGTGGAGTCTCCTATAACCATTCCCTGTTAGAAAATGTTCTTTGCTTCCCCTGGTATCCCAGAGAAAGATTACACATTTCCTAAATACTTTGAATACTACAGCCTCCTTAACCACCCTCGACCCCTACCCTTACTTAAAGTTTAAACACTGTGTACAACAGCATTAGATTTCCTTAAAACAAACAAAAAAACATGCTTTACCTTTTCAACTCTTGTCTGGCGAGTCTGGGAAATCTGAGCAGTAGATACAATAGTCTTTGTCTTTTTAGCAGGGACTGCTTCTTCTTGGCCTTGGGTAAATAAAGAATACAAAAATGAGTAATACTGTAATAAGTATAAACTCATCCTGACATTTCTTAAGAAAAACTAAATGTATCAATATAGTATCAATATTGTTTATATTATCTATATCCAGTTCACTTTGGTTAAAACATACAATAATTTAGAAAATACAAAAGGAGCATAAATGACTGGATAGAATGTACTGATACCTTGAACAAGCAGTTCGGCTGTAGATGTAGCACGTCCACTGCTGTTGGAGGCGTTTACGGAGTAAGTTCCAGAATCTTCGGGGAAGGCTTCGGCAATCAGTAAACTGTATACCTCTCCTTCTTGTACAATCTGAAAATCAGGGGAGCTCTGGATCTCTGCTCCCTCCCTGTAGAACTTCACCACAGGTGTAGGGATTCCAGTCACACGTACATCCAGTCTGACTTGGCTTCCTTGTCTCACAGTCATGCTCTGTAGTCTCTGTGTAAAGTTTGGCGGCGCTGTTTCTGCTGCAATGTGGAGAAAGGGTATACAGTCAATAAATGGAACTTTCAACTGGTGACAGCTTGCTTGAGTCTTACAAGAATTGGGACTGTGGTTTACAAGACTTGCACCACCAAAGATCCTAATAGTAACAATGTGTAGATAAACATTTAACACTAAATTTGTTTTCATAGTAAATCTATATATTCTGGCCTAAATTATTTTTCAACCACATTATACCTTTAAGGAGTATAGTGTGGTTGACAACAGCAAGACATGTGACATGCTGGAATTATAGAAATAGCCACCAGGTGGTGCTACAGAAGTATAATCCTATTCAAGTCAAAGGCAAACAGTAACATCAAATGGGGATTTGGCGTAACCCATAATATATATATATATATATATATATATATATATATATATATATATATATATATATATATACACATACATATTTTGGCACATCTTCTAATGGTTGGTACTTTATTAAATACAGGCATTAACAGGCAGGTGAAATAAAAAACTGTTTTATACTACTATAAACATAACATTCCACATGTATTTTTCATATAATTACCTGTCACAAGCAATTCAGCTGTGCTAGTGGCTTGTCCAGCTCCATTGGTGGCTCGTACGGAAAATCTTCCACTGTGTGCGGCTGTCACGGCGGGGATCATCAATCCAGCACGGCCTTCGCTGAATGAGATCTGCACGCCGGGCAGAGCGGCAGTGGAAAGAACCTGGCCATCACGAAACCAGCTCACCTCAGGAACTGGGGAACCTGGAGAAACAAGAGAGAAACTCTGTCATTAGAACTAACGGTTCATAATATATTTAATGTAACTGCCATCTACCATCTACAGTAAAAGCATAGCAAAGTGTAATAAAGCATATTAAAAGCATGTTAAAGCATAGGTAAACATTTTAAGGCCCAGAGCGGTATGGTAAAGCATATTTTAAAAAATGACAAGCAATGGTAAACTATGGTAAATGCATAGTATAATCTTTGGAAAAGCATGGGAAAACTGCAAAATAACTGTGTAAAAATACCATGGTAAACTTTTATAAGAAAACAATAATTGTTATTGGTCATAATATATCACCATTGATTATATATACTGTACATGCTTATGGGCATACAGTTGTTATATATCCTAAACATTTCACTGTTTAAAAAATATTTACTGAATTGATATATTTGTTTTAAATGTCTGACATAGTATACCATTTTGAGGGATGAAACAAAAAGTGAAAACTTACCACTAACTTGAGCCTCAAAGGTTGCAGCACTACCCTCAAGTGCTACAACGCTTTGCAGCGGCTGTATAAACGTGGGTGCTTGTGTCGACATTGTTTTAGGCACCCTGAAAAAAAATTAAAAATGAAAAAAAACATTCAATTACTGCCCTACTTATTTTACAGTATGGGTCATGGTTCGGTTTTACCTTCATATATGATGAGGTCTAAAAGATGGCTGTGTTCATCTAAAGTCAATATAATGTATTTTTAACAAACTAAAAATAAATCAGGCTTGAGTTAGAAACTGTTAATGTATTTTGTTTTTGAACACTTGCTGCTCACTAGCATGTAAGACCTTGGAAGTTTTGAACTATGATTTCCTTAAACATTGCTGACTCCAGGGGGGTGGGGTAGAAAGATAATATTCAAGGATATTTTATATATATTTTATATCACTACATATTAAACACTGTAAGTTACAGGTGTACCTTAAGACCTAATGTTTACAAATTACTTAAAAGTTTATAGAGCAGATTATAACGTGTTACTGTTTATTTTAGTGCTTTATTTATTATTATTATTTTTTGTCTAGAATTCAGGCATACAAAAACCCATGCCAAATACTAAAATGCATGCCATCATTTATTTACTATGTGTTATAAATTAATTAATTGATCCACAACTCAATAAAAAGTATATAAACATATTTTATTCAATAAGTCTTCTTGTTAACGATGTTAAAAGCTATGTGACAAAAATGGAAGTTTCCAAAAATAGCCTGTCCCTTTTTGATTGACAGTGGACATGTGGCACATATCTGATGGTGCAATTGATAGCTCAGCTGCTGATTCCCTTAAAAAGACATCACTGCCGAGCTGGTATACCACAAGCATGCTATCAGAGCTATTCCTGGCTTTTCTCAATTTGTCTGACTGCATAATAACCCTGAAGTTTAAATCCAGAACAAACATTTCCAATTGATAGCACATTTAACTAAATAACAAATTACGCTGAACTACCTTATGTTCGACTTGTTTTCCTGTTGTTGATCATAAAATTCAACATCTAAGTGGTTAACTGTGAATACTTTAATAGATACATTTTATGCTTAGGTATATATTCTTCACAAATCCATTAAATGTAATAATGCAATAATTTAATAACCATTGCATAATTTAATAGTACTCTTAAAACAAGGGTTACTTACCTGCTTTCACAAGCGTGCCTAGAAATAATGGGACTGTGCCCAGAAATTTAAAAACTTCAGAAAAGGTTTTCTTATCCAGCAATATTTTCAAAATATCCAATGTGAGAACGGTTGAGCCTCGGAAAATAAAAACAAAACTACACACTGTTGAAGAGTGTAGTTTTGCTTTCCTCTGCAATCCCTACACCCGAGGCAAGGCTGGGAATGCTCTAACTGCTCAGAAGTGCAAACATAGTTGTTTTACTTTATATACCCTAGGTCCGCTGACAAGTGAGTGCATCATTTCACAGCCATGTCTGATTGGCTGTCACTGCAAGGCATCATGGGATCAATGAACCACTTTATGCAACTTCACACCTGTCAATCTCTGCTTTTATGCAGGCAGTTCTATTTTGTCAGGATAGCCCACAAGGATATTAGCACAAGTAAAATGTAAAGTTCCAATCAGCTGCAAAAAGTTCATATTTTACCAAAGACTCCATCTCTATGTTAAACATTATTACTAACATGTTAAAGAAAAAAGAATAGATTATTAACCTGTGCAAAATGAGAAAAGCGCCTCTGTACAAAGCACAGCCCCCAAGAAACAACAAGAGATCTACCAACTGTATCTGCCAATCACCAAACCATCTGAATAAACTCTTTCTAGTGCATGTTATCTGTATTCTACCCCATTGCTTTTGTTTTACAGTAATTAGATGCTGTCTTGTGTAAAGACTGATGGAACTTCAAATGCTGCAGTGTACCATTTTGATTATTCCATCACATATCGAAGTAGGCCACATTTAGTCTGTAGAAGTCTATGGGTTTTATAACATTCCATTCTTAGATAAACACCACTTACATCACCCTATTTATATGGCTGACTTTACAAAACGTGACTTTATGAAACTGTACTGGTGAAAAAAATACATAATAAGCATAAGCCTATTTTGGTTCCAATAGGTAAATATATTACTGCAGAAATGCCTGATATAAAAATGTTTTGATATAAGGACAATATTTTTCCATTTCTGTGTAACCACTTAGTTTTTACCTAAATGTGCGGTACGCTCTTATAAATAATAATCAAGCAACCTATAACCAAGCTATCCTAAAAGCACTAGAAAAACACCTGGCATAAATGAACAAATAGTAAAGTTAAGACAATAGGGACACATTATTACAATGCAGAGCTATACCAACAATTAATTATCTTGCCAACAGGTGTCTGGTAATTCTGACTACAAGGAATAGTCACATACATATGTTTTATATTTATTTTTTGGGTGTCTTTTTTAACAATGCATATTAACATTATTTAATCAAAACTTTTTTTTAAAGTTTTTTTTAAAACAGTCTTTAAAATACTCCCACGTAGACTGAAAAGCATTGACACATAATGAAAACTTCCAAAATAAATTAAATGCACGAGGTTTCCGCCATGCTTTCCGGGCTTACAAAACAACAATACAACATGAACTTTAAAAGCTAAGACATTTTGGCTTACTTTTGAAACAGAATTCCAGCTTCAGACGTTTGACCAACACAACATGTTTCTTCCACCTGCACATTTAAAAGCAAATGCTGATTCACTCCTCCATGATCTTCTGCCCTCGGACTAAAAGTACTGAGTATTTCTGATCTTTTCGTGTTTTCTAAAATATGAAAGAACACACAAAACGTCACATCATGTTCATACTTCACAAATAAATATTATACAGATTATGAAAAAAAGCACAAGCACAATATGTGGTCAGCATCCCATCATGCTCTTCAAACCTGTGTTTGTGGGCAGGAGCAGCATTCTTAATAATTTACAGTATGTTTGTTTTCTCATATGCCTGAACCTCCTACATGCCTTCTGGATGTTCTTGTAAACATGATGTTTTTTTGGATGGCGGGACGGACGGGACAGGACGGACGGACGGGACGGGATGGGACGGGGGGTGAAATTGCCTAACCCCATGTACAGAGTGTGCCTTCACTTCTCAAAAAAAAAAAAAAAAACCACCAGCCACCACAGGGGTTCAAATAACTTGTATCATTAGGTTCTCATGTGAGTACCAGCAGAAATGATTGGTATTCACCAAAATTAGGGGTCATCATCCATGCTCCACCAGTTCAAATAATTGGGATGTCAAGAATCAGAGGTGCAAATCTGCAGCTAGATTCTAGTGCCAGAGTACCTCGTATAGAGCGAGCGACAGTCAATTCTGGCACCAGTGGACATGTTTCATTTATTGTTGTTATTATTATTATTATTTTATTCGTTAACAACCATAGATGTTTCTCATTGGGTCTGGACTACTCAAATGACCCACCCACACTCATGCACATACACAGGAGAAGGTTTGTGTCGTGTGAGAAGCGTAAGGGGTGCTTGATTTGGGTGGTATTTAATAATTTAGCACCAGTATTATTATTATTTTTTTATTTAGCAGACGCTTTTATCCAAGGCGACTTACGGAGACTAGGGTGTGTGAACTATGCATGCTGCAGAGTCACTTACAATTACATCTCACCCGAAAGATGGAGCACAAAGAGGCTAAGTGACTTGCTCAGGGTCACACAATGAGTCAGTGGCTGAGCCGGGATTTGAACCGGGGACCTCCTGGTTACAAGCCCTTTTCTTTAACCACTGGACCACACAGCCCCCAGTATCCTCTCGGGTGCAAAAATTTCAAAACAGTTTAGCACCAGTTTTCAAAACGATTTGCTCTAGTCAATGATGCTGGGTTCAGGGTCAAAGGTTTCAGTGCTCATCTTACACATATGAATATGGATCAGGGCAGAAAGGTGTGAGGCTGATAGGTGGGATCGATATTTGTTTTATTAAATGTTGACATGTGAAAACCCACAAGCAGCACTGCTTAATGGCAGTGTCAGAAAGAACAACAATAGTTTATGAATGTTTAAGTAGGAGTCCAGATTGCTACTTATTATAATGTGTAACAAATCATTACACATTCTCTGTTTATTTCAATAGCCTACCACCATATTCCAGCCCTGGGGATTCAAAAGCAAAAAAAAAAACCCAAAAAAACACTTTATTAGTGTTGTTGAACACGTTAGCTTGACGGCACAACGGTATTTATAGAAGGATATAACTGAGGGAAACAAATATTATTTTAAGTAAAATGCTTAAGTAAATGTATTTTTTTAAACTCACATTTAAATAGGACAGCTTTGAAACATCGACACCTCTTCTCATCTGCGCTCAGTTTGAGAAGCGCCACTCCCCGTCACTATTCTCTGGATGGACAACTTATCGAGATCCCTAGCATTGGTTGTTTCAAGTGTCCATTACAAGAAAATGATGCTATAAACTCTTGAAGCAGCCAATGATAGCGCTAGCAGGGATGGACTTTTTAGTGGATTGGAACCCTCTGGCCTTAAGTGAAATATGGGGACTGGTATTTGATTATGGTCAGTGATAATAAGTTACTCAGAGATAGTTTACAGATCCCAGAGGTTAGGCAGGTATGGGCCACAGACAGATAATATGCTTGACCTTGCAAGCGTGAGCACCCTCGCTGCATGAAAATTGCTTTCCTGTTAAAAATGTACTGATGGTAGGCATTTCCGTCTTAAAAACAATATGGAAGTCTGCATGTCTTTTTATTGGTGCGCATGCGTACCTGCGTGCCAGTTATGTGAACCCCTGACTATATATATATATATAAAAGTTTAACATTTAAGCTTTATATTAAGTTGAAATTTGAAATGGCGTCGCTGCTACACAGGGAGTAAATCTACAGTGTCACTGAGTTGAAAATGATATGAATGTTGATTATTTTTCTAAAGAATGCTTTCATAAAACCTATTGGGGGTTTTAGCGAATGGCATAATTAATAGCAACGGCATTCATAAGTTGATTTAGCAACTTGGAATATTTTAACAGCTTTCCTGACAAGTCATTAAAAAGAACAGTAAGTTGCTAAAATAATTTGTCATGTTCAGCATTATCTTGTTTAATACATTTCTAAAACCAGCATTAACTTTTACAAATACTGCATTTGTACTTCTAAGTTGTTTTTTGTTAATTGTGTGACATACATCTTTATTACTTAATTTTTATAATTAATGGTGCAAAATATTATGAAAATTGTTCAAATTACCTGTGACAACTACAAATGCTGAACAGCAAGCTTCTCCGGCTTCATTTTTAGCAATGCAGAAATATTTTCCAGTATCAGATAAGACAACGTTTCTTTTTAAGAGGACATGGGTGTCACTGAGCCTCTGAATCTGTACAAAAAACTAATTTGATCAGTGACTTTAGAAAAAAAAACTGTTTATATACTGACTGTAACAGACAGATCTCACAAAACTTACTTTGCTTTCTCCAGATGCCACAACCACGTGATCTTTTAACCACAATATATGAGGTGTAGGTCTCCCTGATACCGTGCACTCAAGGAAAAGGTCTTCTCCAACTAACAACACTTTGTCTTCAATTTTAGTTTTAAAGTTTGGAGGTTGTCCTTGAACTGAAAATAAAGAAAGGGTAAAAAAATCATCTACCCTTGCACAAAAAAAGACAAAGCATTAAACAGAAAACGTATATATCCTCCAATTCAGGGTTATCTCACAGCATGTTATTTATTTGCTTTATATATTCATTTTTTTCGATTTATTGTTTGTTTTGCATCACTTGAAATTGTGTGTAAATCTGCAATTTCCATCCAAATGCTGGTTTAACATAACGTACAAACCAAAAATAAAATATGTTTTACAACATTTAAATACAGAAACTAAAATGAACTAAACAAGCTCTGTAAAATTGTTTTAGGGACCGTTTCATAAAAGTTCTGCTTGCGCTGTGCTTGCGAGGTCGTCGGTGCGAGCGTCAGGTCGCAGTGCTGTCGCTTGCGATCACTCGTTTGCGATCTGCGTTGAGAGTAATCAGTAACACGTAATTACATACAATGACCGGTATTCCAAGGAAAGCCAATATATCGAAAGAATACATTGATACAATTATTGAAATGGTTGGTCAACACAAATCCGTTCTATTAGGCAACTTTGTCAGGAAGTTTAGTCACAAAGAAAAGAACAAAGTGGCAGAGGATCACAGATGCAGTAAACGCTGTCGGGGTGGAGCAGAGAACAACAGTAAATAATAGATCTAGTGAGCAGCACAAAATTAAAAGGGAAAAAGGGAAAAGAAAAAGACCTCAAATGAGGAGGAAAATGTGTCTCAATTGGTGAAGTAGCTGTTGCTGTATTGAGAGTGATAAATAAAGAAAATAAAATAAAAGCAGATAAGCAAAGCTCTTCCTGCTGCCTTGAACCCATCATAAGTAACACGTCTTTTGTTATCCATCTAAGTAAGCATTATTGAAAATACACAACTTGTTCATACAGTGCATTATTATTATTATTATTATTATTATTATTATTATTATTATTATTATTATTATTATTATTATTATTATTATTCTTATATACCCACTGTCTCCCAATGTCACATCACCAATATCTCCACTGGCAAAGCGATCGGCAATATCACAACTTGCCCAAATGAAACTGCCGTTTGTACTCCCAGGGTACCGAATGACAGCATCTAGCACAGACATACATATATATATATATATATATATATATATATATATATATATATATATATATATATATATATATATATATATATATATATATATATGCATGCTGCATTTTGTAAACTGCGATATATATTCCATCATGCTGGAGAGCCTTCCCTGACTTCCCTGTTGATTTTGATAGCCTCCCCGAGCCTGTTTTACGCGCCGCCTACGGATTTGTGTTGTATCTAAATGTAAAAATGTGCATTCCAAGTTGCAGGTAATTGCATATTTTAAAGTTAACATTCCAAAAATTCTGTGAGAGGAGGAGCATGTCGCCAGATACTGTGGAAGCAGGTCACCCACCCGCTACCAAACTATGAGCCGCTTACTCTCTTAATAGCACACATCTGTGCCTATTTTGATCTCTCAGATGTTGGAGGGTATGATACAGTATATCCATTTTTGAAACATAAAATAATTTGTTTCTCATTTACAGGAGACTTTCACTGGCTGCAATACAACCAATTTAGATTTAAACGTCCTGATTATAAGCAAACATATATTAGGGCATGTATTTAATATATCCCTAGTGCAAAGATACACTTCCACACGTAGAGATACACAGATAACAGTGGCATTCTGGTTCTGGGAGTGCTATCTCTAGGTAGTCACACTAAGAATATCATACTTCATAGTACATATGAAATAAGTATGTTACTTCAAATTAACACACATTTCAAGCAGGTAAACAGAATTTAAAGCAGTGTTGTACTAAAAACAACTGCACTTTATAAGCAGCTATTCCTATCACTTAGCGCTATGTACCCATAACCTATTTCCCTTTGACACCCAAAACTCTAAGAATGACTGATCCAAGGACATTAGGGCAAAATGCATTTTATATCACAGTTTAATACTGGATTCGTTATTACCCCGACTGTATTAATATATAGATTGACTCGAATTAATTGAATATGCATTGTTTATGGATATTCAATCTAGTGTCTAGTACTTATCACAATGAAGGGTATGGTATGGACATAGCAAAACAAATCTCATTGTTTGAATGTTTTGTGAAATGCTAATGAACAGGTTTCCCATCTGATCCTTGTCATCTGTGCTTCTGTAACTTAATGAAATGTTTTTATTATTATTGTTTATTATGGCAGCAGTGTGGAGTAGTGGTTAGGGCTCTGGACTCTTGACTGGAGGGTTGTGGGTTCAATCCCAGGTGGGGGACACTGCTGCTGTACGCTTGAGCAAGGTACTTTACCTAGATTGCTCCAGTAAAAATCCAACTGCATAAATGGGTAATTGTATGAAAAAATAATGTGATATCTTGTAACAATTGTAAGTTACCCTGGATAAGGGTGTCTGCTAAGAAATAATAATAATATGTGGTATTCCAATTTGAAATGCCTGCCTAATATGTAATACATACGTTTAACAAAATTCTTCTGTTGTCTGTAAACTTCCCAATTACTAGTTCTCTATTTTCTTAGATACTTGTCTGTTCACCTATGTTCTTCCAGTGCAGAAAATACTGCTGAAAAACGGTAGCATTTCTGAGACAGGGGAGCATTCTCAGGTGGTTCCAATGTTAAATTTGTCTTCATTAGCTTTGCTAAAGTTGTTTTTCTAATCTGAAGGTTCTACAATTACATTAATTATCCATTAACGACATATGAATGTATTGTAATTGATATTTCAATTCCACTTAAAGAGGAAGTAGAGGGGTTCTGAAAAATCTAGCATTACATGCCCCCACGTGTTGCTACAGCTGTTTAAATAATGTAGGCCTACCTGTAATTTTTTTCTTTTCATTGTTAGCATCCTGACAACTTTTTACACTTACAGCTTTAAGTCTGTTTCAAAGCTCTTTTCAAAATGGCTGCCCTAGTGCACTGATTCTGATTATTCTGATTATTCATGCAAATCACCCACTGTCGATTGCGGTAGTCCTGGATGTGTAGATGTAAAATATCAAAACAATCCCAATTGTTTACTGAGAAAGTTACAAAAGTCAAAACATGTTCTAATGCTTTCCAAAAAGTATTTCATCTCTTGGTCACCAGTTCAATTGTGGCCTATAGTTTGAATTGATTAAAAGGTTTGTTGGTCTGATTTGTGGAATTAGTTCTTGTGGATTACACACCACTTCCAGGCAGAAATGTTTCTATGTCTATTACAACTGACACACCATTAGTTAAATTATAGTCTGGCATCGCTTGGGATCAGAGAATTGTGCCGGATTATACAGTGTGCTGGTTTACAGAGGTACTGTAAAATCTAAGGTATAATGACAAACTAATTGAACACTTTAAAAAAAAAAAACTCATTATAATACATGCAGTAGATGTTCAGTCCAAGCATGACCTGTAATTCAAGGATTGCATTCATTTTACTTTCTCCGTTGAGTAAACCAGGATTTTACTGTACTGTACCCGTGGGACATGCGCATATTTACGAGACATACTTGATTATAAACTTAGAAAAGAGAGATGACATGACTTGGTGCTGGACTGCACAGTCAATGTTTCATTGATTTTAGGCAGACAAGACATACGAATCATGCTGGATTCCAGGATAGACAGGTTCTGGATTGTATCCCACAATCAATATGGTTGTGACATAAATTATGATGAATTATACAGAATGCCGGTTTTTAGAGGGCCTGAATTAGACAGGTTTTACTGTATTACAATACCTTATTTTTATTATTAATGTCATGGATATCATAACATGTCTGAGCAAGAAGTCAGTCACAGAAGTGGTGCCCCAATACTTTATATTTGTATGTACTGTATGCAAACCAACAGATCTGCCTGAAGCATCTTGGGTCTGCCTAAATATAGAATAAAAACACACCTTACAAGTTTGTGAAGCTTCATGAAGCAAGAAGTTTTGCCTGCTTGTGTGGTTTAATATGCTGTTTAATAGGGTGACAGAACCACTTCCATGGTCAATCACCTGAAACCATACAGTAGTTTAACTTAGTCGTCACACCCACCCCTACCCACAATCTCAAATAACCTCTCTTCCTTCTTAGGAACAGTGTATATTTCCTATAAAGCTGAACTAATATTTTATTTTCTGTTTTTTACAAACGTGCTGTCTTAACCCATAATATCATAATAGTAAAAGTTCTGAGCCATCAAACTGCAGTGAGTGTGTTAAGATATAGGATTTCGTATATATTTTTTGAGACTACAATATATACTGTATTTAACAACTTACAAAATATGACATTTTTCCTGACATGCATTGGTGATTATATAATACAGGAGATAAGCAAGCCCAACTTGTAGAATGGGAAACTCCAGCAAGATTATGCCTTGTGCTATTTTGTCTTCATAAACAAGACAGCAGCTGCCAGCAGGCAAAGATGTTTTGTGTAAGCACAATTCACTTCAGTTATTTTATTTATTATTTATTTATTTTTACTACATTTTATTGTGAGAAAATATAAAAAAAATAAAAGTTTTTTGACATATACCAAAGATTATGAGCATGTTAAGAGATTTACTGCTTAAGTGCCAGGTTTAGTAGAAGCATTGTAGTTGCCCCAAAATGTGTCAAATACTACATTTACATGGTGGTGTTATGAGCTGAATCAAAGTGTAGTAACATCCATTTTCTACCATTAGCTTCATTGTGCCTATTCCTCCCATAATGCTTCTGTATAAGGCAGTGACCCTCTCAGAGTGAGCTGTTTCAGTAAAGCAGGATTGCACAACATGTGTTAAATAGTCAGAACTAGAAAAGAAAAACAGCTATATGACTGGCTCTGTATACAGAATTAGCCACTTATTTACCCTGTAGTGCAGCATATAGTATATTTTCCATTTAAATGCTAATGAAAGCAATCTTTCCATTAAAAGGTTTACAAATCAGTTTGAACAGTATCTTTTATATACTTAAAACAATGAAACAACGGTTACAAATACAATTCAATATTATTAACACATATTTCTTGATTGGAGATAATAGTTATTTTTGTGCAAAGTGCAACACTTTAATACTATTTCTGAAGAGTGTCCATCTTGAGTGAAAAGCTTAACAAGTCCAGTGGTGCAAAATTACAGTAATTAAGTTAACAACAGGTACATTAGCCACAAGACAACACAGAGTGTACCAAAACTTGTGAGCCAGTCCACATTAATTGTGTGCGTGAAATTGGGTTGCCATTTACCTTTCACTTGCAGGACTGCACTAGAAGACAGAATACTGCTAGAGTTTTTGGCCCGAACAACATAGAGGCCAGCATCACTATCAGTGACCTTCTTAATGAATAAACTGTGTTTGCCTTCTTTTTTTGAAAGTTCTATGTGTTCATCATTGGTCAGTTTTTGTCCATTCCTGTACCTGAAGCAAAGAGTGAATTTTCAAGTCACACAATTAGATTACATGTTCAAAATTCCTTTAAGTCATTACATTTGATAGGTGACAAAACCCTTAATTAAGTTTTAATGAATTATATTAAGAAATGCACAATAAGAGTATTTAGCTTGGTTGTATTTTAGAAATTAAGTTGTTACCCCTTCTTGAATATTATTCACGATATAAATTAACTAAACTATGTTAGTTTATCAGCTAAAAAAAAAAAAAAGTTTAGTAAGGGTGAGAAATGTTAAAAACACATTTGAATCAAATTCAAAAGTAACCCCATAATATTTCTCAGGTAATTAAAAACTTGGTTTCATAAAACTAAACATAAAAATAAAGAATTTTCTTGTCGTTTTAAAGACTTGACTGTTAATGTAATCATTACTGGGTGGTATTTTAATAGTTATTTGGAAAATAACCAGCACCAGAGCTCACTCAGGCTATCAAAGGTTCTGATAAGTGACACAAAGATATTCTGTGATCATCTGCTATTAAAAACTGACAGCATTTTGTAACAGTAACACAATATATATATATATATATATATATATATATATATATATATATATATATATATATATATATATATATATCATATTAATATTGTTTAATGGTACTGTTTTGCACATCTTTTACTTACATTAAACAATATAGTCCGACAAAACGGTTTCACCCATCCTTTTGTTTTTGTTTAACTTTTTTTTCCTCTAAGTAAAATACCTTTATGGTAAAAAATGGATTATGTCATTATTCTGAATGCTTTCCATTTCTTTATAGAATGCTAAAAGGAGGATTAACTTGTTGATTAGAGGTAGCTTTCAACTGTAAAGCTATGACAAAAAGTTTTGCTTCCCCCAATAGAATTAAGTAATTATGTTTCATAAAGTCAAATGAACCCTGCTAAATAATGTTATGTTAACATATTGAATTACATATGTAGTTTTCCATATACTTAACGAAAAATTTGACATTTCAAAATCGAACATGAAATACTGTACCATGATTATGGCTTCTGGTAGACGTTTGCGATATCATTTTGTAGTTTATTTGATTACATGATGTTTAATAAAATATCTAAATTATGTTAATTTAGGTTATTATTATTATTATTATTATTATTATTATTATTATTATTATTATTGTCTCAATTCCTAAAATTCGAGGTGATGCTAAACTTTCGGCCATAGATGTTCTTTATTGTGATTTGTTATAGGCCACCCACCATATTAAAGTAGGCTCTGGAAATCCTGTTACTTCTACTTCCAAGGTCACAGGGGAACCTTCCACTACAGTAGCGTTAGGCAACAGCCTGGAGAAGTTCGGGCCCTGGCCAGTTATGTTGCTCATGGCTCTGGTCCCTGATGGAAGCCTTATCTCCTCTCGAATGGTCGTCGGCTTGCAGAAACCTGTATCATGTTCTGATTTATGGGCCGGGGGATCTGTTGTTAGTGGGGCAGGCGAAGCATGCAGGCTGCCAGAACTTGCAATGCATTTGTTAGGGTCTTGCAAACACTCTTGTGTCTCAGTGAAACTCTCATGCAGAGCATAGTGTGTTTCGCGGCATTCACTGAATGTGCCAGAAATGTAAGAATTGCTTGCAGGTTTGCTTTTTAATATGCTAGAAAGTGTATCAGAAACAATGCCAGGTGCAGGCACTGTCAAAGGACTGCGAACAAATGAGGATGATTCAGACTTAAATTTAGGGTACAGCCCCCCAGTAGGTGAAGGATAGCTTTCAGACTGACTAGAAACCCGTTCTCGTCTGTGGTTTAGGGTGTCAGCAGCAGCAACAGGTGTTAAGAAGTCAAAGCTGTCAGTCATTCTGTTATTGCCGAATTGTGACTGTGGTTGTTGACTGGATGTGTTGACATGCAAGCTGTGAGAACTGAGACAAAAACCATCCTCATGGTCTGTTTCAGAGTGAAGGATGTTGGATTCGGGGGTCTCGGAGAGAGGAGGTAAAGAAATGTCATCTGGAGACGCGCACTCATATTCATCAATAGACAGGGTTTCATCAGTGAGAAGCTCATTTTGCAAGTCCCCCTCAGCCAGTCCACTGCCCTCTGTGGCAGCATGAAGTATAGCTGCTGCATCTTGCAACAGGAAATCATCAGGCACTGAATGAGGCAACTCTCTGTGCAATAAGTCTTCATCTTTGGTCTGTTCCACAAAAACAAAATGGGTAGTAGTTATTAAAAGCTTTTTATGTTCAAAAAAGAAAATGGCTTCAGTCAAAAAAATCTGTAGAATGGGTTCCTACAGTACATGACTGTGTATTGTTCGCCTATCTATACATTGGTCTAAAAATGAATTCAACATGGGATAAACTGTCAAATGTATACAGTGGTCCTGGTAAACAGGGGTCAGGTAAAATATATATATATATATTTGAAGCTTGCTAAAATCAGTATTATGTTTTCTTTTTACAATACAATTGGTATATATGCTTTGTAAAAATGGCCCAGAGTATTTTCAACTACTATAGTAACTAATGGAAACCATGGAAGTCATGCTGAAAAAAAAAATATATACCTGTGTATTTAAAGTTGATGACTGAAGGTAACTGTATACCTTATCATTCTTTGTATCTCCATTATTATTAGTGCTATGCCTATAGCCTTGCTTGTCCATTCTTTTAAATTCTTCCTGAATGTGTGGAAACCCTGAAGCCTCAGTGCCAGCAGGGAAAGCTGAAGTCTGGGTGCCTTGAGCCCTGTTCCCTGTCTGATGAAGAGAAGTTATCCTTCTCCCTGGATCAATAGGAGAGGCTGACAAACGGATAGTTTGTGTGCAAGAGTACATCATGCTCAGCTGCTGCTGCTGCTCTTGCCTCTGCACTGTGGTGAAGTTCTGTTCCTCTACTTTGTTGCTGACAGTGTTTGTTTCAGAATAAGTTTCTTCTGTAAATGATCTCTTCTCAGACAACATACTATTCCCATTTCTTGAGGTCTGGTCATGTACAGCCTTAATGCTTTCAGATGTAGCTGATCTATTTGGTTCTTCATTCAATTCTATCTGCAAAAAATAAGATAAAACAGGGACAATCTGAACTATCAAGATCTGTATAAAAATACCAGTATATATTAGCTACCTTTTTTATTTAATTAACATGTATTTACGAATATCTCAGTTTTAAGAATTTTAGGCCAAACATGATCAAAATGTAGTTACAAATGTTCATTTTGTAATTACCTAGACTACTTATGTAAGTAATACATGCCATTCTAATACAATGTATTGCTACTTGAAATATACTGTTAATATTTTAAAATGACTTAGAAACATTAAACTTTGTTTTGTGCACACTACTGCTGTTTCCATAGCTCAACATCAGCAGTGCTGAGTAATTATTATTATTATTATTTGTTTATTTAGCAGACGCCTTTATAAGGCGACTTACAGGAACTAGGGTGTGTGAACCATGCATCAGCTGCAGAGTCACTTACAATTACGTCTCACCCGAAAGACGGAGCACAAGGAGGTTAAGTGACTTGCTCAGGATCACACAATGAGTCAGTGGCTGAGCCGGGATTTGAACCGGGGACCTCCTGTTTACAAGCCCTTTTCCTTAACCACTGGACCACACAGCCTCCTAGTAATGGTAAACTGGTCCTGGAAAAGGCAGAGGTTTAAAACGGACTTACCTTTTTTGTGGTTTCTTGGAAACTTGTCTCTCCTTTTACATTTTGTGCTTTATTTGTTTTTTCTATTTTGTTGATTATCTATATATATATCTATCTATATCTATATATATATATCTATATCTATATATATATCTATATCTATATCTATATATCAGTGGCGGTGGGTCCCCTTAAGCTCCTAGCGGCAGTAGAATCTTATTATTGTAGTCAGACATTTTTCATATTATTATTATTATTATTATTATTATTATTATTATTATTATTAAAGGTGACTTACAGGTGTTACAGGGCAGTACAGGGTGTGAAATGTGGATGAAAACGACAACTCCTGTCATCCACGCATGTCAACAACATGCTGGCTCCATATTTAACTTTGTCAAGTTTTTAAATGTGTCCTGTACTGATTTCTTGTTTTTTTTTCTGGTCACTTTTTAAAATCTCCTTCAGAAAACTGAAATCGAATTCTGCGATTTTCAATATTCAACACCACTCGTAATCGAGCACACATTAGCAGTGCTTCAGCAGGGGGCGGGAGGGTAAAGTTGCTCCTCCGATTAAAACCAGGGCTCAGACTACATCACCTGTCATTGCTAGTACTGTGGTTATAGAGGTAGGAGTTTATTATAACAGAGGCTTGTCTCCTCTGAATAAAAAGGAAATTGTTATATATTCAAAGTTTTTTTTTTTCTTTTTATCATCTTCAATATTCTCTACCTGTAGTTTTTCTTCAAGATCTCTTAGACCATTGCACAGTTCTTTAATAGACTCCAGAATTTCATTGTGTTTGGTAACTGTTTTCTCTATAAACTTCTTCCCTTCTTCAGGACCTTGGTTAAAAAAAAAAAAGTATCTTCATTAAAGAACAAATACAAAGCGATGCTGGTTTTATTCATAAAGTTTTACAAACTCTGCATTACATGCTGTGCAAAGAGAGGCTGACAGAGATTTGTGCTTTTACACGGTAGGCCTAATCATTTAGTATGTGCATATTTTGTAATATTTTTGCACCACTAACAATGAAGTATTGAATCAGTTCTCACCATGTAAACGTACAGCCAGTTCTGTGATTTGGTTAATTCTTTCCTCTTGTTGAGGGACTGTAGGCCAGACAAACTTTTCAAACTGCTTGTAAAGAATGCCCACTGCCTCTCTGGTTTTGCATTCTGAAGAATATTTTCCCACTCGCACAATGGTGGCACTCGCTTCTTCGCACCCAAAATGATACTTTAATAGAAATTAAGATATCGCGATTAATTAAACAAATTATTTTGATCAGGTAAAATAATGTAGTTGGCATTATTACTTATCAACAAAGAAAACATAATTTCATAAATTATGGAAGATTATTGTAAAACAAAAAAGAACACCTTAAGAGGTTTAAACACAGTTTAAATATAATGCTAGCTAATCTGTCAAAGCTCTAAATGCACCTCACTAGGGTCAGAAATAAATAATCAGTCCGAGGTTGTTTTCTTTTTAGAATTGTACGTGGGGTTTCTCCTTTCAGACAATACACACAGACAGTTAAATGCTAAAAACATATACTTATAGAGAGGAAATGCTATTGTAATGTATGTGCATCTTCTATTTTGCAAAATGAAAAATGAAAAGGTCAACAAGATACTATATAACTTTCAAAAATAGCCTAATTGTACTGCCACATTATTAAACTACCAGCCATACTTGTTAGACACAACAGTTGTTACTAAAAATACACACAACAGAATAGTACAAGTATGATTCACTCTTAACAGAAGGGCCACATCAATCAGCTGAGTTTGGAGAAGAAAGAAAAAAAGAAGCTTCAAGGAATTCCGCTCAAGGTTTGTAACATGAGTAGCTGTCTCCAGGATTTCCCTGCCAGGAAGATAGCTGGAGGCAGCTCAAGAAGGTGCTAGGGGCTTATTTATGTGTAAACAGTGGGGAGAGAGTGGTGTCTCCCATCCAGCTGCTGTGCCCTCTTTTATCAATTTACAAAATGAGGTTGGAATATTTTCCTACTTTTGATATTAATTTTATATATATTTTAACTGTTTTGAAAAGAAAACTGATTATGAATGATAGGGAGCTTAAGAGGGTTTCTTAAGTACTGCTACTATACAGTACTTACACTAAAACAACATCTCTGTAACTCTTTTTATTGCTTCTTAGACATTGGATGTTGTGACTGTGATTACAATGTTTTCAAAATATCGTAAGGTTGTCTGGTTGCACAGAAAGCTTCACAGTCCTTAGATTTTAAAACAAAATACAGTACATGTATTCAGTACAGGGATGGATTTGGCTCTTTTTGTCCCACATACCTCCTCCATGGCCTGCTGCAGATGCACAGCCATGTCCAGGTTCTGCTTGTACTCTTCCACTGTCTTGTTGAAATCGACCACCTGTTTTTGAAGCTCATTCACAGCTTCCTCAATTTCTCTGGGGTTACTTCCAAGGAGCTGCTTCTCAGTGCCAGCAGAAACTTTTGTTGCAAAGTTACTTATTTTCTTCTTTAGCATCTACATTTTAAATCAGATTAGATAAATGCAATAGTTCATTATTGGAGATATAGACTGATTTAATTAGCCCGAATTCTTGTACAACTGCAACTAGAAACAACTTAGGGCGGTTTGTTTTTCATTTTCTAAGCACTGCATATATATTAATTTATATGTGATGCTTGAATAAATTATATCAAAAACAAAGACAGTGTTGCCTCTCATTAATCTTTTTTGCACATAAATGTGTTCAGATTTAGCAATGTCTACTATAGTGCCATAGTTAATGCTTTGTCAATAAGATACACAGTTAAGCAGCCCCACCTCAAATCACACTGCTAGCATAAACTGTACCAGTAACGCCTACAGAACAGCTGCAGTGACCTGCATTTTAGGATAAGAAAACATGATATGTAAACACACTCCCAATATGATCTTGGTGGGCTAGGCACAGAGGAGTACCATTAGCACTAGGCCTAAAGGAGGCCTATAAATTTACACAAGCTTGACACTTGACAGTGATACTGATTCAAGATTACTATAGCATATGTAGAGAAGGATTAAGAGTAAAACATGTAAAAAATATTTGCATTAGCTGATATATTGCTTTACCAACTCCCACTAAAACACTATTAGTTATTTCTTCTTCCATTTTACCTGAAGTTTTTCTGCATACATGTCAACCTGTTGAATCTGGTTTTTGACAGCTTTCAAGTTTCGTGACTTGTCATTTTTCTTCATATAATTGAATTTCAAATTGTTGAATTTCTTCTTGAGGTCTTTAAACGAATCCTTAAGCTAAAATAAATGTAAAAAAAAAAAAAGGTTTATCCCAAAATATGTACTGCACACATAATGGTTATAATGATTGCTTAATTTTAAAACCCGAATAAAACATCAAAGTCCACATGTTTTTATCTATAGGACTAAGTGGATTCAATAAAAAGCACAGCAATATTACCCAAGTCTATTGTGACATTCAATCTTTTAAATGAAAGGTTTTAAATGTTTATGCTTTTTTTTTAAGTTTACACAGTGGCCCTTTTAGGATGTGTCCTGCTCTTATCCGGCTGTAAGTCTTTGAATAGCACCATGACAGAGCTGAATGCTTTCCTTCCAGTCATAGGGGAAAAGCTTAAGATGTTACTGAAATCCTAGACCACCTTTTTTGCCAAGTTTCTTATGTGTTGCTTACAGTCTTTTCGTCTAGATTTAAACAAAAAAAAACAACAATGTTTTATAAAATGTAAAACAGAATTTTGTGTTGAAGTAGCAATGCAGTTAACATGTTTAAAGTAAAATTCACTAAACAGAACATAGTGACTAATATAAGCATGAGGAGAGGTTTATTTTGGGTTGACTTTATTGCTTGCTCTTGAATACTAGACATAACTTATACAGCAGAGTCATTTGTGTATGGTAGCAAGACGTTGGCAAGGGGATCATGTTATCTCTGAGAGGATGGCTCATGTGTCAATTCGGGACAGCTGCTGCTGCTGCTGATAGTCTTTCATTTTACATTTTGGAGTCAATGGTGAACCTTTTTATCATTCACCGAGAAACGAAACTCAGCTTTCACGTACATTACTGAGGCTCTAACCATTTCACAGAAAAATAAAACACACAAGCTTCAACATACTAAGGTTGATTTCCTATAAGACCATTAGCAATTTGCCACGTGGCCAATGGCTTGCTCCTGGCGTCTGACTAATTATGGAAGCAGCTGTTACTAACTATCTGGAGTGTCATTATCATGGAATGGGGGTGCTGATATTTCCCACAGCAGCAGGAGCAGACACCCATGGATAAGATAAGGGTTTCATAAGGGTCTGTGAAAAGGAAGCCAAGAATACACTACATTTACCATGCCTTGCTTCAGTATAAAGTTTGAACATTTGCCACTTTTAATTTCAAATGCTTTTAAAAAAAAAAATACATATATATATATATATATATATATATATATATATATATATATATATATATATATATAAACCATGATTAAGTGTTTTAAAAGAGTTTACAGAAGCTCCAAGTTTCACATTGACATGTTTCCTTTTCTGGTAGAAATATTTGTTTTCAAGCTCTTTTTAATGAAAACTGGTACACTACTTGATAAGCAGCACCAACTGGAAACGATTTCCAGCATCTAAAGTGCCAGGTTGTTGACTTAAACATAAACAAAAGGTGTTACAGGAGACATGAGCATGTCATCAGAAGCAAATGGCTTGGGGGATAAGATAATAACAGGGTTGTTTTGTCATGCAGGTATTAGCACTAGATGTAACACTGCAATTAAAGTCTAAAATGTAAATGGGATTTTACTTTGGAAGAAATGTGAGACTAAGATGAAACACAACACAGTACTGTATTTAATTCTAGTGCTTTAAAGTATGCATAACTTACTGGCAATGGTACTGTATAATACACCCATAATACATGGTCGATACCTACATGCGCAGAGTTCCTATGTGATCTGAATTTATTCCTATAAAGAATTTTTTTAAATCATTATTATTGTCATATCCCATAATGGAGATCATTTCAACACCTAATGCTAGTTTCACACAGTAGAATGCTTTAAACAGCTTCTTAATGATGATGAGGAGCTAATATGTCAATTTAACTGAAACTCCTAATTTCATCGTACATTACAATAGAGTTAAGTAAAGACAGGAGTTGACTGAGTTCACGCCACTTGACTAGAGCTCTCTGAGAAGTTAGAATGTATTTATTTATTTTAAAGCTACACTGAAAGGGGCACCTTCTGCAAGGTTTAGAAACACCTCTTTGAAAACTGGGAGTGATTAAACTTTGTTGGGTTTAGTATTACTGAACATTTTGAAGATATCTAGATAATTCTCAAAACCCTATCTGCTGGATAAGCTCTATATCAGTGTTTTATCTTATATAGACTGATAAATTATGTGTCTGCATCTGTGGGCTCTGTTTGTACAAGAAAGTCAAATAGTGCTGGTAGTAACTTGATAAAGCTCAGCAAAAACACTGGGTGGCAGGCTAGTTCCTTAATATCAAGATAATAGTCATATAAAGATTACATTTTTTATTATTATTATTTTTATTTTTTAATAAGATTAACAAATAAAACTGGAAATACATTATCAATTTTAAAATGTTGATTAAAAATAAGATAATGTTGATAAGAAAATAAAATGCATCACTGGTTAACAAATAATGAAAAATTCACAAGTACAGACTATAATGCATATTTTTAAGCATTAGAATTTAAAATAGCATACTGAAACACAGTATTGCAGAATACCAGTACTGTACTTCATATATATGTAGGGGTGGAATATTTCACTTATCAGCAATTTCTTACATAAATAATTTCACTGTAGAACCAGGGTGCACTGACATAACCTTTTTGTTCAATCATTACCACAGTCCTGGTTCTAGAACAGACACAGATAAAGAACTCTGCTGATAACAAATACTCTGTTGGACAACTTGTGTTGTGCTTTATCATCTCCAAATGACTTACCTCAGATGAACTTAAAACTAGCGCCCTCTACTGTACACATGAAAGAACTGTAAATACAATTCAGGTGGTTTATATATTTTATACACCTGTAGCCTAACATTTCCATAAAAATCAATACACTTGGAAATATTTATGAAGAATAATGACAAACAATAAAACTGATAATGTTATCAAACAAGTAACAAACATCTCCAAAACAAACACAACAAATGGTGTACACTGCATTTTTAAATCTGTTATAATAAAGCACGACTGATTTAATTTAGTGAAGTAAAAGAATTTATATATATATATATATATATATATATATATATATATATATATATATATATATATATATATAATCACTCTTTGTGTAATTACTGCTGCCTCATATTTGTATTTTACTTTAAAATTGCCAAATTTTAAAGTATTGTCAGTATAGTAATTTTTAAAGTATTGTCAAATTGCATATCGCTAAACAACTTAAGGGAAATAATACTATTAATAACTGTAACCCATGCTTTGAAGCTGACTGTATTAAAAGGGGTGCCACACAACATGCTGCCCTGGGGATCGCTGTCTCAATTGGATCTACTCTCCTTTTAGTGTCTGAGCCACTCTAGGCAATGTCATCAAACTAGCCCTCGAGAGGGAGGCAAAGACACTGAAAGAAGATTATAAAATCTATCTAGAATGGTGACAAGTTATTAGTTTCCACCAATACCAGAGGTAAATGCTCTTCTTGAGTCAATGTAGATCACAGAGACAAAAGGATTGCTAAACTCAGGTCTGCATTTTATTTGGAATATGTATGACACCCTCATTCTCCTAAGGAATGACAGATGGCAGAGGGGGGAGGGGGGAGGCTTCAAAACAGAGTGACACTGTCAAAGAACATCTTAGTCAGCAGACTAGATTTGCATTTGCCATCTAAGCCATAAAAATAAATCACAAAGACAATGAGAAAAGCATCCAAATATATTTTATTATTATTATTATTATTATTATTATTATTATTATTATTATTATTATTATTATTATTATTATTAATAATAATAATAATAATAATAATAATAATAATAATAATAATAATAATAATAATAATAATAATAATAATAGCATTGCAATAGCAATCAAACTGGCAAATATAAATATATGATTACTTATAGTACATAATGTAGTCTTCTTTTAAGTGTAAACTTCCACAAACGGACCAAGTCATTAAACAGAACTGGCACTGAATTAATTTTAAGATTATTCTCATAGTATGATAAGACCAAAATACTTAAACATTTCTACTCTCCAGGCAATAACAGGCACTGCTCCAAAACAATGGGTTGCAATCACGAAATAATAAGACACAGTTCGGAAATAATAAACAGTTAGAACACACACAAAGACACACATTCACAAGTCCAGAGTGATTGTTATTGTGCTCATGGTGATTTACAGTTTATTTGTGATTAAAGCTGCAGTGTTGTCCGGGTTTAGTGCTGGCCTGTAGCGACAGCTCCGGATCATGTTAGCCGTCTAATAATAACAAACAAGTAGATTTTTTAGACACGACAAAACAAACAAAACACTCACGATAATTTCACAGTACTCCTTCCGGTTCAGCTTAACCATAACAAAGGAACAGATTACCTCGCTACGTCCCCTTTTGTACCGTCAGTCACGCCCCCTTGGTTAGCGAGTGCAACTGTTTCTCCACCAATCCACTGTTGCCACATCACTTCCCTTCGGGTCAATGACTTGGTGTACCATAGCTCCACCCCCTTTCTAGATGGCCGACTTCCACCTAACCCTGTTCCCTTTACACAGCGCCCTCACAGGGAGACTTGTAACCAAGATTCATTCTTTCTCTGTCACACCTTACCACTGCAATCCACCTGCTGATCAGCATGACTGAAGATCAACGTGTAACCTCCGCTCCTGCTGTCAAGACAATCGCCTTTTTTCAGCAACAGCCTAGCCTGGGGAGTCTCTGCCTGGGCTCACTGAGCTCCTTACCAATAGTGGTCACTGAAGCGCAATGAAGCAAACTAGTCCCGTCAGGTTTTCCTCTCTAACTGCCGCAGGAGCACATAAGGCTAGTGTTCCGTCTTGGCGAACCATGGCTCACACTGCTTTTACTCTGGGACAAACATTTTCTGAAGTTCTCCCTTTAACTTTCATTAACCATTCCAATGCTGTGTAAAAGTTCCCAATGATAATTCTGCAGTTTGCCATGCTTTTCTGATTTTAATAAACATACCTCACTGATCTCCTCTTTGACTGAACAGTAATGCACATTGCTCAGAAGGTTTTCCTCATATTTGTCTGCTTCTGTGCTCCAGTTGATGCTCCCAGCCTCAAGTGCCTCCAGCTTTTTCTGAAGCTGCTGCACAGAAAAGCCCAGAGCGCTCTGCAAATAGGGAAGGAAATCTGTTCATGGAATGGGATTAACACCATGGACTATAAAATGACACTGTGAAACTTTTACTGTATTACTTACCGATTTCTGTACAGTAGTGGTAATATCCACTCCTAAGGTAATAGCCAGTTTATAGAGGTGTCGAATATGGGTCTGTTTCCCTTGATGCTGACTGAGCTGGGTCTTGGCTTGACTAATATCGTGGAATGCAGACACTGGTTCTGATTTCAAGAGATTCTCCAGCTTGAAAAAAAATAAAGAAATAAAGTGTTACCTCAGTTACATTTAACAACTTTTGAGATAGTTAACAAGCTGTGAACAGTTTATATCAGGGCTATCACCCCAAAAGTATAACCTTTCACAGCTCTGCAAAGCAGCCTAGGCAAATGACTCCCAGTGGCACTTAAAATGTTAAAACCCATGTAAAGAGTTATTTGTAATGAGTAACTGTGTGTTGCAGAAAAATTAAACAGAGATGGTTAACACTTGCTGTGATATTGTAATCAAAAAGTTAAAGCACACAAAGCCCTACAAGGACCGTGTTTACCTCATCAAAGAGCTGATGAAACTTGACAGTCCTATTCAGGACTGCTTCATACTCATTGATCCTCTCCTTCACTCGCTGATGGATGTGCACAAGCTCTGCAACCTCATTATTTTCCTTCATGGGGATTCCTTTTAGGGCCAGTAACTCTGACATTTTCACCATGTACTCCACCTCAGCATTTATTTGCTATGAAAAAAATGACAAGACGACGACAGATTTTATTAAAAGGCGTGTGCTCTGCAAACATACATTGGGGACATGCAGACCATCATGGGAAACATTTAAAACGTTAGCGAAATCTTTCAGAAACAGTAGGCTTTTGTATGAAAGATCAGCTACTCTGCCTTTTGGAGCATATTACTAGTTTTCATGATTGATTTAATTTGTGACATCCTGAAAAAAGCTGTGTGTGAGTATGAATGTAAATTGTATATACCAAAGACTGTATTAGTTTAAAAACAACCTCACCTGAAACTGTGGTTTTGATTGGTTGAAATTGTCCTGGAGCTGGGTAGCAACCAGAAGATTATTTCCCAACTCAACTTTGGATGCTGGTGCAAGAACATCCTCCACGGTCTTCAAATCATGTTGGGTCTAAATAAAATGAGATTGACAAACAATGTATTAACAATCAAATATATAAGAAATACATAAGCATCATTTTTTATCCCAAGCATGATATTTACAGTCTGAGGCTTTATATACAAGCTAATACTTTACTATGCACCAAATATGAACCACACTTTTAAATGCGCAGTATTTTGTCATGTCTGGATTGTTTTAGAATCAGCATTTCCCTCACCTTTTTAAGTTGCTCTTTAAATGATCTCCCCTGCTTTTTCACAGATGTCAACTGGTTGACATGAAGCTGCCAAGTAGTCCACAGCTCTGTTAGAGCTACCTTCTTTTTACGGAGATCTTCTCTGGTGTTTTCCACAACAGTCACGGCTGCTTTCACATTTAGGTTCAGGCTCTCACTTACCTACAGATCATAGAGAAATATGCACATCAATGTACTAAAAAAGTACTTAAACAGCAACACACATTATTTACACTAAATAGTAAGTCTGTCAAATCACAAACAATTGCTATAGTGATATCATTGTACTGTATGTATTTTGACAGTTTATTACTGTCACCACAATTTCAGCAGCTTGAAGCAAATAGTCCTATTGGTGTAGCAGATCAATTTGTTCAGCTAATTTTAGAACACAATGATGTCTTTGGAGCAAGTAACTAGAGCTAGACTGTTATCTTTATAATCTATGCAACTAGAATTGTTGATTTTACACTGTCAGCATGCATTGGTATGGCTCTTCCTACATATTGGCTTTTATTATCACTACAGCCTTGTTGTTAATACTCAAGTTACTTTTATTTTCAGTTTTTAAAGATTTTTTTTTAGCACTGTACTTTATCACTAAAACAGATTATCTTTACCTGCATGGTCACTCAGAGGGTCACAGCGAACAGAAGCTTACACTGGTCCTTAAAACTGGGCAAGTACAGCAATGTTTTCTTTATTAATAATCACTGATAAATTCCAACAAAATATTTTATGGAAAAAAAAAAAACATGAAAATAAATTCAAGAACGCTGCAAAATCCACTCAAATTTACAATTCATAAAAAAAAAAACAACACACACACATTATTGTTATCTGCAGTGGTAGTATTGGAATTTTTACCATATTTGATGAACTGATAAAATTATGTCCCAAGTCTTGCACTGTAAGAAATCTTTCCAAAAGAGACTGCCATTTAGCATCGGCTATTTCCATCACAGATTTACTGCTCTCTTCACTGTCTTCTTCCATAGGCTTGGATCTGTAGAATTCTTCCAGATTCTGTATTTGTTCGTCAACCTTCACAGTGTAAAAAAGCAAAAGCACAATTCTTCAATATGAGGATGTCTGAAAATCATTTCTATACATCATTATGTACATTATAAGTATTTTAATATTTAATTCATTATTTGGAAGATGAAGACCTGAAGGCCAACCCTATCATTATGTTTTAATAACAATGCATTTGTAAAAGTATCTTCACACAAACTGCAGAATTAATTTTCCAGAACTACGACTTACCTCCTTGGCAGATTTTAAAAATGCCACATAGGCTTTCATGATTTCAACTCTGGAGCTTATATTTCTGCTGAGGGTGTTTAGCTCCTCATTCAGCAAGCAAGATTTATTGGAAAACTCAGTTACTTCTGGTGATTCAAATGTTTTAAGCTCTGTAATGATTTCTGGAAAAGCCTCCAACTTATTCACTACTTCCTGAAACAGACAAAGCATACAAAGTAGTATTAACATGCACCTATACTGTTCATATACCGTATAACTGGAAATTTTGGCTGGGAATTTATTTTGGCTTTATTGGCGGTTTTGATTGGATCGCCAATAATACTTCCACCAATCAGAATGTGGCATACAGTGAGTGATCCCGGCCTCTCACAGACTGGTATGCAGCACGGGTTAAAGAAGTGCTGGGCAAGGGAAAGAATGTGTCAGATGTCAAAGTGAATATGAAAATGACAGTGTGATGAAGCCAATTTGCTTGAAAAAATTAAAAGCAGACCGGACATTTACATCAGTGCATTTAGAAAATCTGGAATTTATGATGCGATCAGGAACTCCGAGGCAGTGTGAACTACGCCTGCTGCTGTGGTACCTGTACGACTGTTCTTTTTATGTTAAGAACATAAGAACATAAGAAAGTTTACAAACGAGAGGAGGCCATTTGGCCCATCTTGCTCGTTTGGTTGTTAGTAGCTTATTGATCCCAGAATCTCATCAAGCAGCTTCTTGAAGGACCCCAGGGTGTCAGCAGTTTTGTGTGGCTTTTTTTTTCTTTTACAAGGTGTTAATTAAGTACTGTAACAGCCAAAATAGTTTATTCCAGACTAGTTAGAAAGTCTGTAAAGAAACAAATTCGCTTTGGTTGTTACTGTCGATTCATTGTAGACTACTATTAAGACACCCACCGTGCAGGTATCGCAACGTCCCTAAACAATATGTTAAAATAAAGAGTTGATTTTGCCAGTGCTTGCTAGTCTATTAACTTTAAATTTAAAGCATTTTTGTTTTGGCTTTATTGTTAAATTTTTTCACACGTGGAAATACTGTCCTACAATTACTAAATGATACTGTGATCATTCCACTGTGTTATGTTAGTGAACCATAGCTACGTTTTCAAAATGAGAGTTAGCAAATGCCTACTGTTAAAGTGTACTGCAGCTACTAATCCTTTCCAATTACTGGTGTCTTAAAATTAAGGACTATATAACGATAATACTGTAACTCATTTTAGAAGGCCTTCTTTGTTTTTATCCAAGTTGCTGCAGTGACATTGTAGATGCTATAACAAGTTACTGTAAATGAGATACTGTTTTAGAAGACAGCCATTATTAAGTAAACATATATTTGAATGTTTTTGAAATTAAAAGTAGAAATACAAATCTGTGGTATTTTTCTTTGTGAACATGCTAAGAGTGAAAAACGGCAAGTCAAAAAACGTCAAAATCTACCAAGGTAGCAAATCTGCCGAATTTAATACTAGCCAAAAATGTTTTATATTGTGGCAGGGCGGATTCCTGTCTGGAAAAAATGTGTTGGTGGCTGGCAGGGATAGGGTTAATTTCAATCCCTGTCAGATGAATGTGTGTGGCTGGTAATTAGTTTATGTATTAAATTTAATTGATTACCTGTTTCATTGTTTTATGATTTAATTAGTGTCACCTGCCTGGGATTAGCAAGCAGGTATTTAAACAGGGAAAAATGTTTGTTCTGGGCAGTCTGCAGTCTGTGATCAGACAAGAGGATGTCAGTGAGGAGAGAACAGTGTGGTTTAATAGAGGGAAAAAGGTAGTGCGTAAACCTTTTTGTTTGTGTTGTAACCTGAAAAAGTGTTTTGTGACTGGTAAACAGCTTAGCTGTCCAGTGTGACAGTTTAGGAGAATTCACCCAAAGTTTAGTTTAGTAGTCGACGTGGGAGTTAGGTTTTTGCTTTGTTTTTCATTTATTTTATTTCTGTAAATAATAAAACACGAAAGTGCTTAAAAACCTTTTATTTCTGTGTCTGGGTTTGCTTAAAAAGGGTCTATGAGCCTTAAAAATAGTGACATCTTTCACTATATACAGTATATATATCAACTTTTTTTTTAATCACACTGATAGCTCTAATTTTTTAATTTACAGACATGGTGGGAGAAGTACGTTACTGACATATAGATATACTATACAATATATGTCTTCCCCTAGTGAGCCTAATTTCACAAGGATAAAAGAGCAGTTCAGTTTGCTAAGCAAACACAAAGTAAGTGACTTTACATTTTAGCTCATATCAAATAGTGACTAATATTAGGTAAGGTTTACCTTAGTTTGGAGAGACCACTCCAAATGTTTGTGGAGTACATCCTCTGATTCTGAGAGACACAATCCGGGTTCCATGTTCATTGAAAGTACAGAGCTGCATTTTTCTACCCAGCTTGATGCCTGAGCAAAAATACACTGTCAGTAAAACTTGAGAAATCTAAAGCAAATCAGTACCTCAATAACAGAGCAGCTGAACATAAAATAACTGGCTGCTTAAAATGGTTGCAGGTAACAAAATAATTTCATAAATCGCTTAAGTCACGCAATTCTCTTTACCATAAAAGCCTCAACGGTCAGTTTTAAAAGACACATGCTATCATAAACATCTGGTGCTACACTAAGTGAACAGCATTTTTCAGTTTGCATGCCTTCCCTTCCAGGAAATCTGCTACACTTGCACTTCCTTGGTCATTTCACCTCAGCCATGTCTTTGAGGTCAAGCATCTTACTGGCTGAAAAGCATGTCAGTCATTAGAGGAAGCATCTGGTTGATTACTAACATGAAAGGATACACTGAACGGGTGGGAACAATTTCACTGTCCAGGGGAAAATGAAAGCGCAAGGCTTTCAGGATATCATGTTTTGAAGTGAAAATACAAGTTTGCTAAAAACATAGATTTCTTTCAAAACGAAACATTTCAGAGGTATATGGTGAACGGATGCGCATGGTGTGGGAGATGTATGGAATGGTTTTGTTAGCTAGAATCATTTTAAGGCAGGGGGCTGCTTAGTCAAGTTGCCTCTGTCATTCAATTCAAAACCAAGAGCAAATTTATATCAGCCACTGACCTTATCAAAGTGATCCTCGGTGGATGTGATGAGCTGCTGCTTCTTCACTGCAAGCTCTCTGTGAGCCTGACACTGACTGGTGAGCTGGCTGACTCTCCCCTGGAGGTCGCCAGTCATCTTTTGAATTCCACCGTGTTGGGAGCTAGATTGAAAAATTAAAAGTGGATACATTTTCATTCCAACTTCAACAGGAAAATCAGCTTAAACAATCAACAAACCAGAAAACTGCAGATTTATAGAAAAGATTAGAAAACAGAATAAGCTGGATACAGAAGCATATGAAGTACAAAACACAAGTATAGGTATCATTGGTATTCACTTATTGCTTATAGAAATCCCCACAAAGAAACTGCTTACATAATATATTTATTTCTTTACCTTTGAGGGTTGGCTTTATTTAAAAAGCTCTGCCCCCGTTGCAGAGCTTCTGTTGCAGTTTCTTTGATACTTTTCTGCAGTTCTTCCTGCCTTTTGGCTAATTCAGGCAAACTAAAAGACTCAGAGTTCAGCAGCTTCAAGTGACCCTCGATACTCCCCAGAACATTAAACGCCTGTCAGTGCAAAATGAGACAAATACTACATGAAAGCACATTTCATCTTTTTTTTTATGAAGAGATCTTAAGAGGGCCTAGATACATTTAATATGCTGGTGTACTATTTTTACTTTGACAACGCTGTGAATACAAATATTTTAGATTGAGCAAAGATCAAAATAGATGCAGAGGTATTGCAGAAGGTGGTGCCAGGGTTTTAGTTTTCCTTTAGACGACAACTTCTGTAGTCAGTTTGAATTTTTTTTTTTTTTTTTTAATAAATACATACAAACTGGACATACATAGATACAAACATAATGTTAGGGCTTCAGTTATAGGTTACAAATAAAAAATGTTTATTGATGAATAAATATTAATGTAAAAAGGTTTAAAACAGGATATACTGTACAATAATACAGTCAGAATATTGTTACAGTACCTTTTAAAACAGGAGAAGTAAAGCTTACTATAAGGAAATTAAATCTTCTCATTATCACAGCGATATTTCCCTTCCTGTTCTAAACAATTATTTCACTTAATTTGATTGCTAAAAAATTTTTTTTTTTAAACCCAAGTGAAAACAATCTATTTTTCTTGGTAAAACATCTGGCACCATTAGATGGCAGTGTTGTCATAAAATACACTTTAGAGAAAAATAAAAATTCATCATTACTTTGAATATCCACGGACAAAGCAAATATTAATACTCTCAAACAGAAGTGTGCAGAAAATGTGGATTATTAGACAAGAGAACCCATGGAATATGAATACATTTCATTCGAAATGAACTGAAACCCATTGAAAGTACAACACTTTACACAATACCAACTGAGTTGAGATTAGTCACACACTGCAGAACTGTATACAGGTCTTGGAAAGATAACACTACTCAAAACTGCAGATTGCTCTCTATACTGTATTATAATGTATATATATGTATATAATTTACCATTTAAAATATTTGTATAATTAGTTATCCTCCTTCAGTAATGTTACATGATAAGCCACATGTGAATTTTACAGCACTGGGGAATCACCATGGATTCCACTTTAAAAAAAAATAGGTGGCTGATGCCATCCGAGAGAATTCATCAGTGCTGAAAAGTACTATAATAAACTCCAGCTGTCTCTTACAAAGGCAGCTTATAGGGTCATAAGAATAGCCTCCTTACAGCCGAACGTAATGGCTGTGTTTTGCATGTATAACATTATTTTGAAAGAACACTAACCTTGCTGGCACTACTAAAAAATGCATTGGCCTTTTGTAGGTGAGTTCTCCTTTCCAACATTAGGTCCCAAATCTCATCATGCAGCGCCTTTAATTTCTGACTTCGGACCAACACCTCTTCTTTATCCCTATAATCTTCTGCCATCAGAATCACACTGGCTTTTGCTGTTAATCTTTTAACATACAAGCTCCACTCCTGAGAAAAAAGGTAAACTGGAAACATTACCACTGTCTCTGTGAACATGTGGCTGTTTTACTATGAGCAGTGGGAATGCTTTGACAGCAATATTGAATTAGAGAGTAGGTAGTGCCTTTCTTGGTCGATATCACCAGATCCACAGTGTTTACTAAGCAAGGCCCTGCCAACTAGAATCCCCCAAACAGCTTAAGATCTACAGTATGTCAACCCTGGAGAGAAATGTGTTTTTTTTCTGGCGAGTAGAGTAGATTATGGTTTATACTGCATATATCATATTTTATAATGCAAAATATTAAGACTAAACAGGATTTTTTTTACATCAAATCTGGACTAGAATTTACAGATCAGTTAAACAAATTAGGTAATTATTCTAATAATGCTTGAACCAGAACTCTTCATACCTCTGGTAAGGATAACGAATTGGAATGTATATAATGTTATCGAGTCAGATATGCCTTTCTTAATTAGCTGGACATAAAAACACAGGCTTTCATTATCTGGAAACTAAAGTGCTCTAATTCTGGAAAGCCAATTAATGAGGGGAATTTATTCTACACCAGCATTGAAAGATTACATAAATAAATGAAAGAAGATTATATCAGAAACTGAGTGATGACAAGTAAGAAAGTGGATCCTATCCAAACATTTAGTAGAAACGAAAGGGATGTAGATTACAAGCAACTAGAATAAGAATGAACATTTTCATCCCAGTTGTCTCTTCTTTTTAATTAGCTTCCATCTTAGTTTCTTGGGGTTAAAAATCACAAACAGTGCTACCAATTAACAGCTAAGCCTCCTCTTTCTCAGTGTTGCCAAAACCAAAAAAGCCTTGCTTCTACAGCCTTGGTAAATGGTGTTGATTATAGGGGTATAAGCCCAATAGAACACTTGGTTCACAATGACATTTTATATTTTTACTGCCCTGCCTTTTAAAATTATAATCATGCAAAGAAAACGAGTATTAAAACGCTGGTGAAAGACATTAAAAATCCAAATGCAGAGGCCATCCCCTTTTTGAAATCTTCATTGCTTTCTGAGCTATGACATAGCTTGATGAACATGCTGATAGTCTTTTACTACTGAAAGTGGTAACAGAAGCATTCCTACTTCGCACATGGTGTAATATGTAGTAGAGGCAAGCCTTTGTCATGCTTGTGTCTCAACAGCAAAAAAGCAAGCTACATTAAGTAGTAATATGCCATTGAAATATTTTTAGTGTACAATTGGGTTCGATAGAATGCTGGTTTTATTTGCAGAAACTAGAAGGTGTTTGGTGTGGCTAACTAAAAACAACCAAAGCATTCATATACTGTATAAGGCAGTGTCTTGGGTGTCAGGCTCCTTACCTTGGCTTTTAACTCAAATTCCTGATACTCTTGAAGTAACTCTTCATTTTCAGACAGAGATGAACCCAGCTGATCTCTTTCTAAATACACTTCTGCATGTTCCTTCAACAAGTTAGTCACCTGCAAAAACGAAGAAGAAAATGAATGAAATCTAATTTCTAAAAAAGGAAATATATACAGTATTGCTAAAAGAAACCAGCACAAATTGTTTTTGTATTTGTTAAGACATCTTTTATGATAACTATACTCAAAACAGGAGACCATTATCACAGGTAGTATCTCTTTATTGCTACTTAAAACTGCAACATTAGTTGTCTTAATACCCCCTTCAGACCCTCATACTTTCCAGTTCAAAATGCATACTGATGCCCATTAAGTACATGACCCCAGAATCCATGACCTTAGATTTTCAAATGACATGCAACACTGTTTTTTTTATTTTTTTATTTTGTGTTTGCTTGTTTACACTGGGTAAATAAAACATGTTTTGGCATATTTCAACACATTTCACATACTATTTAAATCGAGTTAGAATCACAATATATTTACCTCATTATTAATAAAGCAAAATGTAATAAGTAAAACTGGTAATAAGTAGGCAAGACATTAAAGTTAAACCATCAGATTTCTTTGAGAGAAACCCTCAAAATTGTAATAGCACATTGAGCATATTGAGTAACCATCACATTGCAGCAGCTTTCTGGAGATTTGTAAATGTTTTCTTTTATTAGATACGATTTTCAGCTAATAAGCTATAATGCAACACAAGTGGAATTAATACTTTTATAACATAATATGGGTAAGAGGGGCAGGAGGGGGGGTGCAAGTTGATGACTTTTAGGTAGAATAAGGACACACCAACTTGAGCAAAAGAAAATATTAACTCGGGCTCTCTGAACACATGGCAGAAAAATAAACCCTATACTACGGACACATACGAAAGCATGCACATATACTCCCATCATCCACCTGGGATGTCAAGACATACTTCCTGCTCCTGTTGGTCCCAGTGGCATATTTCCAGAATGTGTTCCAGGTCCATACGCTGTTGTTTTAGCTGTTCATTTAACTGCCTTCGTCTGTCCTGAAGCATCTCCAGGAGGCTCTCAATCTTTAGACAGCTGCTTCGGGCACCCCTAATAGCTTCAGAGTTTATAGCTGGGTCATCCACTTTAAAGTCTTTAATGAAATCCTGCAGCTCCTGGCTTTTGTTTAAAAGAGACATGGATTTTTCTAAAAGTACTGCAAAGATAATAAACAGAAAATTAGATGCTGTCAAACAGAAAACAGTCATGTTCAATATTTCTTGCAAGCATCAAGTGGCATCTTTAAAAATCCAATTTTTGAAGATTTAATAGAAAAGTAAAATTGCTATAATCTCACATAAAATAAGTGGTCAATCATGCTCTTTTGTAATGTCAAGAAAATGAGCATCACCTCCCACACAGAATAATATTATTATTAGGAAAAGATGTTTCTTTGTAAAGTCTAACTCAATGCACTAGCTGAAAGCAAGAACAATGTAAACAACACAATCCTAGTTTAGATACAGTCAGCATGTCTTTATTGGGACACCTCAGGAGAAGAAAAAATATCCCAAATAAGTGGCAGTCTAAACGAGAGGCAGTTGAGACAACCTTAGTCACACTTTTTTTTATTTCTTAATGAAAAGAAACATAATGAAATCACATCTTATCACAAGACGAAGCACCTGCGATGTTGACACGGCAACTTTCTTTGCAACAGCAGCCTGAGAAACCACAAGAGACTCCTCCTTCTTCAAGAGTCAACGAAGTGACATCCAAATTAAACAACATAAATAGCATTGGGAAGAACCATCTCCCAGAGTTGCATTTAAGCAGAAATCCCGATTATTAGTATCCCGATTAGGCAGTGACAACTCTATATGATTTTAATATTCATGAAACTTTTTAGGCTGGTATCAGACACCTTGATTAGCACTAATCTTAGACAACCTAATATTATCTTAGGTGAGGTAGTCCATGATCAGCACTAATCAGCATTTGTGAAACCAGACAATATTATTTTATAAAATACGATTTAAAAAAAAATCCTATTAAATAGAGATGAAGTGACATCATTTGATGAAGAATACACCTGAAACGTCATTGACAAAACACTAAACCCATCCCATCCTGACCTAGCATATAAACATTATATCTGTATCATTCCTTTTAGTTTGATTACATCCTATTCCATTTCTCTGTCTCACTGTCAATATAATAGGAAATGCATTCCCATTAAGTGTCTCATAGATATTTCCATTGTAGCTGTCTGTTTGTCTTAATGCCCTGGGACAAAAACACATGTTGTGGTGAATGCAGATAACTAGGTTTGCTGGGATCGCTTCACAATGTTCCGATAGGAAATATTTTTAGTCACTTATCTCTAGGCTGACCTTAAAGTATGGTCACCCAAAGAGGACTGCTTGCATATTATCTACTTACCAGTTGTACTTTGATATGTGAAACTTATTTTTGGAGTTTCATGTGACCTATAAAATAATACTGCTTGGCTGTAGCATAGCTCTTTAGCAATGGAAGAAATACTGAATGTGAAACCTCAAGGCTGGTATAAAACGATGTACGTTATATGACAGAATTTGGGAAACTAATACAAATATCACATTTTTAGATGGCTAATTCTGTAATATCCAGTTCAGAAGAAAAGATTCACCTTCCAGCACCTTGTGGAGTCTATGACACGTCATGTCAAGGTGATAAGGGCAAACATTGGCCAAACCCAATATTAGGTACCGGCCATAATAAAGTGTGCCGGCAGTGTATATACAGTACAGTGTCTTTTCACCTAAAACAGCATACAAAGCAATACAACCTTTTCCTGGTGAATTCATAACTTTCCAGGGATTGTCGTCTTTGGGCCTTGTCAAGTCATTAAACCCAAGGAAGTGACCTAGGTCTTGATATTGCTTTACGTAAGTGCTGAAATAAAAACTGTAATCCAAGATTTGGCTGTCTTAAAAGAGATGTTTATGTAGAACATACAGGCTTATTTAGAGATGCTTAAACAAAAGTAAACACTGTGTTTGAAGAACCCCCCCCTTACCCTTCTGCATTTTAAGAAAATGGCTACACTGATCCATAGTGCCAGCTACTTGCCTTTTTTCATGTAACTGTGCTTGTGAAGAAGCTCCTTCAGGCAATCTGCATTCTGAAATTCTTGGGCATTTTGTAGGAAGTCTTCTGCTTCATCTATTTTAATGGCAAACTTTTTCAAAATAAAAATAATACAATTTAAACTGTATTTCCACACAACACACATTACAACGGAAGCCATCAGATGGTTCAATGTTTTTGCTTAATTGATATAACTAATTAAAGGTACCTGTAATTGTATCAGTCCATGAGTTAAGTACCACATGGCCTTATCTGCACTTTCATTAGAACAGTACATTTGCTTTACCCTTAACATACGATACAGGTTGATGTGGAGGACAATGACATTATTAATTTACTGTCATATGATATTAAAAGCTTGACAATGAAAGCCATATGACAGCAGTAGGAATTCAATTAAAGGCAGTACAATGTATAATATAAGAAATGCACTGTGCTTCAATTAAAGTATTGACTTTCCTTATCTGTCAAAATATTTGTTACGTGGAATAGCTAAATAAATCTCTTTCAACTGATTTTTAAAGATATTTTTTATATCTAAGTCCCATTTTTTTAAGTATAATATTTTAGTTTGTTGATGAAAAGAATACAGTAGCTTTCATTTTTGGATGAGAATGAGAATGCAGTAAAACTTTGTGCCAATCAACCTACTCCATTATTGATGTTGGCCACTGTGGTTTACTAAGAGTGGGAATTTAACAGTATTGTAGCATGAGATTCAAATACAGTGGAAAAGCTGATGTAATTTTTTACATGACGATAACATAATTATAAAATACAAAGTAACATTAGCAGCTTGACAGTCTTTTTCATTTGACATTGCATCAAGGAACACTTCAATGCAGTGAACCGTCTCATCTGAATTTAGGATTTCTTCAGGGATCTTATATATATATATATTGCAGGAGATCCAGCTTCCTTATTTGGTGTATGGTTGCTAGACAACCAAGCCTGGCTTCCTCTTAGTAGCTGCCACAGCCTTCAGGAATATATGCATTGCAATTATGGGTTTTCAAGATTTATCATGCTTTTTTATCCCTAAATAAATCACCTGTTTGACGTGTAAAGGATGAAAACAACTATTTACAAACTGTAAAATTTTGTAACACTTACTTCCAGGGCTCTGTCAAAAAATTCCAAGGCGAGATATAAGAGTGCCTTACGCTTTTCCAAGAGGTCTATTAGAGCCACCCAGGCCTCACTCAGAGTGGTTGCCATGGCACCATACACCTGTTCTTGATCCAGGTTTTCCTCTGCAGTTTTATCAGCTTCACCCAACAAGCTCCAAACACCATCCTCATGTGCCTATACAAATACAAATAAGAATATAAACTAGTAGCAGGGCATTGCTTGTAATATTAAAAAAGCATGCACCCCCTGAACTGTAATAATAGAATAGCTTAAAAGAAACCATACATCGTTTAGACATTAATATAAGATTGCATTTAAATGATTCCTCTATTTCAGATTTTAACTCAATTGCCTGAATCGTTTGCATAAACATTGTAAATGTATTGTAATAAAAACTACATCTAAAGAAGCTAGAGGCTATTTCTCACAACTAATTACATTTGCCTACAATTGTGTGCATAAATTTCAGGCACACTTTCATCTCATAGATTGTGTCCAGTGTACTGTTCATTTAGGAGTTACACTTAAGTTTAAGTATATTGATTTGCTTCTAATAACATGTTGTTAAAGATTATGATTAAAAGGGATGACTATTGAATTGTAATGAGTGTCTATAATGGTGTACTGTAATTACATTGTGTTGTTTTAAATGATTGTCCTATCATTAACATAGGTCACATTTGTAGATGCATTATTTGTTGACAAATAATATATTTTATTTATTGAAGATATTTAAGTACCACTAGTTCATAAGACATATAGGTCCAGATTTATAAAAATATTGAGCATGTTTTACGACCGTAAAACGGGAGCTGGGGGTTCTTATTTTCTTGCTGGATTGGATTTATAAAACACACGCAATCGCATAACACGCAATTAAGACGTGATTTACGGAGGCAATGTCTCTGTGCGCTTTGGCCCTTGATGAATATATATATATATATATATATATATATATATATATATATATATATATATATATATATATATATATATATATGCAATTTTGGGGCGTTTCTGAACAAAACCGCTAAAATTGGGAAGGGATTTTGCAAATGAGGTCTATTAAATATTCTGTCTAATTTATTAAAGCTGCCGGTAATTGCGGGCCTCGTACTTGCGTGATCATTTTAAGAAAAGCAGGCGTTAATTTGCCGCAGTCAGACAGTAATATAAAAGACAAGGTGATATGCGAGACTTGTCTTTAGCAATAAGGAGACATCGTTTTCAAGAGCAAAGAAACATTTAATTACATTTTGCAAAGAGCTCATTTTTTAACCCTTCTGATCAAGTAAATTTGTAAATTACGGTTCATAATACCGGTACCGTATTGTTTTGCAAACTCCAATTTTCAATACATGTTTCATAGCTTACATGACAAAAAATAAAGTCTGCAAGTAGAGAATATAGCATCCATGTAAAAAAAATGTTCCTAAAAAGGTATTCGCACAGTGGCAAAGCAAGGTTCTAACTAGAGCCTTTGAATCTTAGTGTAGACATTATTAAAAGAACGGTGGAGGAGATTAAGAAAAGATGGAACGATATTCCGAGGCGCACGAAAGCAAAATTCTCATATACAATATAGGGCTCAACCTCCGCCGTTATTTTAGTAATGCCTACAGAATGTGTGTTTTGTAATATGGCATTCTGGTATTTAACAATACTGGTTCAGGCAGTATTGTTAAATTCGAGTTGGAAAGAAAACGGGGGAAAAAAACGGGATAGATGACGCAGTTTTGTAGCTAGGCAAGTAGTTTTTCGACCATATATACCATACACATATGTTTTAAAATCATACATAGAGTAAGAAATACATACAAACATAAGAAATAGGACAGCTGTAACTGCATAAGTAGTGAAATAGTGCAAATATCTCCAGTAGCTCTGCTACAGTTGTAGGTTGATCTGTACAGTTCTGGATCACTTGGTGACAGCGTGTATTATGGACACTTGTAACAAGGAAACATCATTAGTCACAAAAATGAACAAGATGATAATTAGGTTAGATTCACAAGGCTAAAAAGTAACTGTGTTACAGCTTCTCTACTTTCAAATGTTACGATGTGTGCTTTGAGAGTTGACATATACTTTATGTTATAAACATGTCCCTCTACCACTCTATTAGCAAACATCTTTCTTTCAATTCCTGTGTAATTTTCTGTAGATTGTTTAGTTTCCCCTGACTTTACTTTCACTTTGAAATGGGTATCCAAGTCCATTATCCTACCACAATATTCTAGATTTCCTCCCTATGCATTAGGTATTAGGACCCCACCTGACACCACTTGCAAAGGGAGTTTCATATGTTGGCAGAGAATTGTATGATAGTTATTAACACATTTGATATTACTCTTTTAACTGGACCGTCTGTGTTTATATAATATTAATTTCATCCCACGACATTTAATGTCTTTCAGAAAAACAAAAAACCAAAGATTCATGGGACGAGGATGAATTTGTTGTTTTAACAATTGGGTTATTAATTATGTGTATGGGGAACAACTGTCAAATATCCACGGTCAGTGTTCCAACCATTTTTTACAGCCTTGTAAAAAATTGCCTTTTTGTTGAAAGAGAAGATAAAGTATACGAATTGGTGTAAACATGCAGAAGAATAGTTAAGGAAACACTTTACTTTGAAACAATTATCATCCATTATCACCCTGGCAGACTTCAATAAATATCCCTTGATTTATGGACCTTCTTAACTTCTTAATTACCTTGAGTTTTGCCAACATGACCTCATGTCCACGCAATAGCTTCTTGGTCTCATCTTGATTACTTCCAATCTCTAACAGATTCGGTGTGGATTCAGCCAGCTGGAGCTGCACCAATATTCCACACTAAAACACAATGGAAGACTCACAGGTAAGAACAATGGAAAGGGAATACTGAATAACACTATAGGGTCTAATATTCTGGAATGTTTGAGGTGTGTGTTACATTTCTCCAGACAAGGCAAGGATCAATTAAACCAGTTTAATAGTGAGGACACTAATAAAAAACAAAAGTAATTCCACAAACAGTAAATTCCCTTTTATTCACGTGACATTCATTTCAACAAATGTTGAATGGCTGCTAAAGCCACAGATATAAAGGGGTTTGCAATATTTTCTACTGAAAAATATTACAGATTTTTGTTTTAATTATGTTACAGAAACACCAAACTGGGTATAAATGCAATTATATACTGCAACTAAAATAACATAAATTAAGAGTGATAGGCTCCCAAGAACCGTTACACTACAACTGTAAAAGAGCACCTGGGCAAAGATTATTTCTAAACAACATTATCATGTTATGTCAGGTGTGAGCTTCTAAATTGGTTACAGAAGCAGAGTGTGGTATTTTTGTTCTACTTTGTGTGTAGGAAAGAGTTTCATTGCACAGCAGACGATTATTTTGCCTTTTTGTGTATGTTGCCCTTTTCATTACCACATGCTTGAGATTGCTGTGTGCCGCATAGCAACATTAAAGGAGCACATCCTATAGCACATTCTCTTCTTGCTTATGCAACATGACGACAATAATAACAAATTAACAAGCCATGAGAAAAAGACGATATTATAAATGACTGTAAATTATTTAACAAATTGGGAAGTATCATTATAAGCTGAGGTGTAAATTGTCAAGTTATTGTTTTACTTAAAAAATAAAGCTGGGAAATATACTTTTGCTGGTATTAATCACTATCTTTGTATTGGAATTGTATTGGAATTGACTTTTTTTCTATACACAAATGCCTAATGGAAAAACTGTGTTATTGATTCTGGGAACACAGCAAGGGAAGGGAACAAGTGTAGCTGTGACATCACTGACTGGAGCTGAACTGTGCATGTAATGACAAACATACGGTTTTAAAAACAAGTCTGTATTGAAAATATTTACAGTGTAACAAAAACCACATTTGGAAAGACATCTGTTTTGCATCCTGAATTTATAACCCCCTACTGCTGTGAATTGTATCAGGTGCTTACCAAACTGGCAAACACGAGGAAGCTTGTGCTTCACTAGCAAACATAATCTCATTCATTGTATTAGTATTAAATACAATTGTGGGTCAATTCAGCTTTAATCGGTGACTAGCCATGACAAATCAGCAACCAGTGAGTGGAGTGACACATTTTGTCAGGAACTTGCGTAAACCAATATGGTTGCAATGTCACTAACAAGATTGGTGTTGGAAACACACTGCAGTTGTCACATTATCAATTGATTGGCTTGAAATACATTGGAAATTTCATGAAAACAATTAAATAACCATTTGAGTATACTCTGCATACAATGTTGCTTCCACAAACAGACATCACTTCCTTTACAATAGATTTGTTTTACAATTTAGAAGCCAAACAGTGTTTATATTTAACCAACCTGAACACATTTTAAATACATTGAAGCATGATAACTTTTAGCAATGACAATAACTTTTCTTTAAAGAATCAAAATACTGATTTTCTTTTTAAATGAAGCACTATAATATAATAAAATATCTGCTCAATCTGGGTATTTATGTAAACCTGGAGTACAGTGTAGCCTATAACTATAAAGCATGCAAATATATATATATATATATATATATATATATATATATATATATATATATATATATATATATATATATATATATATATATTTAAAACAAAGATATACCTTTAGTAATGCTACAATGATCTGTGAATCCCCTGCTTGGACTGCAACAGTACTAACGGTTGTTGTGGAAGGCTGACCTCCATAGTCTCCTTCATTGGACATGGTCACCTCAATCCAAACTTCATACAGTGGAAGATGGCAAAATGATTCTAACAGCAAGCCATGAACACTCTTAATTGCACATCCACCCACTGAAGCGCTTCCCGTCCTGGTATTGCTGAACAGTAGTAGCCCAATGTCGGTTCTGCTTTTGCAGTAGATTGGTTTTCTATTTACAGCAGTGGTAACAGCCTTGATTCTAGTTCTTTTAACATCAGCTGTATTCCAGTCTCAGTCCTCGTTTCAGATCCTGTAGTAGTAATACACGAGACACCCCCATAAAACTTCAATCCCCACTGAGCCCTTGGCTTGAATGAATATACTACAGCAAGCATTGAGTGAAAGTTGAGAGAGTAAAGAACAGCAAGTTAAAAATAGAAATACCCACTGGGATTATCACTGTGCACAAGGCACAACCCTAGTTTGGTTGCTGCTCTGTACTGTATTCACTGAAAGTTGTATCCTCAAGGGCAATTTTATTTTCATTCCCATTAAGTTATTTTAAAACTTTTTTAAGCAATGGAGTCAGTTTATTACTCACCTTACTGCATTTAAAATGATCAGTTTCCTTTACTCATAAACTGATGTTTTTCATTGCCATTTAAATAATAATAATTGTAAATTATCTTTTTAAATAACTTGAAATTACCTAAATCAAACAAAACATTCACTGAGTAACAGTTATATTCTCCATAATTGTAAATAATATTGTTTAAAATAAATGTGGTTATTGAAATAAAACAAAGCTACAATGTTATTTATCGACTTTGCAACAGCACTGGTTATAGTATCATCCTTGATGCATGGGTTAATAAAAGTGTACTCTGTTGAAACTGATGGGTTTCATTTGTTGTATTCTTGTTGTCTGTAGCAGCAGAACTACTAGAAAGTGTATTTTGAGAAGTGAAAG
Source organism: Acipenser oxyrinchus oxyrinchus (assembly GCA_030684275.1). NCBI lineage: Eukaryota > Metazoa > Chordata > Actinopteri > Acipenseriformes > Acipenseridae > Acipenser > Acipenser oxyrinchus. The sequence goes on from CM060258.1 coordinate 36,354,761, forward strand.
CATGTTTAGCAGCATGCAGGTGGTACAGCAGACTAGATGCACTTCTGTGATAATGGAACTCACTTTGACAGTAGATACAAGTAACCCTCTTTCTATCCAATGAACCATCAGAAAGTTTTTAAAAAATGAACTTCCCATTCACAAGTCCTTCGGTTTGAGTGCTTTGCTACATAATGTGGTTCAGTGACTAATTTTATATTCAAACAATGACTAAACTCATTCAATCCTGGCATGCACTCGAGTGTATTAAAATGCTGCCACAGGAAATTAATTACGATATGTTAATAGTGACAAGACAGAGGAGTGCAATTAACGTGCGTCAAAAAAATAATCTCCCAAAAAATGAACGCGTTAATTGCAGAAGTTAACTGTGATATATATATATATATATATATATATATATATATATATATATATATATATAATTAGGGCTGTCCATTATTCTGTATCAATCTGTACTTATCTTTGTAAGAATTTACCAAACAGAAGATTCAATAGCAAGCATACTGCAGACTTTTAGTGCAAGTATAATTATAAACAGTACATTAAATTGTGTAAGCAATACACAGAAAGCATACTGGTGAAAATGTGTATCTTCTAGTGCTATAGTGGTGTTCAATAGTTTGTCTACATTTCCAAACAAAGTATATGTCCCTGCTATTATCTGCTGCAGTAAAGTGTTATAAACACATGCATTCAAGCCCTTTTAAATCACTCAGGAAGCCAGACAGACATGGGCTTCTGTAATACACCTGAATATGCCATGTAAAAAATATATGGGGCACTACTGAGCTTTAAATGGTCTACCAAGTAAAAATGAAATGGTGTCACAGTGACCAGAGATCTTCCTATGACTTTACAGAACCACTTTGCTTCACTTGGGCAAGTGACGCTGCAGCTGCTGAACTTAAAAAACAGCTGAGAAAGTAACAGAGTGGCAGATATCAGAAACTCAGACAAGTCAAGGACATCAGAGGAACCACAGGCTCCGCATAGAGTTACCATCTGCTTGGAACTACTGATAAATTAGACCGAGTGACCATCCAGCACCCAGCATTAAATCACAGCAGGTTAAATTTAGAAGTTGTCAGAGCAGCAGATGACAGGCAGGCCCGCCACCAGTTAAACCAACACCTCAAAAAAAAACTTACATAAATACCCTGAAAGCCAATTAAAAAGATGAGAAATTGTGTTTTTCAATATTTACTGAGTTACAACTGAATTTAAAAGTTAAGCTTACACAATCCTTGTAATCAATCTACATGTTAAGACAGGGTTTTAAAGGTGTATTAAGAGTTTTAGGTTTCCAAACCTTGGAGTTCATCAAAGCCGTGCTTCTCAACTTTACAACTTGGCTCAATGAAGCCCTAATAGTTGTCTGGCATAACGCTGCAAGTCAGTGGGGTATATTTTTTGGAACAGTGACAGATCTAAATAGCTGTCCATTAAACTCATAAACCCTCTCTATCCCAGAGGATTAACAAAAAGCTGTTCAATTTAAGTCTGCCATGGTTTAGATCAGTGGTTCTCAACACTGGTCCTGGGGACCCATTGTATCTGCTTGTTTTCATTCCAACTGAGCACTCAATTACTTAACTAGACCCTTAATTGAACTCACAATTTGCTTAATTAGACCTTTTTAATTGTTTTCAGCTGTTAGACATTTGCAGCGTTAAAGTTACTTATAAAATGTTATAGCTAACTTGAAAACTGCAACTGTTAAGAGCTGAAAACAATTAAAAAGGTCTAAGCAAATTATCAATTAAATTAAGGGGAATGAAGACCAGCACACAGTGGGTCCCCAGGACATCAAAATAGAACCTTATGTCTCAGGTATATTTTGGCAAACTATCTTCAACAGAAGAAAAGTGGCAAGAGATAATATTTCTAAATAAGCTAATAAGATAAGAAAATGTATTTTATCATTCTGCTAACATAACAAGCAGTGATTTCCAAGTATTAATTTGCATAGTCTCATTTTTTTTTTTTTTAGCTCTGACTAAACAGGGCTACAGAATACAAAAAGTAACACAGTGCATGGCATCTCTTCACTTCAAGTTAACATCTTTATCAGTGGCTGGTATTTTTGTCATAACTACTAAGTAACTGCCAATAATCGGTCATGGACACATTTGTTATCTAACAAGTTATCTACAAAACACAAACTTTAGGTTGTCTACAGTATATATTATCTAGAAGCATTCCTGTGTCTGGCTGCTTTATACTTGATGTCCAGTCTGTAAAATGTGTGGCCTTACAGTACATTGGCCTTGTAAATATTTTCCCAGCCCCATTATATATTATTTTTTCTATTTAATGCACAGCCTTTTGACCCCGTATATACATATTATTTATATCAAGAAGATTATCTGTAGATCCACCAATACCTAATTATTGATTGTATATTCCACCTAGTATAAAATTAAATAAAATCAAAAATCACACAGCTACCTTTTCTAATTATGGCTTTCGGAAGTTTACATTCCTGTCTGGTTTTCTAGTAATTCCAAGTAAAGATTTTGAATTTACTGTAAACCTTCACCACTCCAGCTGTTATTCCCAGTCCAGTTCCAGAGTTCTGAAATAGCCCCGAAGTAAACAATGATTTGGTGCTATTGTTATTTCAACCAATTACTGTCCTCACACACCACTTAAGTACTACACGAAAGGTCACCAACTAGCAGAGTGTTCATTTGCTATACCTTTCTTTGACTTACCTTCCATTTTAAACAATGCATTGTTAGGGTTACAAATGTTTCACAAACCCACTAGTTTGCCATAAATACTAAACCCCAATATATGTTGTCCGATTAGAAATGTTTATGTCCAAGTATTCTAAATGGCAGTAACAATGTAACACTATTAAAATTGCTGCTGTTTTGTGGTAATTGTCTGGAATTGGGGAAAATTCAAATTCCAGAAGTGAAATACATTAAAGTATATTATGAACTCTTAGCAATATTATACAGGAGTAGTAAATAAATACTTGGATCACTGTCAAAATGTCTTCAGAAAACATGGCAACTTAAAACAGAATAGATACAGTGGCCAAATATGACAAATAAATAAATAAACCATTTGGAATATTACTGCGTCAGCTAGTGCTTGCATATATTCATTGATGCCAATTAAAAGCTGCCATAAAAGAAACTGCTCTGCTGCAAAATTATGCAGTAATGACACCTAGTGGCCAGATAGGATTATTCACAAAGACACCCCATAGCTTCACAGCCACATTCCCAACTTTTACATGGCAAGACAAACCCCAAATAAATACTTTTAGATTTCCTGTGCCTTAAAATAAAACAGCAGGTGTTACACAAAGCATGCTTGGGTACAAGAAACAAACAAGAAGAATCACATGTATATTCCAAAGATAATGGTTCCCATGTAATAGTTTATTTATTGAAGTAAAGCTTTCCACTTTTTTATTGTTATAACAATTATTTAAACAAAGCTTTGTCCATTACTTGTTTCTTGAAGTGCATGGGTATCACAGCAATCTTGGAACATTTTTAAAAAGCTGGTTTAACTTGCCAATATCTGCTTAAACATACAATCAATACATACTTAAAAACAGCAGGTTAGGCAGTTTACATCAGTATCAAAGGCCTTCAGGGCAGGTTGTGTATTGGCACAATAAAAAAAGATGCAGCAACACTTTAAAGGTATAACAAATTAAGACAAAAATTATAAAATACATTTTCTTACTGTCTACAAACAGGAAGTTTGCCTAAAGCCTACAAATTCTACAGCATCAAGTAAACAACAAGGACAGAAGTTGCACTTGGACATTCTATACTTTTAGTAGCACCATTAAAATCTTGAGTCAACTGTTAGCATTAACAGATAACAGGCCAGGTAAAGCTTTGAGGGAGGTTCAGTGCAATTTGTAGTATTTTTATAACTTGAGGAGGAGGAGCCTTATGCAGCACATGATAAGTTAATATGGCTTGGCGAGGCGTAGTGTATTAGAATGGAAGTAATTCTCCCATGGCTGCGAAATCATTCTGATGCAGTATATGCAGTTATGCCATGGTGCCATGCTGACTTGTAGATTGCAGGCTCTGTATCAGGCGACACAGGAGAGTCCCTTAGCTATTTGCAGAAGCAGCTTCATCTGGCTTTTCTCCTCCTTCTTCCTCCTCGTCCTCCTGATG
>CM060258.1:36961420-37386420 GCA_030684275.1 Acipenser oxyrinchus oxyrinchus
GCTGCATAAAATAGTCATGGTTCTCGCACTCAGGGCTAGGTGTTCAGGGCGAAAGAATGAGAAACGTGAGTTCCTACTTGTGCTGAATTATCTCAGCACGATACTTGTTTGAATTCATTGTTTTGTGTGTGTGTTTGTTTTGGCCAGCGTGTCGTTTTGTTTTACAAAAGTGTTTTGTTTTGTTTTGTTCAACCTTTTTATTTATCATTAAAACACGCATCAGCGCTTCCCCTGTTGTATTGTGTGTGTGTGTGTGTCTCTCTTCCTGGTTTGATATCACCACAAGCCATCTTTACCACAGTTATGTACTGTTTTTAATGGATTATCCTTTTTGTTCTGGAATTAAATTGTTTTTATTAAAAATCACATCAAGAAGACTGGAATTATTATTTTTGAGAAATAAACGACCCTTACAACATGTTCTGTGGCCCTTCAAGGCTGGCTCTGAAGTCAGCATCTTCAAGTATCACTACAGCTGGTGTTTATATTTTACAGTACTGTACCAGCAAAATAGATGCTGCTATGTGATAGGCATCTAGAAACTCTTTAAACTTCTGACCTCAAGAATCCCAGCTAAATCTAACACTACAGTGGTGCTACCCGGAACCTTGGAGTTTAGTATTAAAGCTTGCATAGTTTACATTTCCAATTTTCAATCTGTTTGAGCCCAAGTGACTAGTAATATATAAATGTTATGAGGAAAACAGAGAAGCACCTGTCTGAAAGCTATTCTCATTTAGGTACAGTGAAAGAGCATATACCAGTACTACTGGCTAAAACTGCCTGTAAATAATATGGAAAAAAGTCTAGTTAAGAAAAGTTGTAGATGGAAATTTTCAGCAAACTATGTCCTCCAGATTGGCTCATAGACTTTACTTTTGAGACTCTTATGATACTTTGTAATTATTTCCAGTACTTTCAGCTGGTTCATAATATGCTTTCAATTGAAATGAGTGGAGTAATCTCTATAAAAAATGAACACGAAACAGCTAATGAAAGTAACACACTACAGTTAACATATTTTACAGACCTCTGTGAAAAGCCTTTCTATATATCTTAGCAACAAAACTGTCAGTAAAACCACACTCATTTATTACACTTTCTCTGTTGGTCACTAAGGCAGATAGCCTGGAAAATAGCTCAAACAAATCAGCCAAACACCGTTATCCAGTGTTAAATCCTATAACCCACTGCTAATTGCTTTTTCAAGCTTTTATTTCAAGAACAGAGTCGTCTGCCGAAAATCCTGATCAAAACCAACAAACTAGTCAATTGTACTTATAGAATTTGTCAGTCAAACCTTGTTGTACGTAAAGCATACTATGGCACAGTGTTGCCCACAGACAGAAAATGCAACAGTGTGAATACACTGTATTAAAACAGCATGCCCATTGTAAGGGTTCTCATCAAACTTCTATTACTGAAAGTAAATGTAGTCTTGGTTTGCTGCATGATTTAACAATGCTATATAGTTGTCAAACTGTGAAGTACAGCAATTAATCATTGATAATTGCTGTTGTATAGCAAAAAAGGTTATTTGAGACTTGAGACAAATTTAAAATGTTATGTATTGCTCGGCACATCACAAACCATTTGGATGCCTCACACACAGGTAACAGGATTTCCATTTTTACTTTCTTCCTGTTAAGCGACAGCCCCAGGGGTCAACAAAAGTGAACTATAGATTGTTAAAAGTCTAACAACAAATGATGTTGTTCCTGCTGCTACACTGATCAGATGTATTACATACAGTATGTATATCCTTTGTGTAAAGGCAAAGCACTCAATCATTGTATTTCAGAAGTACTAGAAAATATCTTGGTTATAAAATTAGAGCAAACCATTATCGTCTTGTGAATGTATTTCATGTTAACAACATTTAATTGAAAACCAAACTGTATAACTTACTTTTTAGTATTGTTGTAAATGTTCTTTAAACTATTATCCAATGTCTGGCGTCATGGACACTTCTTTGCATCTTAGGGGTAGAAGGAAGGCCAACCATGTGAAAGAGGAACTGAAGATGCCAGGATAACATTACAGATTAGTGTGGGGGTAGAATGAATAACTTGGAGGTCAAGTTGTTGATTCCCTGGCAAGTAAAACAGACATTGCTCTTGCATACCTGGGACGGTGGTTCGTGAACATGGGCCATTAGGGCTCCAGAGTGAACGTGTTACCGCTGCTTCATAACAACTATGATTCAATAGTGAAGGACAAGCCTTTTTACTACATCGTTCAGAAAGTGCATGCATACACCGCAAACAATCACATGTGGATTTACAATTCACACTGACATTAACCAGATCTGTTAGTTATGGCATAAACTGAAATGTCCAGAGGTATAAATTAAATAAACAGATGGATGCATTTGCAAAATGAACCAACCAAACTGAACATTAAATTCTAAAGCATCTGAACATAGCATTTTGCTTTTTGGACAAAATAAGACCACTGACATTAACAGAAAGGTCAGGCTTATCATCAGTGAAAGCTTATCTGTCATCTGTAGAATCCTAATGATTCAAGGATGTTGAGTATATGTCATGCTACTGTGACAGAAGGCTAGGAAGCCTTCAATACTAATTCGACATGTACTGTATAGTACCAAACAAGATTTAAACATCCTGGATCAATGTATGACAGATAAATGCTTGATTTTAAAATGCAGGAAAAATCTAAAACCAAGCATGTATTTGGAAAAATACAACTTTTAGTGAATTTTCAGTTCACCTGTATGTATTGTATAAATAACTGAGCATGTGTAAAAAATAATAGAAAAAAATAGGTAAACCCATCATTTTATTTATCATTGTATTAATGTATTTTTTAGCAATACAGTAAAATAGAAATATGAGCTGAAAATCTGGACACGAGCAAGAACAGATTTCCTAATGAAGCTTAATTTTAGTATTCGGATAAATGTCTAACTTCTGGACAGTCGTTTCTATGATGAAATTAAATATTAATCAGAAGTCTTACAGATTCTTCTTATCTTACTGTTCAGAAATGATTAAGCACATCCTTTCTTGGTGGATGACTGAGGATGCTTATCCATTACCATCCGCTTATCAGATATTCCATGGAAAAGAGAAGACATTCAGTGTATCCACAATCAATTTCATGCGTTGTATTTATAGAGACTCTACAGTTTATTTAATTTACCCTAAATAGCTGTAGATCTTGGATTAGAAAAAAAAATTAATTTGGTTAGCCAAACCGGTTGAATACAGGTTTGCAAAATCTGTTGTCCAGTGCACTATGAAGTTGATTTCACTCATGTATTCCTCCCCTGCCTTACATACTGACTGAGCTTGGAGTCAAAGGCAAGATCTAATAGCTTTTATATCTTATCCTAACCACTTGACCAAACCACTTCTCTTCTTGGTAACTAACTATACAGTAAGTATATACATCAATGCCACCTGCTGGACATTTAATACATAGCAGCTCAATTAAATTAATGAACAATGCAAAGAATGTAACTTCCAAATGCTTTACTATCTATAATACAGCTCTGTCAGTTCATTAATTTCTTGATAGTATCCATTCAGAGATCCCTGTACCAGTGCATGACAATACACTGGCACTATTTACATTACAGTCATCTACAGTGCTAGATAATGTGTTTATTACTTCTAAAAACTGTCTGTTGGTATTATTTTTAAACTGTCTGTTGGTATTATTTGTATTTTTATTAACAGGCTACACCTACATGCGGTGAAGATTGATAAAGCCCATTGAGTAAGAGAAAAGATTCCATAAGTTAAGAGTTTTCATGAGGGAGCTCAGAAAATATTTCTTCACAAAGTGTCCTCAAGTATTTGAGAATAATTACTGTTGGTAAATGGTGACCTCTAGTGGCTGATTGTGTTAATGCCTACAAAAATGTAAACATGGTTTGGGATTGGTAATGAGCTTTTTTGATCCACTCCCAAGTGTTACTTAATATATGTATAGAGAAAGCTGCACATTGACGCTAAATCTGTAGCTGTAAATTGTACTATAAAGTTGACTATGAACAGAAAGTATGACTTATATAGCTCCTGGGAAGTGATTATTTTGAAAACAAATGAAACAGTAAATAAAGTGAAATAGTTAAAAAAAAGCCTCCACTCCCTTACTTGTTTATACAAGCTCATCATGAGTAAAGCTTCTCAACAATAAAATACGATGGCATACCAAATTCCTTTACCCACACTGTGTATACTGTACTTCAATAATCTAGATGGTGACCAATCAGAATGCAATATATTTTTGCAGATGCATGTTAAACACCATCTATCACCTGTCAATTTGGTCCTGCTAAGAGCTGAATTTATGGTTTTAGACCCATAACAAAATGTGCATTGATCACTTTGCATCTGTACCATTCAGTTAGTAGAAGGCATGTGTAAATGATGCATGGCAGAGGTCTATCAGTTAACAGAGGGTATTGTATCTTACAGGAACGGTTATCATAGGTTCTACTGTACAAACATCTGTTTCTTAAAGGTTTTATGTCATTCATTTACACTTGTCTATCGTTTTCCTCACGACCTGTTTGCCATACTTTTCAGGAAATGCGTTGCTATGCAGTTCTAATTTTGGGAAAAAAATCGGCCGTACCAATGCAGATTACTCAATTCATAGTCATTTAGGGGAGGGGGATATTTAAATGTACATGTCTGCTTACTAAGTAGGAAAAGAATGACTCTGAATATCGTGAGGAGAGCTTCATGCGTTGCCATGAAGATAAAAACATTTAACAAGAGAAATTAATTCACGTGTTGTCACGCACATTCTGAATTACACCGCGCATTAGCTACTTGTTTGTCTGGTTACACACACAAACACACACACACACACACACACACACACACACACACACACACACACATATATATAAGCCTGTTGTTATCTCTACTGGACCTGGCAGCCATCAAATCCTTCATTTTATACAAGAATGCACTGGAGAAAATATATATCAGTAGGAGAGATTAAAATATCAGTAGGAGAGATTTCATCTTGAAGCTAGCCACAGTGCTTCAGCAGAAACATTTCTATCAGAAAACTGCAAAGCTGCAGGCGGCAGCAGCTCCACCTGGATTCTGTGCTGCGAGTGACACACACGCAAGATAAATCATTTGTTACTTTTGTTTTAGATTAAAAACGACTTGTTTTTACAGTTTTGTATGTACATAAACCTGTTTACACACTAATTTGCTTTGAAATGCTTATTTTATTAAAGTTTTTCATTTTTTGAAGTAGTGCATTATATGTGGTAAGTTAGAAAATAAACCCTTTTATGTTTAATTGTTCATTTAAATGGTGTTTCGGCTGTGCAGATGTTGAATTCTTTAAAGTAGTCCATAAATGCACATTGTGTGTGTGTGTGTGTGTGTGTGTGTGTGTGTGTGTGTGTGTGTGTTGTACGGCCTTTCTGCTGGAGATTAGGTGATATTAAGTCAGAAGAACGGGATCTTGATTGCTGAAATCTCGTGAGCCACAAGCACGATTCCTGCTCCGATTTACATGGGTTTTTACAGCTATTTTTATCGTGAGAAAGTGATTCGCCCAGCCATTAAAGTTGTGCTGCCAAAAGGAAGTCCATTTGCTTTTTCACATGTATTCGCATGACAATGTCACACAGTCATGACTGCAGAGTCGATTTTCATGTGCATGTAAACCAAGCCATTGTTTGTTTCATTTGTATGTTGTCTTTAAAAAAGCACCAATGTTACCTAATGCGCGTTCTGCAACGTTTGAATGAATGTGTTTTCATACCATGTTAAAAATCCCCTTTGTGCAGGGCCTTTAAATTTTAGTTTTAATACCAATCAATTAAGCAGCATTGTGAATTTGTGTTTTAATACCAACATTTATCCTGCCTTAACTAAGGCTGCACACACAATTTAGACTGAATCTGTTAGGGTTAGTGTTGTCTTGCCCAGTTACGGTTGTCTTTCCCGGTGACAAAATCAAACTTGTCTTTCATGTGAAATGTTTTGGTCAGATGATGCTCAAGTAACCAGTGTAAGGATTAAGAGGGGCACTTTTGAACAGTAAGTAGGTGCTTATTATTTTTATTTTATTTTCTTACCTCATTTAGACATTGATTATTAAAATGAGGGATTAAAATTGCCTGCTGTTTTCATTTATGCAACAGAATGCTGTTATGAATTGCTGTTTTGTTTAAATTATGGACATCCTTTAATTGATGCTAACCACTCTAAGCAAGATAATGGAACACAGAATAAATGTCGACTGAATACACATTGATTGAGGCCTTTTAATTTTGTAATCAAGGGTTTTGCTCAGTTTTTATTAGGTTATTTTTCTATTTTGCATATTTATAATGAACTGCTTCATACAGTATTAATGTAATAGCACTTTAGCTGTAAGCATTTATTCAAGGAATAAACCTTGTCACAGTATTTGACTGGTTGCCAATTGCTAAAACAACATCCATAAAGTACACATTGATTCTTTTTCATTCAGCTGAGCATGCAGCCTCACAATTACGATTAGTGCACTGAAACTATTAAGAAACCACGCATTTTTTATGACAAGAATCTCATCATAATTGCATTAATTATTTAGGTGTTCAAGGATTGAAAAAGAGTGTGAAATCCTGGTATCATCTAGCAAACAAATATAAAGCCAGTTAAATCACAAAGGCATGGCATCTGGGAATGCTCACTTGGCACTTACTTGTACAATACAGTATAAGGCAGTGCTTACTAGCAACAGTGCAAATAATTATGTAGGTGCTCCCTTGAATTTACTAAGGAATACATCATTAGTTTATGAAAAAGTGCTGTAAATGTGAATATGTTTATTAAAAAATGACAGACATGGAAATGAATAGGGGTTTAAAGCATTCCAGCTCTGTTTATAAAGTACAGAAGAATTGCAGTGTATTGTTGTTGTGTTAAATATATAATCTTTGACATAATACAGTCAGGTTGTCATTGGAAATAAGAATCTGTTCTCCGCTGACTTACCTAGATAAATAAATGATTGATTCACAAAGAAAGAATGTGACTTGGAGCTGAGAGGATTTTATTTAAGGTACAAGCTTGCAAGAAATCCCACGATGGAAGTCAACTGTACTCTGATGAAGGCATAAAGCAGAAACATTTTCTAATAAATAACTTCTGTGAGTGGCATTGAAATCAATGAGGTGACACCCAACACTAAAATAGGGTTATGATGAAGTTACGTTGTAACTGATGTTCATTTTAGGCAAAACAACACATTTGTAAATGACTATATCAGCTGACATGAAAACAAGAAACAGTGTTTCAAATAAACACCAAATAGCATAAGTCAAAATGTAACGCTCTGTAAATCCAGTCTAATGTCTACTATTGACAATTTCTACAACCATCTTCAATCTTGACCTGAAACACCATGGAACTCAAGAAGCCTTAAGCAGGCAGACTATTTTGTGGACTATTAAACTGAGACTGATTTACTGTACACACTGAATCTGTATCCCAAGTCAGATTGAACACCATGCCTCAAGAAGAGAAAGAATACTGCATCCAACTGCACCACTTAGCCCCCACTTTATTTTGCATTAAAATATTCTCAATGGAGAGGCTGAGTGGTACATCAAGAGACTTGAGCCCACATCTCTGTTTAATATTTTTTAGCTCAGAATTCTCATGTGGTACTTTATAAAACATTCACAATTTATCCTAAATATATATTTCAGAATAGAAACAAAATGGGCTACCCATCTACAGTATAACAACACCTTGTGTATTCTTTCAATATTTCCCTTATATGAGCTTCGTGACAGCTAATAGCAAGCATATTCTAAAAACTGTAGAAAAACAAAACACTGGATTTCAGTGGGCTGGAAATGCAGCAGGTTGTTATGGTGACCGGTAATACAATTGTATAATCCAACTGTATACAGTATATAGTATGTCCCTTTTCTGATTTACAGTTGTTTAATTTTGAGTGTTGGTACCAGTTATTGTATTTGAAATGGGATTGGGAGCTAAATATTAATAACAGTACAAATAAGAAGGATTTATTTTTAAAGGTATGGGGAAATAGATTAGTTAATCCATCCATCCATTATCATTAACCGCCTACTCCTTTACAGGGTCGTGGTGAGCCATAGCCTAACCCGGGATACACAGGAAACTTACTGCAGCAGATGAAAGACACATCATGCTTACTTCCCTTCGCAATCGGAAGATGTCCAGCAGTGCCATCAGCTCAGAACTGGCAGAAAACAGTGGGACCCTGGTACACCCATCTACTGTCCGGAGAAGTCTGGTCAGAAGTGGCCTTCATGGAAGACTTGCGGCCAAAAAGCCACACCTCCGACGTGGAAACAAGGCCAAGCGACTCAACTATGCACGAAAACACAGGAACTGGGGTGCAGAAAAATGGCAGCAGGTGCTCTGAACTGATGAGTCAAAATTTGAAATATTTGACTGTAGCAGAAGGCAGTTTGTTCGCCCGAAGGGCTGGAGAGCGTACACGAATGAGTGTCTGCAGGCAACAGTGAAGCATGGTGGAGGTTCCTTGCAAGTTTGGGGCTGCATTTCTGCAAATGGAGTTGCGGATTTGGTCAGAATTAATGGTCTCCTCAATGCTGAGAAGTACAGGCAGATAATTATCCATCATGCAATACCATCAGGGAGGCATCTGATTGGCCCCAAATTTATTCTGCAGCATGACAATGACCACAAACATACAGCGAAAGTCATTAAGAACTATCTTCAGCGTAAAGAAGAACAAGGAGTCCTGGAAGTGATGGTATGGCCCCCACAGAGCCCTGATCTCAACATCATCGAGTCTGTCTGGGATTACATGAAGAATTGATGCTTGATGCTGTTTTGAAGGCAAAGGGTGGTCACACAATCATTAACTGAAACAGAAACAGCTGTGTAGGAGGAATAAAACTGGGTGAGGAACAGCCAAACTCAGCTAACAAGGTGAGGTTGCTGAAGACAGTTTACTGTCAAAAGTCATACACCATGGCAAGACTGAGCACAGCAACAAGACACAAGGTAGTTCTACTACGTGGAAACAAGGCCAAGCGACTCAACTATGCACGAAAACACAGGAACTGGGGTGCAGAAAAATGGCAGCAGGTGCTCTGGACTGATGAGTCAAAATTTGAAATATTTGACTGTAGCAGAAGGCAGTTTGTTCGCCGAAGGGCTGGAGAGCGTACACGAATGAGTGTCTGCAGGCAACAGTGAAGCATGGTGGAGGTTCCTTGCAAGTTTGGGGCTGCATTTCTGCAAATGGAGTTGCGGATTTGGTCAGAATTAATGGTCTCCTCAATGCTGAGAAGTACAGGCAGATAATTATCCATCATGCAATACCATCAGGGAGGCATCTGATTGGCCCCAAATTTATTCTGCAGCATGACAATAACCCCAAACATACAGCGAAAGTCATTAAGAACTATCTTCAGCGTAAAGAAGAACAAGGAGTCCTGGAAGTGATGGTATGGCCCCCACAGAGCCCTGATCTCAACATCATCGAGTCTGTCTGGGATTACATGAAGAGAGAGAAGCAACTGAGGCTGCTTAAATCCACAGAAGAACTGTGGTTAGTTCTCCAAGATGTTTGGGCCAACCTACCTGCCGAGTTCCTTCAAAAACTGTGTGCAAGTGTACCTAGAAGAATTGATGCTTGATGCTGTTTTGAAGGCAAAGGGTGGTCACACAATCATTAACTGAAACAGAAACAGCTGTGTAGGAGGAATAAAACTGGGTGAGGAACAGCCAAACTCAGCTAACAAGGTGAGGTTGCTGAAGACAGTTTACTGTCAAAAGTCATACACCATGGCAAGACTGAGCACAGCAACAAGACACAAGGTAGTTATACTGCATCAGCAATGTCTCTCCCAGGCAGAAATTTCAAGGCAGACAGGGGTTTCCAGATGTGCTGTCCAAGCTCTTTTGAGGAAACACAAAGAAACGGGCAACGTTGAGGACCGTGAGCGCAGTGGTCGGCCAAGGAAACTTACTGCAGCAGATGAAAGACACATCATGCTTACTTCCCTTCGCAATCGGAAGATGTCCAGCAGTGCCATCAGCTCAGAACTGGCAGAAAACAGTGGGACCCTGGTACACCCATCTACTGTCCGGAGAAGTCTGGTCAGAAGTGGCCTTCATGGAAGACTTGCGGCCAAAAAGCCATACCTCCGACGTGGAAACAAGGCCAAGCGACTCAACTATGCACGAAAACACAGGAACTGGGGTGCAGAAAAATGGCAGGGTGCAAGGAGAGACTACACCCTGGACGGGACGCCAGTCCATTGCAGTAGATTAGTTAACTGTTTGCTAAATATCTTCACTTTATTCTCATATGCAGATCTATCCATTACAAGGCACTGAACTGCAATATATATATATATATATATATATATATATATATATATATATATATATATATATATATATATATATATATATATAACAAGCATGCTTTAACACAAAACAGGCATTCAGTGGTGAAGTGGGATGGGAAATTCAAGTTACAATAAAACTAGCACTCTTACTACTATGAAAAAGCATTGTCTGAGAGTATGTAGATTAGCAGGATCCTGCCCCAATCGAAACCAGCTGCAATATGTTGCCAATATATATAACCCTGGTTACCCTGGAAAAACACAGACTGAAAAACTGACCAAATTACCACTCTTGTTGTTTTGCTTTTTTTTAAAAGCTCTTATGTGTGATTGTGAAATAAAAGGCTGAATTAAATCTTCTTAATTATTCCTCATTTGGCATTAAGACAAAATCTTTAATTGCCATCCTTGCAGCAATCCAAAAACCTTTGGCAACAGAAACATTTTAAAGTACATTAGGTTTCAATCTGTCATGCACAATCAAATGCCCAGATAATAGTTTTTGTCTCTTTCTCTTACATACTGTTCACCAAAGCACTTGGAATAAAGTACCTAGGTAAAGCCTTTATTGAGCTATTTAAGTACACATATTATCTAGGTAAAGCCTTTATTGAGCTATTTAAGTACACATATTTTGTAGTCTAACGCAAAAAAAAGGTTGTCATGACACAAAGAACTATCTGCATTGATGTGCTCACTTAACAAATACAAAGAAGTAATATTTATCAACACAGATGTTCAGACTGAAAAAAACAAGTAATTTTATTAGTTTTATTTTTTTTATAAAACCTATTTTTTCTTTATAATTATATCCAGGGTTGAAAATACCCCACCAGTTTCCATGTGAGCAGGAAGGTAAATTCAGTCAATATGCAGTGGTTCCAGGCCTGTGCACCATGAAATCACAGGTGGTATCTAAAAAATATTCCCAAAACAATACATCTCCCAAACCATTAATCAAGTGGAATCTCCCCTGAAGCACTTTGGGACAATCCAATCACAGTTTGTAACTGAGTGTGTGTTTATGTGCCTGAAGAGATAATGAGGCCTTGTGAGAAAAGCTTTCTGCCAGAGTACTAAATGGCAGAACAACCATCTTGAAAGTTTCAATAACAACAACCTAAACTATCTGTAATTACTTGTGAACGTCTAATGACCTCAAAAGGGGAAAATCTCATTATATTATTATAAAGTATAACTGTCCAATGCTGAAACCTGATAGCTAAAGACAAGAACAATTATCTACAGGTAATCATCACTGCAGAGGAGGGAGGCTTGGTGGTCCAGTGGTTAAAGAAAAGGGCCTGTTACCAGGAGGTCCCCATTTCTAATCCCCGCTGAGCCACTGATTCACTGTGTGGGATCCTGAGCAGATCATCTAACCACCTTGTGCTCCATCCTTCAGATGAAATGTGAAACCAATGTCCTGACTCTGCAGCAATTGTTAATGCATAGTTCACCTCCTAGTCTCTGTAAGTCGCTTTGGATAAAAACGTCTGCTGAATGACTAACTAATAATATGAATTATATTATAAACAGAACAAATGGGTTTTAGGTTACATTGAGACTTGGGCTGGGCACAAATCAAAACTTTGACAACCCGTTAATCGCACTTAACAAAACTGTATTTAATAGCGTTTTTTTTTTGTTGTAAGTTTCATTTCTTCTACTCATAAAAAGAAAACGCTATTAAATACAGTTTTGTTAAGTGCAATTTGCGGGTTGTCAAAGTTTGATCTGGTCCCAGCCTTGATCCAACATTTAGCATCTACCATAAGATAATGAACTAAAGGATAACTTCGTGCCATAGACACAGGTCAGTGGGGCGGTTTTCTTTTCAGTGGCATGTAATGTAGCGGAGGGCTCCTGTTTAGATTGTGTTTCAGATGACATTGGCACCACACTATTGCCTATTCAAAACATTACGTTCTGGAGATTAAATACTACACAAGTCCTCTAGTACCTTAGCAGTTTTCTAACCTTTTGCACTGAACTTTGAAATAAGTCCCCATTTTCTTCCTAGTTGCACTCTCTTTCCCAATATTACGAAAAGAGATTATCTGACGAAGTACTGTAATGTATTAGAATAGCACCTTCATGAACCTTAAAAAGTACAAATAAATAAGCAACCGTTTTTCTTCAATGAGTTGGCTGCAAATCAATGATTTCGGTTTGATATCAGTAAAATCATTCAACAGAATGTAGACTGGGAATAAACTGTGGAACATGTTTCTTTTGTACACACAATCTTGATAACAAACAAGTACAGTATTAATGCGATGGTAATGATGAATAATTAAACACAATAGTTACTTGCCTCCTTCCTTAATGATAGAGCCTGATGTGTTCTCCCCTTGAACTGCATGTTTATTAAAAGCATATTGTCCGTCGTTGACGTGCCTTAGACTTTGTCGGCATGAAGGACTTTTCTTCAAATCTTTGACAGAAACCGTGGCAGTTTTTTTCCTTGAAAGCGTGGAAGAGACGGTGCCCATGTGGAAAAATCGCACAAAGCACCGTAAAGTGCAGCTGTTGAACCGATTCCAAAAACACTCCAATCTCCTTTCCAACCTGTCTGCCTCCTGACAGTGTTGCGCAAAATGTCAGATGCAAAAAATCATATTCATTCAGCTCGTTAATTAGTGAATGCACAAAATATAACAGGTTAGGCACGGTAATTATCACTAGAGTTACAAGGTCTTGTGCATTTCATTTGCTGTTGCTGCTCATCAAGAAGACTACAGTACTTCACCAACAAATCGCATTTTTCAACGTGCTGCGTGACTATCAATTCAATGAAGTAGTTGACACCCCTATACTTGTCTATAGACTGAGAATAGTAGCCTTTTCTACGTGCTCAAATGCTTCAAACTAAATTTGCAAGGCCCTCCAACTTTTTCTTGGCAAGCTTGTCTAGAGAGACATAGCAAAACGATATATATGAAACCAAGCACTGCCCTAGTTCAAATCCAAACCAGAGAAATCAGTAAATGAGATTGATTCTGCTATGATGGTTGTCTGCATCTCGTGTGGGTAGCTCTGGATGGTGCAGCCAAGTCCCCGGTGCACAAGTGTACACATCACACATTCATGCTAAAACTGGCACGAATTTCATTGGCAGTTTGACCCCAAAAGGAGACCTGGACTGAAGGAGGGTGGAGTGAACTAGTATAGTAGTCTTAGATTCACTGCTAGAGCTGCCTATAGTAGATTATATCTAGAAAGTGTACTGTATGTGCGAAGGAAGGTAGTTGAGTGATGCACAATTATTATTATTATTAGTAGTAGTAGTAGTAGTAGTAGTAGTAGTAGTAGTAGTAGTAGTAGTAGTAGTAGTAGTAATAATAATAATAGTAATAATAATAATAATAATAATACTCATTGACATATTTGCTTCTTTTCCATGCATCTTGAATGTCAAAAAAATAGCAATACATTTTGACTACAAAATATTTAACACTATTTATTTATTTATTGCATTTATAAAGCGCTTTTTATACAAAAGTATCACAAAGCACTGTACAGTACATAGCAGAAAAAAGAACAAACCACAATACATTTGTATAGCATGTCACACATACTACTGCCACAATGGACCATTTAAATAACAGCATACACATAAACATACCACAAAAGCAGCAATTTTAAAGTTACAATAAAATCCACTAAGAAAGCCATTTTATAAAAGTGTGTTTTTATTCTTGACTCGAAAACTGTAATGGTCCCAGTTTCCATGACAAACGAAGGCAGAGCATTCCATAATTTAGGAGCTCTACAAGAAAAAGCCCTACCTCCTGTGTTGTTTTTGATTACTTTAATTCACTTTAAATAAAGAATATGAATAAAAACCATGGCAACGTTCCCAATAATGAGGTACAGCTTGTACCTCTGCAAACATCATAAAAAGGTAAGTGGGGTGTAGGAAAAAAAGGGATTTGTTACTTGCACAATAGCTCTTCACGTGTACTGCAGATTGAAGATGCAACATCTTGTTTTAAGAGAGATTTAACCTAGTCTCCTAATGTCTCTAAACATCATGTGAGGGTGATGGCTGAGTTCTGCCCTAGAGACAACACCTGGTATTCTTTGGGGCTCTTCTATGCAAGTATTGAACAGACTTGTTTATGAAAACACACTTCATCAGAAGTCTCTTTAGCTCCAGGCTTAACACAAGCAGAAAGAAACCTGAATATTCAATACAGATTTCTTAGACAGATCTGGTGGTGTTATATACCACACTCCAGGGATAGGTGCACATTCCCTCCAGCCTCAGCCTGTTTGTGCTTTTGTCAAGGTCAAAACATCACCACACTGCTAGAACGTGTGTGTTTGTGAGCACGCAGGGTCAGGAAATTCCTGTAGGCATAAACCTTAGCTCTTCACTACTGAATAAACTATATATTTTTACTTGCAGAAATGCACCTTATTCAAACGGACCATCTCTACAACATACTGCTGATGCATTAGACTCATGAAACCACAGTGAACAAGTTTATGAAAACATGACGCTAAAAGGGAGGGAATAGGCACCACAAAGAAAATAGCAGAGGTTCAATTCCCATCATATTTACTGTGAGAAGCTACATTCTGTTTTCCTTTCCCAACTGTACAGTAAACTGAAAATCTACATAAGGCATGGAATTAAATGCATGCAAAAATGAACTACTGACCTGGCATATTTTCTTGAGTATAAACAACCTAAGAGTCTTCATTAATACTGCCTTGAAACCAGGCAAATCTCCAGTGCTGTCTTATGAGTGACATATTGTGCTGTTCAAGTTTTTATGCTAGTCAGTGTATTAATTAACCATTCTTTTAATTTACACTTGTGTTGCAAGAATGACAAAAAATGTAATAAAACCCTGTATTACAATACATGTAAGGTGCAACCTCACTGTGAAGTTATTAACAGTTGATTAAATAGTTCCCCCAGCAGGGTGCAGCAGTCTTCCTTCTGTAAAATTTCCCTTCATTCTAATGATGAGAATAAACTATAAAGCACATGGACCCACCCCATTGTATTGATAGGCTTGTGTTTGTGTATGTTTCTTGTTAATTAATGTACGTGGACCTACAAATCATGGTTTATTTTGTCACAACAAAGCATCCTAAGATCTTAAAGTATGAGCTGGGACATACTGTAGGCAGCTGCCTGGGTGAATTTTCTTAAGTCTTATATTTACCAATTCAGAGCAGTTTTCAGATATTGTTATTTTTTAATGCTTATAATGTGTCTTATAAGCAATATACAGGAACCCCACACAATCAATATTTCATGTGGTGGGTAAACAACTACTGCTACAGAAAATAAATGTATTTATTTCAGTGTTATGTTTACAGTTGTTGACCACTAGAGGAAGCATAGGGACATATCCAAAGCATTTACTCCAGTCTTTAATTAATTCCTGGGAGTCAGTTCAACAACACTGCTGCAAGCTTTAAGCTATAATCACTAATATTATTGAGTAATTGTATCACTAGTATTGTTGAGTAATTGTATTACTCAAGTAAGAATATGCTTTACATTCTTCTATTTTGAGGAAAGTGCAAAGACAAAGGGACATTTTCAGAGAGGAATAAAACAATTATATTATACTAGCAAAAAACAACTTAGTAGACAATGGCCAGCTGAATTATTGTTATTAGTAGTTTTCAACTAGTTGTATATTTTTTTAAAGCATTGTATTCCTGTCCATGCCATTGCACTTGCTTGAAAATTAAGTGACTCTGCAGCTGATGCATAGTTCACACACCCTAGTCTCTGTAAGTCGCCTTGGATAAAGGCGTCTGCTAAATAAACAAATAATAATAATAATAATAAATTGGGCCATGGGAGCTTTAAGCAAACAGAATCACAAATAATATCAAGATCAAGTAACTACAATCCATATCAAGATAACGGATCTACAAAAATGACAATCGTGTACAGGTGAGCATTACACACTCAATGTAAAATGTTCCAGTAACTATGCTTTGTCACTGAAATCAAGTATTTTAACTAGCCTGACATAATACAGAATAGTGGTAATCAAAAAACATGTAATGTTGTTCATTAGCTTTTATAGACAAAATGTATTGTGAAGTTGAGCGGGATGTCTTACAGTAATTTAATAAAAGCTACACTTAAGATAATTATATTAATATAACTGTACATCACAGATTAAAAGTATAATTAAAGAGTATTGCTGGAAAAATAAAAAGCACCATCAGTAGAGGCAGCCTAAATAAATACATATAAATAAAGACATATGTTGTAAACTGTATTTTATGTATTATTTCATATAACCCTGAGTCCTATTTCAGGGATCTGCATTTCCATTGAACTGACTTCCATCGCATGGTTTGTATTTCCTTAACTGCTCCATAAAGCCTGGATTTGGACAGATAACAGGTCTGGCATTCTTCACTAATGAAAATGCATCATCAAAATGCAGGTATTCAGTGGACATCAGGTATCCGATGACTATCGAGGCAGAGCGGGATACTCCAGCATTGCAATGAACAAGCACAACTCCATTCTGGAAAATGAAAACAAAGGGGAAATGAATGATTACAGCATTCTCATAAGCCTTAAAAAACAATGCCAGGGTTTTAACAGTATAGAACAGCCTGCAGTGTTTACAAGAAATGTATTACTTTACCTTTGCTGTAAATCATGTTGTCTGTATTGCAGCAATCTATTTTAACACATGAGCTCATGTTTTTGATATTTATATTCACACATGGTCATAAATCACCTGGGGAACACATTTCTCCAGTTTTACTCGAGAGAGATACAGATAATGTTCCCTCCTGCAATTCTATTGGTAGTTTACTATTCCCACCAGCATTGTTGCAGGAGAGAGGATGAACTGGAAAAACTGATCTTTCTCCTGGTGAATGCTCCAGAAAAACTTAAGAAATATATTTCCAGCTAATTAAGGGCTCATATGAATCTAAATATCAAAACAAATCAGGATTATGTTTAAAAACATAAACTGAGGTACAGACAATGTTTCTTGTAAACACTGCAGGGTGTTCTGTAACACTTTAGATTGTTACAGAGCACAGTGCAGCTTTATGAACAAACGCATTACTTAGCATTGCTGTACTTATCTCATAACTACAATGTAGTCAACTACCAGACAATTATATCAGAAACAATAGTTATATTTAACTGTGACAACAGTGTAAAGTATTTTGGGAAAAAAAACCATGTTCGCTAATTGCTTTGACGAGATAAGTATGAATAAATGTATCCCAAAGATTATTGATGGGCAAAAAAAAACAGAGGTAATGTTAGATAGTGCAAAGAAGCCATCCATGTTTAATGATCAAAGGTGTATCATACCTGTTAATATGAAATATGCATTGGCAAAACAGTGGCAAAGGCTTACTACTCATTTGCAAATGGAGTGGAAACTTATTTCTAATTGCTGTTGTAATTAGAAACCTACATGAGCTCACTTCATGCAACTGTGTCAGGTTGCTGGTAATGATACCTGTGGCTTGGTAAAGAGGCTGTATACAAAACAATGGTTAGTGGCGATATGATCTTTTTACACAACACTAAATAATACATTGTGAAACACCTAGCACTGCCCTGCATATACGATACAGAGAATCAGGTTTGGTGTGCATCAATGGATTCTGCTGCATCAGGTAAACTGATCTGTCAAAGTCAATCATAAAATCTACATAAAACTTCTCTTTCTGTTGAAACATCTGCCAACTGAAAAAAAAAAAAATCAAACAAAAGACCCACTCCAATGTTAAACATATAGACTACATTAATTCCTTTTCTGCTGAATGGTATCTGCAGTTTAGAATTATTTTGATGTTCAATCATTTTTTTAATCTCAAGTATATAGCATTTACTTTTTAACTACTAATAATTTGACAACAACTAGTTCTATGTAGTCCTAAAGTTACTTATCGTTATTTCTGACCTCAAAGACAGTGTTTTCGTCCATATATGTAACTTCAAAAACACACAATCAAAAATGGTAAAACTTAAAGAAAGAAGGGAAATAGACAAACATTGGGCTAGTTTTATATTTTGGCTAGTTTTTGAAGCTGTGATGAACACACCATCTAGAGATCAAAGATGTTTAGTTTTAAGTCAACACAGGTCAGTGAAAAAAAAAAAGCTGGGCAGGATAACTTGGTGACTGATTTGTACAAAATGGACTGTCAATACATCAATACATGAGATATGACACACATATTCCAAACCATGTACAGAATTTACCTGTGCCTTGGCTTTCTCTATAAACTTGGAGCAGTCTTGAAAAAATGATGTTATATCAGTGTCTGGAAGATCCAATATAGAAAACGCTTTATAAACAAACAGCTCTGGAAATGTGTTTTCAACTCCATATGCAACATTTAGTACATGTGAAACCTAAAACAAAACAAACAAGTAACAGAAGTAACTTCTTGTAAAAAAATAAATAAATAAATAAATAATAATAAATCACTCATTAAAAGTCATTTATTGAACAATATTACATAAGTTACTAATAAATAGTCCATTAGTCTATGAAAGCAGCCATCATTTCAATATTTACTATAAGCAGGTGACAGTGCTAACATATATTCTATGTACTTTTTTACCTTAAATTTTTTCAGTGTCTCAAAATCCTGAGCAACATCTTGTGAGGCTAGAAGAAAAAGGGTGTATTAATTGATTAATTTGTGTGCATCTTTCATACTTCTAACATTAATGATGAATTCAATCAAATACGTCACGTATATGTAACTACATTTGAATTACCAACACTAATATAAAAACAATTCGGTATTACACCGAATTCTGTACGACTTAATTATAGTGGTTTTGACAGATACTGTAACTTTACCACTTCAAATGACACAAGCTAACACATGTCCTACATTGTTTGACAACAACAATAAAACTTGTCACGTCTGAGATTAAATGCCTGTCAGACAAACTATGATCACTTCAAATATTTAGTGTTACTGTACATAGGCAATAAGTACTGTAAATAGTGTAATCACTTTCTCTGAAGAATGCCGTAATAATAAATATGACATATTTCGAAAGCTTAAACTAAGGCGGAATAATTACACGTTTATCTCACCGATTAGTAGCCAGGGCTTTATAACTCCAACTTGAAGGTCCAAGCTGAGATCCTGGACATATCCACAAGCTCCCTCGGGCTGCGCTGCTTCTTCCACAGCCTGGACTTTGGAATCTTTCCACGTTTCTATAATTCTCTTTCCAGTTAAAGTGGTTACCCTGGTGTATTGCTTCCTCAGAGCGTTCTTTGAAAAAGACTGTATTTCCTGTGCAAGTGAATGCATCACATACAGTAACAAGTGCAAGGTAACAGCAACAAAAATTGTTTACAAAAATCCCAACAGCTTCAAACAGGCGCTCTTCTCTGTCCACACTGAAATGTATACTTGACTTCCACTAGTGCTAGTCATATCTGAAGCAGAATTGACAGAAAAAAAAAAAAAAGTTTAACCCTTCGTGTCATTTGAATGTGTGAGGTTCAGAACAGCACCACCTAGTTGCTGGGGTGGCCGTTTTGGTTCTTTAAATTAATTTTCCTGAATGAATGTGTCCACTCCAGAACTGTACACATTGCCACATGACGTAATAATAACACTACTACTACGACTACGACTACAACAACTACCTTCCCCAGTTGAGTGAATCCAAATAAATCTCTACATGTCGTTATATTGAATCTGGTACAATAATACTTGCATGTGAAATTAGCAAATTCCTCAAAATGAGATAAAATGAAATGTATCTCTCGTGCTAACGTTTGCCGTGTGTGTGTGTGTGTATCAGAACAGAAAGCAAACGAACCACACATATTTAATCAGCATGATTGTTGCCATACATTGGTGATCATTTTCAAGGTGAATTAGGATTTGTTTTATGCCAGTGGCATTTAATTGTGTATTTAAAAAATAAACAAAGAAGATGCAACTGAAACCTGTATCCAACCCTTAACAATTTGGCAGTATACAGACAAAATAACCCCAGCACCATAGATATAGAAGCAATCTGTGCCCAGCAATCAGTAATGTCACGTGATATGCGTCGGTGTTGCAGGAAACGGCCTCGTTCTGAGTTAGGGCAACACCTAGAGAAAACAGGGAGACGCTGGAGGGAGAGTAGGGGGCTTTGACAGGTTGTTTACCCATAATATGGGAAGATTTAAACACTAAATTGTGACATTTAATATAAATTCATCATTATACACTACAGAAGGAACATTTAAAAGGGTTGTTTTTTTTGTAAAACACTAAGCAGGCAGCATGTCGCGGGGAGTGCTGCAGCCTAGCCAGCAAAAGCTGGCGGAGAAACTGACCATCCTGAACGACAGGGGCATCGGGATGCTCACCCGCATCTACAACATCAAAAAGGTGAGGTGGAGGGGAAACGAACACACTTCCCCTCATTGAAATAATGATTTCGGATATATTAATTAGCGTTTTGTTTAAGACGATTGGGAGCCATAGCATGAAACATGACTGTGCAGAGACTGGATTTAGGAATGGGATGCAAACGGGAAGAAATGCAGCCAAGGCCGTGAAAATAGTATTATTGACCCCGTACAGGCAGCCTGCGAAAAACAGATGGCAATGTTTTAATTTCCTATTTATATATTGTATTTTATTTGAATATATGTATATACGTTTATATATATATATATATATATATATATATATATATATATATATATATATATATATATATATATACGTATCTTGGTGTAGCCTACAGTCGGATCTACTTGTTATCGCATTCTTGAGCATTTATATAGTATATAACCTTGTACGTAGGCTACAGTAACTAGCACCATATACTGTAGCAGAGAGTGATCCGTGCATGTTGCAGCCACAGTGTTTACAGTACATTTTTATTTTAAAAAGATGTTGACGTTTGCCGCGATTACAGTCTTTAATTAGCAAAACTACCAATGCATTACACTATTTTTCATTGTTAGTCTTTTTACAATATTGCAGTCTGTTTATGGACCAGTAATTTACAGCTCTTGAAGAATGTTATCACTACATAACAGTATCTGATAGTTTCTGGACAATACTGTAGTATTATCCACAAAGTATCTGTTAGAAATATCGGTTAGAAATTAACATACCAACCAGCATATTTAAATCACTGAAAGTTAGGATTTCAGGGACTTCCAGAGAGACTTTGCCCATACTGTACTTTGTGTCAGCTGTACTTGTTAATATAATTAGACCATTTAAATTCAATATTAAACCATGCTAAGTTGTAAGATTTTGTGATTAGTAGTCTGGGCAGCAATGCATTGGGGCAGTATTTTTAGTACACACGGTAAACCATTTGACTGACATGGGTGCAAACACGGGAATTTAAACAGTTACAATTTTTATGCAAGTAAGGATATCATGAGCTTTTCCGCTTCAGGTGTGGTTATTTACTCTCAGGTGTGACTAAAACTTTGCCCGAGTCAAGCTACTATGCAATGGAGTGAAATAAGATACTATGTAGCCATGCTTTGCTTTGCTTTGCTTTTGGGGTGGGTGTAGGGTGAAGAAAATACAGCAGAGGACATAATTTGATTTATTTATGGTGTTTTTGTAGGTTTTATTACTTTAGTACAATGTGTTTGTTACATTTTAACAGTCTGGGCATTACTGCAATAAGATATATTCTCAGGTAATACTTTGGTTGTGATGGAGATCATAACCTGGGTCTGTATTGCTCAGCTGTGATATTGGTGATCACCATGTTGAAACATGTTCAGTAGTAGGTTCAAAATGCAGACTGATTTTAAAGGGGGTACAGTAAGTGAGGGTTACTTTGTATTATTACACATTTGGAAAACATAGTTTAAGTTCGTGAAATAGCGGGTGGCCGAACATTATAGCCGGTAGCACTTTTAACAGAAAAATAAACTTGCCTTACCTTAAATATATAATACGACAAAGAATTTGAATAATGTGTTGTCTTTCATTGACTATATCTGGTTGCGCTTTTTTATGTTACACATTTTCTTTTTTATTTCTGTTTTTTATTATGGTAAATTACCATGCTTATTTAGGCACTCTACAATTTGACTGGGGAAAGATAATGTAGGGTTATTGGAGTTCACAAAAGAAAAAAGGTAGCCTTTTCACTTCCTTTTTAGCATAATTATTGAGCTTATTGCTTCATTTAAATTGTTTTATTTATGTTAAGTTTTCAGGGCATTTTGTTAATGCACGTCTATTTTAGTTTTTCGCTGTTCTACATTTTTTTGAATGCAACTGTTAATTTTAACTTTTTTTTTAACACAACAATACTCACACACGTTTGGTCACCATCGCAACTGTTGCTTGAAACCGGAGTGTAATAATCCAGCACCTCTGCACTTGAGCATTTGTATGTCAGCTGATATCGCATCAGCCTCTATATATGAACCCCCAATATCTCTCACAAGCACCTAGGTAGCCTACATATTGTTACGATATCACAACAAAAGGAATACGTTTTTTTTTTTTTTTTTAATTGGCGCATGTGTATAGCGATTATGTACTATATATCACCTTACAGTACAATATACGACCAAAAATGAACTTAATGATAATACCCAAAAATAATCTTATTTATTTTTTTTTTTTAATAAAGTAGCCGGCGCAAATATAGTATTAGGCGGTGGATTGCGCCGATCGCCGGCTTATTTTGACCCCCTGCTATAATTGTTTTTTTTTGTCATTTTTTAACTTTTTAGCCCCTCGAAGTTCTTAACACAGAAAACCCGCCCCTTCAACTCTCTGATTGGTTAAATGTTGTGTCAAGACGTAACACATCTGTCATGTGGTTCCAAGAATTTTTTTTTCACCCAGCAACGCGCAACTGATCTAGTCTGCAGAAGCAAAGTCAATCCTTATTGTTAAAGGCACAGTAGCATCTGCAAGACTGGTGGATCGGGTTTTTTCAGCTGGGCGGCAACAGCCACTTTGCCAGGCGACCCACCCGGCTGAAAATGCCTAGGGAGAACCCTGAGTGTAGTAGTTTTTTGGGCTTAAACAAAGCAGGCAGCAGAATGATATGTATTTCCCCTTAGAATTCTGTTATCATTATCATTTCTTAAAATAATTAAGAAATGTGGAAAACATTAAAATAAAACAAATGTGGAAAAATGGCATTGTAAAATGAAGGGGAAAAAGACTCGCCGTTTTGGTTCTCATTTGTTACATTGCACATAACAAAGTCACAACAAAAATATATAATATATACAATCTGTATAAAAATCACTACACAACATTTCCAGCAAGTTGGGCACTGTTTAAGCGAGGCATTTCAGAATTATCTTTGCCTTTTTTCTGTCATGAGATTCTCATTCGCGCTAAAGCTTTTTTGACCCAGATAGCTTTCCATCGAGAGCACTATGCTTGCTCACGCATAATCTGGTTTGTTTACTTTTTGCTGTCTATAACTTTTAAATAGAGACTCAAGAGCTGCTGTGTTGATCCTGTGTTTTTATTTATATATGTTCATCTCGCATATCGCACAGAGTTCTTTTTCATTTGCCATGTTTGAAACTGCAGCACAACTTTTGGTGAGGCGGTAAATAAAGACCGTGTTATTTCTGTTCTGCCTTATAACGAGTATAAAAGGGCTACTGTAATGGCATTA
This sequence comes from Acipenser oxyrinchus oxyrinchus, assembly GCA_030684275.1. Lineage (NCBI taxonomy): Eukaryota > Metazoa > Chordata > Actinopteri > Acipenseriformes > Acipenseridae > Acipenser > Acipenser oxyrinchus. The sequence continues at coordinate 36,985,423 of CM060258.1, forward strand.
TGGAGCAAATGGGAGCCACGACCCTACCGTGTTATAACCGATTCCATGAGTATAACGAGGTATATAGCGATATATATATGTATGTGTGTATATATATATATATATATATATATATATATATATATATATATATATATATATATATATATATATATATATATATATATATATATATATATATATATATATATATATATATATATATATATATATATATATATATATATATATATATACACACACACACTGCTGTGCAAAAGACATGTTGCATTTTTCTACTGTGATGCATTATGAGTATCAACAATTTACTCAAAGCTTCCGCTAGTGTTTTCTACTATTATAACAACCTTGACTTGCATAAAGAAGGAAAAACATTGAGTGAAATAGCTCGCATCACTCGATTTTCAAGGTGTGGTATCCGAAGCATAATCAACAATTTCAGAGAAAGATCATCTGTAATTGACAGACCCAGGACTGGAAGACCCAAAAAGCTGTCCACACACACACACACATAATACTAGTAAGATTTGTCATGTTAAATGTTTCTTTCAAGGAAATTATTTTTCCATAAGGGATAATAACTTCTTACCTACTTTATGAGCATAATAACTTAACTTTCCCTACATTCGTCCTGGAGATTTGATTTCAATTTTCAAATGGGGAAATCCCATTTCTCATGCCACAACACCATAGATTCACTCTGCGGAATAGGTAAACCTCGCACACCTGATACACTTTTAGTCCTATGTACAGCAAAGGGGAGTACAAGGAGTGAATTGAGTCCTTTATACAGGTTAAGTGCACTTCACAATATAGTCAAAGTGAAAATAAGGCCTGGGAAACTACTGTAAACATCTACAGAAAAATAAGGGACATGTAAGACAGTTGTTTTATTAATGAGAGGTACAAACATGTATTATTATTTTTTTTTTGTCTTTAATTTCCCCTTGAAGATGGCTGAGATGAACATTGCTAAAAGGGCCTTCATTTTGGATTGAATGTCCAGTAGTAATCTTTCTGTTCATAATCATTGCAATTTGTTTTTTCTTAGTAATTTGGTACTGCCCTTCCTGTTTTCTTTTTTTCCTCATATGATTAGTACTTGTGACTAATTTGGTCTGTGAGCACTTAAGCCTATGACTGACATGGGTTTGAAAACAAAAGAGTATTGGGTAGTGTTTCTGCTAGGAAAAACTGCCCCGTCACAGTGACTGGTCACTGAATGTTTTACCAGTCACAACTCCCTACAGCATAATCATTCTTGTGACACCTGGCCATTCTTAACGTGATACACATAGTTTTGGAGAATAAATAGGCCTATGTGAAAGTTAAAAAGCAGCCTTATTTTTTAATTTAAGCAGAAAATGAAATAAATAGTTTAGAACTATTTATTTTCAGAAGTATATATATATATATATATATATATATATATATATATATATATATATATATATATATATATATATATTCACTTAAAGCAAATCGTACTGCTGACACCTCTTGGCATGTCAGTTTCTAGATGGCGCTGTGCATCTGACTGGTACCTTTTAAGCTTGCATATTATTGGACGAAGTCCGATGCCATCTGGTGATGTACGTTGTTTATCAGCGTTGGACACAATCAGTAAACTATTTGCAGTATTAAGTTTGCTGTTATTATGATGGATCGGTGGCTGGTGCAAAAAAAAAAAAAAAAGAAAAATCACAACAGTAGTGACATACAGAGAAGCCAGAGGCATGGTGGATTTATTACTGGTAGATGTACATGTGTGTGGAGGGGGGGTGTCAAGTACCACCGACAAGAGGAAGGGGGTGCAGTCCAAAGAGTTTGAGAACCACTGGTCTAGACGCACACTCATTCGCTCTTGTTAGTGACAGTCAATGTTTCTAGCTGCCTGTTGCAGACCTTTTGCTGCTAATCAAACTGACAGATGGCTTCAGTCTCTGCCCATCAACTAGCTTTTGAAACCTTCTCTTGACGGGTATTTACCAGTTAATGGAAACACTGTTTGTCTCGTAGAACCACTGTGCCACGCTGATTTACAGTACAGTAGCTTATAGCTTAATCATTACATTGCCCAGGTGGGTTAAAGATCTGGACTTCTCTGGTCAATTGTTTTTGCTATAAGACCTGGATAATTGTCTGTTTTTACCAGGTTTGTATAACTTTGATCCTTGCTGCCCATTCATATACACACCATGTTTCCAAGTTCCCAGTGGACAGCTGTGAACTTGGAAAACCCATAGATGCCACGCTGCCTATATGTATTCACTCCTCCAGCAAAAATCTTAGTAGTACAATTTGCACTTGCTGTAAACCATATAGTATTTAAATATTGACCTTGCATTGTAACCCTGTACTGCCCTGTAACACCTGTAGGTCGCCTTGGATAAAGGTGTCTGCCAAATTAAATAAAATAAATAAATAAATAACAACATACCTGCCAAAAAATGTGTTATTACAAGTACAAAGAACAATATATAGCTTCCCTGAACTGCAATCAAGGGTATTCACCACATGTAACCTCCTGCTGCTACAAGCAGTGTTTCAGTGACAGAGTGGCAATGCTTCAAGGAGAGAGGAAGCTTGTGTGCCTGCACCTGAAATGAAATACATTGGTAAAATTATGTCATCAGAAATCATTTTACCAATATGATTGTGGAACACTGCAGCTTTAAAATATAAATTCAAATAATAATGAATGCCTCGTGGCTGAATGAGTAGCCATGTGGAAAATAGGATTAACAATAATACATTTTGACTAACAAACACAATAATTAAGAGCATTAAAATACCGATGATACATTTTTTAAATTGAAGCAGACTCATTTATAAAAATGCCATATTTCTGTATGATGCTGTTCTTGCAGGCCTTTCACTCTAAGAATCAAAACATTGTTATACTGGCAAAGAACCACCTCTGGAAACGTTTGCATGACTTTTTGTATTCATGCATAGTTAATTTGAAGTTCATGATTACATAGCAGACTTTAAACGTATGTATTCGGTAGCTTTACTGTATATTTTCACTAGTGTATGATTTGTGTTTTTATTAGCAATTCATAATTGTCTTTTAAACACACTGCTTTAAGAACTTTGTATAACATTTTGTTTCTCAAAATTAATGTTTTTATTCTAATTTTCCCCTAGTCTGCATCCATAAGCTCATCTGTTCAGCAAATAACCACCAGGAAGATTGTGATAGATTCTGCTCCAGTTAGCCACTGTATTGATTTAAAATTCCAGTTGTTAAAATACATTGTTAACGGTTACTAACTGTGCCGTTAGTTGTTTCAAAATGACATTAAAACAACAAAGCCTTCTGAAGAAGCTGGCTACAGTATTAATATAGTTATTTACACCTGAAAACTGCATTGGCCATTCATGCAAATGTTGTGGTATAAAAAGGAACTATCAGTGGTTTGATGACAGCCATTCAGGGACCACAAATGCAATTGTGAGTTGTGACTATTACTTGTGGAATGATTTGCCTGTTTTAAACTGTTCCATAATCTTGTTTGTTTTAAATTAATAGAACATTAAATTATACAAACTTGTCCAATAATTTAGATACATTTTTTTAATATATAACATAGACATAAAGGTACAACAGAACAGTTTACCAGGGGACTGTCCAGATAATAGGGGTTAGACCTAAAATAATAAAAACCAGTTGTCAGATCCTATTATTATTATTATTATTATTATTATTATTATTATTATTATTATTATTATTATTATTATTACCTTGCTACTTACTCTTTAACTGAGTTAAGCTATCAGTAACTGCTATATTAGATATAATTTATGTGAACTTGTGCATTGACATAGTAAACTGCATAACTTTAAAAACAATAATTCATCTTTACTGGCAGACATTAACCAAACTATTGAGATACCAGTTGGAGGCATGACATTGTTTATGATAAACTTCACTTCTGTATGAAAATATATATATTTTTTTATGCTTTGAACATTTTTTTTCTCTTTAGGTATTAAAATATTCATTGGCCTAGACAAAAACTACCGTCTTGATCGCCTTTGTTTTACTTGCATGTGTTGATCCTTTTACTAATCACATACTACCTGAACCTCTGTGAAACGTGAATTGAATTCATAAATACACACAACTGCCACAATAATCAATATAGCATGGTGTATATGTTAGCTGTGGGAACAAAATTATATGCATATTTGAGCTTTGTAAATTGTATGTAAAGTTAAAAATATAATGCATTTGTTTCCAAAGCTAAATGTTTGAAATTTAGAATTGCATGTTAGATGTTGGCAACCTGTGTTTATGTGTAATTTTCTCTCTTTTTGTTACAATGCTTCCCCAGCAAGGACAAGTTTGGAAGGTTTGCAAAGCTTTTCACCTTCCACCCCCAATCCCCAACCCTCCCCCTACCTCTTTCCCTCTCCCACTTTCTGACCAGTATCACATTCCATGACTTCTCTCTCTTTGTAATTCACAATTCAGAAGTAGAATTCAAGGCTATTGGCAGATCAAATGAATGCTAATACAGTAAGATGAAATGTGATTCTTATCTATCTACATCTACATTGTAAATAGAGCTGAGACAGCCCTGTCTTTTTTGCCTGACAGCTGAGCAGTCCCAGGTAAACTCCATGGTAAGCTTGTTATAGTGTTAAGTCTTATGGATATACACAGTACAAAGAAAAAATTCTCTTAACAAATGTATAACTAATCCACGTGTGAGATTGCTCATAATCAGGCTTTAGTAGCTAGGAACTATGAATTTGGTAATCTCTATGGTCACCTACAAATATAAATGCAGTGATAAACTGTAGACAAAAAATATAGTGTGTTAATATACTGTATTTAAAGACCACTGTGACTTGTTTAATAATGATAATTTAGTACTGAAACTTAAATTTGCCTTTTTAGAATTTTACTTTTCTAAACCTTTCATTCAGTTACCTTTTATTCTAGTTGCTGATAAAGAAATGATATGTTGTAGTCTGTTAATATTTAAGTCGGATAATTCATGTGGATGGAAGTGCCACATGACATCAGTTCTAATAAGTTAAGTTATGTAATTTAGACATTAAATCCGACTTAAGCATTAAATTAGATTGCATGAATATACTACAGGACCTGAGGTGGGGTTTTTCCCTCTCTTCCTTCAGTGCTTTGGCCAAGATAAAGCTGACAATTTAAAAAAAATACATATTTTCAATAATGTTGCAGTTTTAGACAAAGTAAAGGTGAGGTTGTAAATAAAATCCATCTTTCTTGAAATTTGTAATTTCATTTAGGTAACAGCCAAACTTTACTAACAAATGATGAGTAAACATGAACTGCACTGTGATGTGTGACCTGGTATTGTATTAACCCCCTTCCCTTACCTGTGTTTTGGGACAGTTTTTGCAGCAGGTTTAGACATTGAGAATACTGCGTTTCTTCCAGCTTTAGTGTTACATGATTGATAGTTTTCTGTAAACATTATTACAGTAAGTGAGTAATCCTGACTTCTTACTCCTTCATTTGGATGCCAGGTATATAAGTGGACTGGAGGAAAAAAGAAAGGAATGTAGTTAGAGAAACACTTTTATTTCACAAAACAGCACAACATGCATGCATCCCATGAACCATACACAGTCCTACCTCAATTGCACCTTTGTCCAATTTTTTACAGCATTGTTTCAGATAATCAGAGCCTTGTGTTGGCACTTTTAAAGTAAACTAAAAACTCACCTTTTCTTCCTATAGGACTGAGTCTTTTCACCCTCCGCTGTGTTGCACTAACTGCTTTGAAACTTCCCATACAGTATCTTTCCGTAGCAGAGCATCTTTGTATTCTTTCTCCCATTGCATATCCAGCTGTGACAAACCCCTGCACCTTGCCTTCTCATCTTGTCACCTGTCCACTGAAAAACAATCTGTGTTTTACTCTGCTATAGTAACTACTGTAGCTTTGCTTACAAAGGTATTCCTACTATAGCATTTGTATCTGTTTTTATTATTTCTACTCTTATTTTAGGCATGTGGAGACCCCAAAGCAAAGCCGTCATACCTTATAGACAAAAACCTTGAGTCTGCTGTCAAGTTCATTGTCAGAAAATTCCCAGCTGTGGAAACACGCAACAACAATGTAAGTGGTGAAATAAGCATGCTTTTCTATTGGTACTAGTCTGCTCTACTATGAGGAATACAGTACATGTGATTCTGTAGTACTGCTCTCTCTTCCATGCTCTCTACAAAAGACTATATATATATTTTTTTTTGTGTGTGTATATATATATATATATATATATATATATATATAATATATAAAAAAATTCTTGTTCATGTGTATAGTGGGCTATGAGGAACACTGCCGTGTACAGGGATCTGTTCTCTGTGACAGCTGAACAGTTGCTCTGGAGTCAGCACAAAACTATTTTAAATGTAGAAGCAGTATAAAATAAGTATTTTGTTCTTGCCAATTTATTTTACAGTGTACCTTGTAGGGTGCAATGAAATGGTACTGATGCTAATTAGGAGGAGAGGCATAGATTTTAATACTACAGGAGCTGCACCATTAAATTGTAACCAGGTTAATATAGGACTGTACAAATTTCATTTCCGTTTCAAGTACATTACAATGTATATAATCTCTGTGTTCCTTGTGAATATGCTGAATAATTAGTATATAAATTAACTTGACTATTGTTTCTGTAAGCAATTATTCAAGGTTTAATAAATACGTATACCTTTTATTGTTTTCTTATTGTTGACATACTTGTTTGTGGTAGTACAAATATACAATATTACAGTGCAGTAAACTTTATTTACATGATAGCTTGATTAAGCACTGTGCCACAGCAGTAAGTACCTTTTTATCTGTAAGCAGGTAAGTTTCTTCTGTGATTCTTCAATATATAAAGTTAAATCACTGCTAATTGTATACTGTAAGTTTTCCTGTAATGTTTTCCTCAACCTTGTATCATGTATGATATTTCAAATATATCTGGCACTAATCATGAAATAGTTTTATAGTTTAACGTTAGTTTAAAAAATTTAAAAAAATTGAAGTCAATATTTGTTAATGGTTAGAAATTACACACAGCTAAGTTTTTAAGTAGCTACTGGACTACTGTATTTACAGTACATGCCTCCAGCCTCATCAGTTTTATTGTATTACATTTTTGTTCATATTTATTTATTTAATGCCTTTCTACTTTTCATTAAGAATTTGGACTCACTGGATCCTGTTGATTCCCACCATATTATTATTAGTTATTCTTAATAGTTACTACTTTGAGTCTTAACAACATTGTCAGTTACAGTGTGTGACAAAAAAAACTACCCACACTTGGTAATGAAATTGCAAACTGACAGATTATGACTGGCCCTCCATAGCTAAACAAACAAAAGAGATCCTGCCCTCTGTTGTGTTCTGTTGAGGGTTTGGGTGTAGTCTTTTTCCACACCCACTTTAAATTACCTCATTCCTGACCTCGGCAGCTGATTTCCTTTTTAGAACACAATTGAGACAGATAACCAGGAAATAAAAATGTATCTATTTCCTTCTCTATCAAAATAAACCTTTATGCGCCAAAACAAGTGTTTTTTGTTTTTGTTTTCAATTCATAAAAATAAACATCCCTAAATCCCAGTTTTAAAGGAACATCTTTCAAAAAATCATTTGATGCATTTCTGTTGGTGTAAACTGTATTGTCCGCTAAGTCAATTTGCCTTGCTTGTATGTGAAATGTTTTGTTTAAAGGATTTAACATGCACTTGTGCCTCATGCTATAGTGTTTTAATGACTTAACTGCTTATTTGGAATGCATTACTGCTGCACCATATGTAACTTGGTCTAAGTTTCTCTTACTGTATTGTTTTATGTTTTTGGTTCTACATTTTATTTTGCATGCGTAACTTGCCTTTTCTGGATATTCTTTTGGTAAGTTTGAACCTTTTTGGATTTTTTTGTTTGTTTTTTTTGTTATTTTTTTGTTTAAGCTAACTGTTACTCTTTTATATTACATATTTCTAATACTTGATCGTTGGAAATCCAAGAAGAATTTATACATTTGCTTTCTTTGCAACGGTAACAAGCTTACCTGTAATTTGAAATTAATTTCTCCATTATGAAAAGAACATACTTACTGTACACTAATTATGGTAAAACAATTTCTGAAGCAAAATGTAATATTTAAATTGATCAAACTTGTTCTTGGATTCCTAGATTAAAAAGTGTAGCCTAACATCTCAGATCACCAATTCATCCAACTGATCATCCTTCCTTCTATTCAAGTAATAAACCACTGACTAATAGTGAAATGTCTTATGCACGATATATAATATATTAAAATATATAATATAGGTGCACTCTATTTATAATGGATCCTGTTAGAACGTTTACAACCAGACTGTTTATAACGTATTGAGGAGGCATGTCCCTGCTAAACATTGGCTTTAATGGGGAATTACTCTGGTTAAAACTGACTTGCTTATAACTCATATACCGTTTTAATACATACAGTTTTCCTGTTCCACAGGCAGGTATTTTGTGTTTAATACGTACAGCTTAATACATACAGTGCTGTTTAATACGTACAGTTGTCCTGTTCCACAGGTAGATATTTTGTGCAAATAAGGTACATCCGGGACAGTAAATGATAGTCACAGTGGCATTTGTGACGTCAGGCAGGAAAACAGTTGCTGTTTACTTTTATTCTTCTATGTTTTTGTTGGCACAGCTGTTGTACAGTTTAAACGTATAACATATACAATTTTAATTGCATTTAGCGAAAATATAAATTCGTAAAATTGTATTACTTTTGCATTGTCTGGCCCACAGGGGCGTGTTTTGTAAAAAAAAAAAAAAAAAACTCCCATTCTTTGGCAGTTGAGCTTTCTTGTATTGTTGATATTTACTGGTATTCATGTATTTATTTGACCGGGACAACGAACATTGTTTAACATTTGACATGTCTACAGAGAGTAAATATTTAAGGTACTTTATATTCACTGTTACATACAGCATTTCGAATTGTGTTTACTACGTACTTCGTTTATAAATGACTGATTTCCATCATCCCTACCAGTCCCAGATAAGTGGAGTGCACCTGTAATTGTTATGAGCTGAGATTGACTTTGAAAAATAAGAACTAAAGAAAATAATTAAATCCCTGAATTCTTAGATTCTTGACTAAAGAAATGTGCACATTTTGTATTAGTTTTTTCACAGTTGCATGCAGAAGCCAACACATTTAAGAGTTGCATTAAAAATTGTATCTATGTAATGCTGTGTATATGTGTGTTCTCAGTTGCAAAAATAGATTTCAAAACATCTCTGCAAAAAATAAACCTATAGACCTTCAACACTTTTAAGGCAATCCTGTGTTACTGTTGCAAGTATTCACGTTGTAAAAAAAAAAAAATACATATATATATACAGTACTGTACAAAAGTTTTAGGCAGGTGTGAAAAAATGCTGTAAAGTAAGAATGCTTTCAAAAATAGACATGTTAATAGTTTATATTTATCAATTAACAAAATGCAAAGTGAGTGAACAGAAGAAAAATCTAAATCAAATCCATATTTGGTGTGACAACCCTTTGCCTTCAAAACAGCATCAATTCTTCAAGGTACACTTGCACAAAGTCAGGGATTTTGTAGGCATATAGTCAGGTGTATGATTAAACAATTATACCAAACAGGTGCTAATGATCATCAATTCAATATGTAGGTTGAAACACAATCATTAACTGAAACAGAAACAGCTGTGTAGGAGGAATAAAACTGGGTGAGGAACAGCCAAACTCAGCTAACAAGGTGAGGTTGCTGAAGACAGTTTACTGTCAAAAGTCATACACCATGGCAAGACTGAGCACAGCAACAAGACACAAAGGTAGTTATACTGCATCAGCAAGGTCTCTCCCAGGCAGAAATTTCAAGGCAGACAGGGGTTTCCAGATGTGCTGTCCAAGCTCTTTTGAAGAAGCACAAAGAAACGGACAGCGTTGAGGACCGTAGAGCGCAGTGGTCGACCAAGGAAACTTACTGCAGCAGATGAAAGACACATCATGCTTACTTCCCTTCCATGTCGGAAGATGTCCAGCAGTGCCATCAGCTCAGAACTGGCAGAAAACAGTGGGACCCTGGTACACCCATCTACTGTCCGGAGAAGTCTGGTCAGAAGTGGCCTTCATGGAAGACTTGCGGCCAAAAGCCATACCTCCGGCGTGGAAACAAGGCCAAGCGACTCAACTATGCCGAAAACACAGGAACTGGGGTGCAGAAAAATGGCAGCAGGTGCTCTGGACTGATGAGTCAAAATTTGAAATATTTGGCTGTAGCAGAAGGCAGTTTGTTCAGCCGAAGGGCTGGAGGCGTACACGAATGAGTGTCTGCAGGCAACAGTGAAGCATGGTGGAGGTTCCTTGCAAGTTTGGGGCTGCATTTCTGCAAATGGAGTTGGGGATTTGGTCAGAATTAATGGTCTCCTCAATGCTGAGAGTACAGGCAGATACTTATCCATCATGCAATACCATCAGGGAGGCATCTGATTGGCCCCAAATTTATTCTGCAGCATGACAGCGACCCCAAACATACAGCGAAAGTCATTAAGAACTATCTTCAGCGTAAAGAAGAACAAGGAGTCCTGGAAGTGATGGTATGGCCCCACAGAGCCCTGATCTCAACATCATCGAGTCTGTCTGGGATTACATGAAGAGAGAGAAGCAACTGAGGCTGCCTAAATCCACAGAAGAACTGTGGTTAGTTCTCCAAGATGTTTGGGCCAACCTACCTGCTGAGTTCCTTCAAAAACTGTGTGCAAGTGTACCTAGAAGAATTGATGCTTGATGCTGTTTTGAAGGCAAAGGGTGGTCACACCAAATATGGATTTGATTTAGATTTTTCTTCTGTTCACTCACTTTGCACTTAGTTAATTGATAAATATAATCTATTAACATGTCTATTTTTGAAAGCATTCTTACTTTACAGCATTTTTTCACACCTGCCTAAAACTTTTGCACAGTACTGTATATATATATATATATATTTATATTTATATATATATATTTATACAACTTCCTTGTAATTACACACTGAGGCAAGTTATTTAATCAAGAAATATAGGATGTATTTATAGCAGTTTGAATATGTATAACTTGATGCAGGGTTCATTAAAGAGTGCCCATTTCATTATTGGTAGTTCTCTTCAACCACTTTTGCAACAAAGATTTTGAGAAACAACATATAAAGTGAGATAACAGGTGTTTTTCTATTTAAAATCCCACACCCTTTTGGTCACTGCATGTATACTGTAGTTGTAACATGATAGGTTTACAATTTATTCTATACTGTATAATACCCCATAGAGTTCACTTAACAATTGTGACTAAAGGGGATATTCTGTCATCAAGAATTGCAATGCTTTTAAGGGTCATTAATATAGTTAATTGGCAGATGCCTAAATAATGATGGGGTTAGCCTTTGTGAAATAGCCTAACACGACTCAAACCTTATAATTACTGAAGCAAAACATGCATAATATCTAGTCTACACTAACCTTGCTTTGCATTCAAATATACTTCAGACTTTACGCGCATCAGCCTCAGCATACCAAGACAAAATACTTTTTGGACTTATTTGTTAAAATGATCAAGTCAGGACCACCTTGTAAACAGGCCTCTGCCTCATTGGGTTAATTTCCTGTATAAATATACATTTAAAAAAAAGCCGAAATGGTCACTTTTTATTTGGTAACTTGTTAATGGTGTTTTCAACAATCTAAACCTATTGCTAAAATGAACCCTGTTGATATGTTTGTTGGTTTTGCTGCAGTATAAACCTGGTCACACCTGTTTACTGCTGTGTCTATATTTATGTTACAGCAACAGCTTGCACAACTACAAAAAGAAAAGTCAGAAATTCTAAAGAACCTTGCTTTATATTACTTCACCTTTGTTGATGTCATGGAATTTAAGGTAAGTACCATTTTAGCATGCACTTGCATATTTTTAAAATTTACCTGGAAAACATGTTGTATTTCTGGAGGGAGAAGGCCCTGTGTAAATCGTGAAATTAGCCCAATATTCCAATATTAGCCCAATATTACAATATTCTTAAAAATAAAAATAAATTATTTCATAATTATTTGTATTTCATACCAAAAAAATCACATTAACAAAACTGTACAGCTTTGCTGTGTACCTACATGTACTATTCAGCCATGCACATAGTGCTGTGCAGTGATTGTCATGTGACTATATGCAATCTAGGCAGGAAATTAAAATACTACACAAGAAAATGGATATCTCTAAAAAGGCTAAAAATGTGTCTGCAACAGATCATGTAAAGCAGTATCCAGCAGGAGTTTTACACAGCGATGGAGGTAAGCTCTTCTGTAAGTCCTGCAACGTTACTGTAGATCACTACCGAGAATTGGCTGTTGACAGGCATTTAGATTCAAGTATTCACCGAGAGAGAAAGGCGGAAATCCAGAGCAGTACCGTGACTGCTTTACTTGCAAAGAAACAAATGGTGACTTCCATGTTCCAAAAGTCCACTGAAAACCATGAAGCACAAAACACATTAAATTTTGACCTGACAGAGGTGTTTGTTTGCGCAAATATCCCTCATGAAACATGGGACATAGTTACATAAATTCAGAATGTTGGAGTGATTCATTCATCAGCCCAGCTGAGACATGAATACTTACCTAAAGTTGCAGAGTATCACAAACAGAAGATTATGGAATTGGTAAAACAGTCTGGTTGCTTGTCAGTGGCCACTGACGAGTCGACTGATGCCTAAGATCAGTATGGGTTATACATTGTATTTGTTTTACAAAACCTAAATGGTGAACATGCATCTGATGTACTAGAACTGACAGCTGTCCTTGCAGATACACTTTACCTACAGGCTGTTAATTACAACACCGTTTCACAAGCTATTGTAAAGTGCTTGAATAACTTTAACATTGATTTTGATGATGTCAGTGCATTTATCTCTATATTTGATGTTTAATAATAATCTGAACACATAATTTATAAAATAGTTCCGTGCACATTCTGTGAAATACGACACTTTACCCGTGACACTGCCGTGAATTTTAAAGAAAATTTCAGTGATTTTCACAGTGCCTTAATCAAGTGCCATTTTATTTCTTCACCTTAGGACCAAGCACTTAGTATTTATTTTCTGCAGGGTGCATGGCAGGCTGGAGAGGCCGGGTTCTCCCTCAGTGCATTTCATGCACGGGAGGCGGGTCTCTGTTTCAGCTTCTTACTTTTCATTCATCATTTCATTCATCCATTGCGCCACTGCAGTTGCTGCATTAACTATTTATCATTTTTATTTTTCCCATCATGGTTTGGTGGCTTTGTCCGTGGGTGGAGGTGGCCCTACGAGCCACTTCCTATCCACAGCACAAGACTACATGATGTCGTCATGTTTTCGCTAGTCGGCCAACATTGCGGATAGCTGTCAGCACCCAAAGACAAGGTCTCCAGCCAAATTCATTATCCTCATTAATTTGTCTGTTCAATTGCAATTTAAATCACATTAACAGTATAGTTACATATTTATTAAATTTATATCAATCCAACTTCCGAGAAAGAAACTGTATTTTTCTGAACAGTGTACCCTAAAAATTTTAACACATTTAATGTCTAGGATTCTGTTTGAAAATGTTCTTCCTTTTCTTTAAGGACCATGTTTCTGAACTCTTGAACACTATTGATGCTTGCCAAGTCTTCTTTGACATTGTAAGTTGTTTGAGTTTAATTATAGTAAAATACATAACACATGTTTGCAGATTGTCCGACTTCTGCTTGTTTACTTTTTTCTTACAGACAGTCAATTTCGATCTTACCAAGAACTACCTAGATTTAATTGTAGCCTACACTACACTGATGATGCTGCTGTCTCGGATTGAAGAACGAAAAGCAATCATTGGACTGTACAATTATGCTCATGAAATGACACATGGGTCAAGGTATAGACTTTATTCCATTTTCTAATTATTAGTATTGCATGCATTTTAAAAGCGGCTATTACTCAAGGCAAAGGGGATATGGTGATATCTGGCATGCTTACATTTTCAGCTTAATCAGTTCTGGTGAAAGTTGCCTGAATATTCCTGAACACGGGTGTCAGTTTTTACATTTTATTTTGTTGGAAGTTATTTCTCATACTGTTAGTGTAGGTTTTGACACCAGATGAGGCTATGTCAGTCAGGTTCCATTACCAGTGTTGTCCAGTAAAAATAAAAAAATAAAAGGTTTCACTGCTACATTTTTTAAAGCCCTGACCATACAAAGCATCCGTCTTGCTTTTGTTATGCTTTGTTATTTGTAATGCCAGGAAAGTTTTGTATCTTTTTATTTTTAAAAGTATGTGTTTGTTGTTCTACATGCTGTTTATGTAGACCTTGGGACCTGCTTTTTATGGAACTGACATCTGTAATATTTGTTTTATCCTTGCACAGTGGCTATTTATTTATTCATAGATTCCTAGTTTCCTTAAGGCCTTACAGATAGCACTTGAAACTGTTTTTAACAAACTTGACAAATATGCATGTGATTGAGGACCCTCCATACATGTGTGTACTGCTTTAGTTTTGCAAAATAAATTTGTGTTAACACAAGAATCAAAACCATATCAAGTCTAGATTAATTGATAGATAGAAAGATATTTATTTTTTGTTTCAAATGGCCAGTGACCGAGAGTATCCCAGGCTTGGACAGATGATTGTTGACTATGAAAATCCTTTGAAGAAGATGATGGAAGAATTTGTGCCCCATAACAAGGTAAAACCTTTGATATTACCTTTGGTAATTATGTATAATATATATAATATATAATGTGTGTGTGTGTGTGTGTGTGTATATATATATATATATATATATATATATATATATATATATATATATATATATATATATATATATATATATAATAAATTTCTTGTTCATGTGTATAGTGGGCTATGAGGAACACTGCCGTGTACAGGGATCTGTTCTCTGTGACAGCTGAACAGTTGCTCTGGAGTCAGCACAAAACTATTTTAAATGTGTATATATATATATATATATATTATTAATTGTTTATTTAGCAGACGCCTTTATGCAAGGCAACTTACAGAGACTAGGGTGTGTGAACTATGCATCAGCTGCAGAGTAACTTACAATTACATCTCACCCGAAAGACGGAGCACAAGGAGGTTAAGTGACTTGCTCTGGATCACACAATGAGTCAGTGGCTGAGGTGGGATTTGAACCGGGGACCTCCTGGTTACAAGCCCCTTTTTTTAACCACTGGATCACACAGCCTCCCCTATATATATACAGTACTGTGCAAAAGTTTTAGGCAGGTGTGAAGAAATGCTGTAAAGTAAGAATGCTTTCAAAAATAGACATGTTAATAGATTATATTTATTGATTAACTAAATGCAAAGTGAGTGAACAGAAGAAAAATCTAAATCAAATCCATATTTGGTGTGACCACCCTTTGCCTTCAAAACAGCATCAAGCATCAATTCTTCTAGGTACACTTGCACACAGTTTTTGAAGGAACTCGGCAGGTAGGTTGGCCCAAACATCTTGGAGAACTAACCACAGTTCTTCTGTGGATTTAGGCAACCTCAGTTGCTTCTCTCTCTTCATGTAATCCCAGACAGACTTCGATGATGTTGAGATCAGGGCTCTGTGGGGGCCATACCATCACTTCCAGGACTCCTTGTTCTTCTTTACGCTGAAGATAGTTCTTAATGACTTTTAGCTGTATGTTTGGGAGTTAGTTGTCATGCTGCAGAATAAATTTGGGGCCAATCAGATGCCTCCCTGATGGTATTGCCTGATGGATAAGTATCTGCCTGTACTTCTCAGCATTGAGGAGACCATTAATTCTGACCAAATCCCCAACTCCATTTGCAGAAATGCAGCCCCAAACTTGCAAGGAACCTCCACCATGCTTCACTGTTGCCTGCAGACACTCATTAGGTATGCGCTGTCCAGCCCTTGGCCGAACAAACTGCCTTCTGCTACAGCCAAATATTTCACATTTTGACTCATCAGTTCAGAGCACCTGCTGCCATTTTTCTGCACCCCAGTTCCTGTGTTTTCGTGCATAGTTGAGTCGCTTGGCCTTGTTTCCACGTCGGAGGTATGGCTTTTGGCGCAAGTCTTCCATGAAGGCCACTTCTGACCAGACTTCTCCGGACAGTAGATGGGTATACCAGGGTCCCACTGTTTTCTGCCAGTTCTGAGCTGATGGCACTGCTGGACATCTTCCGATTGCGAAGGAAGTAAGCATGATGTGTCTTTCATCTGCTGCAGTAAGTTTCCTTGGCCCGACCACTGCGTCTACGGTCCTCAACGTTGCCCGTTTCTTTGTGCTTCTTCAAAAGAGCTTGGACAGCACATCTGGAAACCCCTGTCTGCCTTGAAATTTCTGCCTGGGAGAGACCTTGCTGATGCAGTATAACTACCTTGTGTCTTGTTGCTGTGCTCAGTCTTGCCATGGTGTATGACTTTTGACAGTAAACTGTCTTCAACAACCTCACCTTGTTAGCTGAGTTTGGCTGTTCCTCACCCAGTTTTTATTCCTCCTACACAGCTGTTTCTGTTTCAGTTAATGATTGTGTTTCAACCTACATATTGAATTGATGATCATTAGCACCTGTTTGGTATAATTGTTTAATCATACACCTGACTATATGCCTACAAAATCCCTGACTTTGTGCAAGTGTACCTAGAAGAATTGATGCTGTTTTGAAGGCAAAGGGTGGTCACACCAAATATGGATTTGATTTAGATTTTTCTTCTGTTCACTCACTTTGCATTTAGTTAATTGATAAATATAATCTATTAACATGTCTATTTTTGAAAGCATTCTTACTTTATAGCATTTTTTCACACCTGCCTAAAACTTTTGCACAGTACTGTATATATATATATATATATATATATATATATATATATATATATATATATATATATATATATATATATATATATATCTATCTATCTATCTATCTACAAGTTTCAAAACTGGAATTTGAATTTAAGTGTTGTATAATATATATCTTTGATTCATTACATTTTAAATTTTAATCTTTTACTATTTTTTTCATGATGTGTCATTTAGATATTTGTGTCATCCATAGAATAGATGTGCAGTATGTAAAATAATATTTTAGTACTCTGTATTTAATACTAATTTGTCAAAGAAACTGTTTTTTTTTTTTTTGCAGGCCTTATCCGATGCATTGCTTTCACTTCAGATGGTGTATCCTCGGCGAAATCTCTCAGCTGATCAGTGGCGCAATGCCCAGTTACTCAGTCTTATAAGCGCTCCGAGCACAATGCTTAACCCTGCTCAATCAGACACTGTAAGACATGTTTCCTTGCCATACGTACTAGCTGAGGTTTCCAGCTTTGTTCAGTCTTAATTGATTAAATTTGCTCTCAGTGTAACATTGCAGCCCAATTTGGATGCATTGGTCTTCCTCAGCTAGCAGGAATGTAAAGTTTCTGTACAGAGAGTTGGAAGAAGGAGTCGATAGAGGGGTGGTGCGAGAGGGCAGCAGAGAGAACGGGGAGAGAGAACTGAGGTTTTGACGGAAGGAGACAGAGGGGTTTGGCGGAGCAGGAAGGGAATGGAGCGACAAAGAAGCTGATAAAGTAGTGGTCAGAGATGTTGAGTGACAGAGAGGGTGGGGGGCAAGCAGTCCCCGGTGAAGACAAGGTCCAGTTGATGGCCCGCTGAGTGAGTCGGGGGTGACGAGAGACAGAAGGCGAAGGAGTGGAGAAGGGGGAGAAATCCAGCAGAGTGGATATGGTTGGAGAGGTGGATGTTGAAGTCACCTAGTAGAACAACAGGGATGGAGGAGAGGAGGAAGTCAAGCTCATCAAGAAAGTAAGGGGTCCAGGAGGGCGATAGAGAACAATGAGGAGGCGGCAACAAGGGGAGGTGATTTCAACAGCATGAAACTCAAAGGTGCTAACAGAGTGAGAGGAGAGAACAGGGGGTACAGAAAAGAGCAGGGAGAGAGCAGAAGTCCTGTTCCCCCACCCCGTCCAAAGGCGAGGAGGCGAGAGGACATAGAGAGGAAAGGTCGGCTGGAGTGGCAGTGTTATCAGGGGAGATCCAGGTTCAGTGAGAGCTAGGAAGTCAAGAGAGAGGACGGAGGCAAAGGCAGAGATGAAGTCAGCCTTGCTAGAAGCTAAGCGACAGTTCCAGAGGGCGTCAGAGAGAGCACGGATGTAGGGTGAACAGAGGAAAAAGGGAAGAGACAGAGAGATGAGGTTAGAGGAGTTATATTTGTGGCAAGAGGGAGGAGACAGAGGACAGGAATGAGGGGAGAACATTACGGGGATATTAAAGAGTCATGGTAGGGAGCAGTAGAGGAAAGGAAGTACAAATGACTATGGGAGAGGGTGGTGCCGAGAGGGAGGCAAACATACAGAAGGAGCGAGTTGTGCCATTTCTTGCTTTCCAAAATCATTGCTAGTAAAGTATGTAACTATTAGACTTATGCATTGTCAAACAAATGCTGATATTTCATGAACCTTAGTGGCCCGGAAGGCATTTGTTCATTAAAAAAGGGGTTCATTGCATAGATGCTAAAGCGTTAGCATTCATATTTGATTTCTGTGCATCCAGATTGTTTAAACACTTTAGCATGGAGATTCTATAGTGAAGACTAATAATTTTGTTCCATTCCAGATGCCATGCGAATATCTTTCTTTGGATGCTATGGAGAAGTGGATTGTTTGTAAGTAAAATCTTCTTTTAAGATTCCTGGTTCTTCATATTAGTCTTTATTTGGACTAGTAAGTAAACTGGAGCAGGATACATTATTGTATAAGTGCCTAATTGTTCACAAGGTGGTCCATTCAGATGAAATATCTGTAGAATGTTCCTGTATGCAAATATAAATAGTCTACATTATACATACAGTAAATATTATACATTAATTGATACCCTCCAATCTTTTTTATTTTTATCAGATACAAGATTAGGTAGAAATAATGCAGTTTTCTATGCTTTGGCTCAGTGCTGCCTCCCTGTGGTGAATTTAAATAGACTACAAACAAACAAACATTTTACATGAAAAGAGCCAACGTTACTTTGATCATGAAATACTAAGCAACTATATTTTACAAATAAAGCTTTTTATTTTTTTTCCTAGTTGGGTTTATTTTGTGTCATGGAGTCCTGAACACAGATGCAGCTGCACTTAGTCTGTGGAAGCTTGCCCTTCAAAGCAGCTCTTGTCTCTGCCTTTATAGAGATGAAGTCTACCATATTCACAAATCTGCAGAAGACTTATTTGTGAACATTAGAGGGTAAGTCATTTAATTATATAACTCCCATAGAGTGACCCTTTCCATCATGTCACAATTATCAGCATACAATATGTCTAATTTAGACAGGTATGTTTTAACTTTCACTTGCTTTTTTAGTATTTACTTTTAGTTTATGGGTTTGAGGTCCAGTTATTCAATTTAACGCACATAGTGTAGGGTTTATCTTTAAAATTGAACCATTTATATAACCTTTTTCTAATTTAGAGAAATCCTTGTAAATGTGTCCTTGTGTGATAGTGTTTGTAAACTGTTAGAGTAGTTAAATTGGAACTGTATATTGTGTTTTCAATGTCTGCAACATGAAAGTTTAGATGTTGTGATGTATTCTCTTTTTTTTTTTGTTTCAGCTACAACAAACGTATTACTGACATCCGAGAATGCAAAGAGGCTGCATTAGCACATGCGTAAGTATGCCTTCCAGTATGTTGGTATATCTTGTTGCATTCAAAATGAATATATATATATATTCTCACAAACAACAGACCTGTAGTACTGGTCATTTATAAAAGAAAAAACAAACAAACATTGGAACTTGTTTAGAACTGGACATAATATATTATTTCTAAAGTCACAATTTAACTTGAGGCATTCTGAGCATTAAACCGTTGTTGTGATGATGTCATCTTTATCTGAGACAGGAGCAAAAAGTATTTCTAACAGATCAGCAGATTTGCTACCAATTCTCAGCTTAAATTTTTCTACAAAAAATATTTATGTATTTGTAGCTTTATTGTAGCTTTTGTAGCTTTTGATACAAAAGAATGTCTAGTATATAAGACAATGTTCAGTGTGTGTGTGTGTATATATGTATGTGTGTGTATATATGTATGTATGTATGTGTGTGTGTGTGTATATATATATATATATATATATATATATATATATATATATATATATACTGTGTGTGTATAAAGATTATTTTTTTAATGCATGTTAATCACACTCCTCTATATTGACCCTAGAAATAAGGGGTGATAATATTATTTCTGAAATAGGACAACAGATTTTTTTATGCTGGGTTGTTTTTTGGATGATGATTATAATAATTAATAATAATAATACAACGACAATACAATACGAATTTCACTTATGTAGCACTCTTCATGCAAGCATTCCAGGGTGGTCAAAAGAAATGTATAATCAAGCTACAAAAAAAGACTCCAGCATACACATTTTCAAACAGGATTTACAAGATTCAATTGTGCTAGCATTCCTGGTATGAATCTGGAGCAAGTTCCAAAGATGAGGCATTATAACGAAATGACCTGGCTTTGACAGAGTTCAAACTAATTTTAGGGACTGTCAGAAGATTAACATTTTCCGATCTCGGAACGACCAGGGACATATGGGTCAGCAGATTGAGGATAAGACCATATAAGGCATAGGTAGTAAGAAGAACTTTTAATCGCTTGACAGCCCTAACGTGTGTGTGTGTGTGTGTGTGTGTGTGTGTGTGTGTATAAACATATAAACAAACACATACAAGTAAAGAATGACATATTGTGACAGGTCTTCCCAGAAACAAAGCTGTTATTGTAGTCATGAGTATATGCAAGCCTTTCAAGGCAGAATTCAAAGGTAATGTAGCAGTAATATGTGACTGTACTCTGCTATAGATCTTTATTTTTTTTTATTATTATTGTTCCTTAAGTGGATCCATGCACAGAGAAAGGCGCAAGTTTTTAAGGTCTGCGCTGAAAGAACTAGCCACAGTTCTTGCTGACCAACCTGGATTATTGGGCCCAAAGGTACCATTTTGTATGTTAAAACAGCTTGTAGTTGCTTGTGTAGTATGAAAGTTGCACTTTGTTGATCTCATGAAATGAAAATAATATAGTGTTGGTTATCAAATTTCCAATGTTCAAAATAACTTGAGAGGACAGTAGAAAATTTAGGCTAAAAGTTACCGTATATCCAAATATAAATGTCATTAGTCATTTGTAATGTATTCTCCATTTATGGCAAATATAATAGAATAATCCTAATTTCTTCTAGGCACTTTTTGTATTTATGGCTCTTTCCTTTGCCCGAGATGAAATTATTTGGCTGCTTCGCCATGCTGATAACATCCAGAAGAAAAGTGCAGATGATTTTATAGACAAGTAAGTGGGAGTAAATGTATGTATACAGTGGTGCCCATAAGTATTGAAAAACTACTATCTGCGAAATGATCTAATTCATGTTGATATTTTTACCACTTGCGTAATGGGGCTAGGTACAGTATGCATGGTACCATATTATGAACAGTCAACAATTGTTATTTTAATTACGTATTGTTACATACCGGTATTGTTAAAAAATAAAATCAGAATGAATGTGAAAAAAATGAAGTTTTGAAAACAATGTTATAAATGATTTTCATTTCTTGGATTCATTGTCTTG
Source organism: Acipenser oxyrinchus oxyrinchus (assembly GCA_030684275.1). NCBI lineage: Eukaryota > Metazoa > Chordata > Actinopteri > Acipenseriformes > Acipenseridae > Acipenser > Acipenser oxyrinchus. The sequence continues at coordinate 37,007,143 of CM060258.1, forward strand.
TGATGTTGTACGCATCCTGTAAATCAAAGGTAATCATTCTTGACTAGCTCAAAGGAATTGTGCTCAGTTCGTGTAATTTCTTTTTTTTAGGCATATTGCTGAATTGATATTTTACATGGAAGAACTGAGGGCACATGTGCGGAAATATGGACCAGTAATGCAGAGGTACTACGTGCAGTACTTATCTGGATTTGATGCTGTTGTACTGAATGAACTTGTTCAGGTAAGATATGCTAAATTCAACCTTGTGTGTTGTGGTTATAAAATAAATTACTTCAGAAAATTGGTATTCATTTAATGTATGTGCGTACATACATACATACATACATACATACATACATACAGTAGAGAGTCAGTTACCCAGTCTTTCATCAACCTTACTGTCTAATCAACCAAACGCACCTGTAATCATGTGGTGAATTATGTGTGGTGTATTACGCACACAGCTTTTGCTGCTAAAACAGCTACGAGATTTAGCTGCCAGAAAAGGACCAGCAGACTGAGGCAAATGAAAGTTACAGAATTATTCACCAAAACCATAGCTGGAGCAATGTGTGCTTTTAAAATTGTTGCAGTTAATTAAATTAAATCAGTCACCTCATTCTTGATTTTTCTTCTATTTCATCAGTAAGGGCTGTAGATCCTGTCTGTTATTGAGCAGCTAAGAACGTTTATTTTATTCATTTCAATTACACGTTATTACAATACCTTAACAGCAAGTATCAAAGTATAGAAACATTTTACTGAATTTTCTGTAATGTGTCAAAGTTGTACTGAATTGTATTCTTTGATTTTCAAAGTTTTCAAACTTGTATTTGCTATAAAATGTTAAAATATAATGAATAAAAACACAAATAAATGACCTAAACTGTGTTTTTCATTAACCCTTTATGCTCTGTGTACTACATACCCATGTTCAATATAGAGAGAAAACAAAAACGCTGCTAATAGCAATAACAATCAGTAAACAGTAATTATCAAATAAAAATCAAACAACATCAAAATGTGTGCCATTATCGACTTGCTCTGTGCCATGTATTGAAATGTTCAATACTACAGAACCCGGGGTTGCCTTTGCAACCACTAAACATTTTTCTTGTGTCTTTTCTTTTATTTTCATTTTCGTAGTAGACCCTGCACCTTTTTTGTGGTCTCTGCTTCCCTTGTGTTGGAGTGATAGTTACAGATGCGTGTACACAGCTACTTTGCGCAGTCATTGTGATGGATCTGGCTGCCTTATTGCCTGTACCCAGTGCTGTGTTTTGATAGTATTTCGTCACAGCACTGCCATTTCAAACCAAACAGCTTCCCGTTTGCAGCTGGCTTACCTGTAAAGTAGCTGCATGCTCTTTTTGTTTGTACTGTTTGTACTGTTCTTGGCTCCACATCCTCTTCATCATCATCGCTGAGTGATAAATCAGCATCGCTGTCGCTAGTATCGAAATCCTCCGAACCAACTTCACTCCCATTGCTCACTATAGAAAGACCACGTACGTTGCCATGTTTAGCTTTCGCTAAAAACTATATAAACTACAACTAAACTAGTAAAACTAATAATAAAACAAAAAATAATAATTTAAAACACTATATATATATATATATATATATATATATATATATATATATATATATATATATATATATCTACCGTTCAAAAGTTTGGGGTCACTTAAAAATTTCCTTGTTTTCCATGAAAACATACATGAAATGAGTTTGAATAGGAAATATAGCAAAATGAATAGGAAATATAGTCATTGACAAGGTTAGAAATAATGATTTTTAATTGAAATAATAATTGTGTCCTTCAAACTTTGCTTTCGTCAAAGAATCCTCCATTTGCAGCAATTACAGCCTTGCAGACCTTTGGCATTCTAGTTGTCAATTTGTTGAGGTAATCTGAAAAGATTTCACCCCATGCTTCCTGAAGCACCTCCCACAAGTTGGATTGGCTTGATGGGCACTTCTTACGTACCATACGGTCAAGCTGCTCCCACAACAGCTCAATAGGGTTGAGATCCGGTGACTGTGCTGGCCACTCCATTATAGACAGAATACCAGCTGACTGCTTCTTCCCTAAATAGTTCTTGCATAGTTTGGGGCTGTGCTTTGGGTCATTGTCCTGTTGAAGGAGGAAATTGGCTCAAATCAAGCGCCGTCTACAGGGTGTGGCATGGCGTTGCAAAATGGAGTGATAGCCTTCCTTCTTCAAGATCCCTTTTACCCTGTACAAATCTCCCACTTTACCACCACCAAAGCACCCCTAGACCATCACATTGCCTCCACCATGCTTGACAGATGGCGTCAAGCACTCCTCCAGCATCTTTTCATTTGGTCTGCGTCTCACGAATGTTTTACTTTGTGATCCGAACACCTCAGACTTAGATTCGTCTGTCCATAACACTTTTTTCCAATCTTCCTCTGTCCAGTGTCTGTGTTCTTTTGCCCATCTTAATCTTTTCTTTTTATTGGCCAGTCTGAGATATGGCTTTTTCTTTGCAACTCTGCCTAGAAGGCCAGCATCCCAGAGTCGCCTCTTCACTGTTGACGTTGAGACTGGTGTTTTTGGGTACTATTTAATGAAGCTGCCAGTTGAGGACCTGTGAGGCGTCTGTTTCTCAAACTAGACACTCTAATGTATTTGTTCTCTTGCTCAGTTGTGCACGGGGCCTCCTACTTCTCTTTCTATTCTGGTTAGAGCCAGTTTGGCGCTGTTCTGTGAAGGGAGTAGTACACAGCATTGTACGAGATCTTCAGTTTCTTGGCAATTTCTGCATGGAATAGCCTTCATTTCTCAGAACAAGAATAGACTGACAAGTTTCAGAAGAAAGTTCTTTGTTTCTGGCCATTTTGAGCCTGTAATCGAACCCACAATTGCTGATGCTGCAGATACTCAACTAGTCTAAAGAAGGCCAGTTTTATTGCTTCTTTAATCAGCACAACAGTTTTCAGCTGTGCTAACATAATTGCAAAAGGGTTTTCTAATGATCAATTAACCTTTTAAAATGATAAACTTGGATTAGCAAACACAACGTGCCATTGGAACACAGGACTGATGGTTGCTGATAATGGGCCTCTATGCGCCTATGTAGATATTCCATTACAAATCAGCCGTTTCCAGCTACAATAGTCATTTACAACATTAACAATGTCTACACTGTATTTCTGATCAATTTGATGTTATTTTAATGGACAAAAATTTGCTTTTCTTTCGAAAACAAGGACATTTCTAAGTGACCCCAAACTTTTGAACTGTAGTGTGTGCGTCTGTATATATATATATATATATATATATATATATATATATATATATATATATATATATATATACACATATACTTGTAAAAGTTGAATGGCTTCCCACAATATATCTGTCTTCTAAACAACCACAGGTGGCTTGGAATCGCTACATGACACGCAATTAGATACAAATGTCACCTGACCCTCCCCCGACTTTTTCATTGCACATTCCACAGTACTAGCACTGCCTTAGAGAATGAAACCTGAAATGCTAGACTGAGAGACCCATCATAGAATAGAATGGGAAACTTGACGTATGGAGGTACGGCATGGTACTGTAAGAGGGTTTTAAATTGACGTACATGTGTACGTCATGGTATTGATGTGGTTAATACCTGTTTGATTATCCATACAAATCAATTATGCAAACTAGTATCGGTCCCAAATACTTTGGATAATTGACTCTACTGTATTGTGTGTTTGTGTGTGTGTGTGTGTGTGAGAGAGATTAACAGATTAACCTGCTTTATATCACAATTGCAGTGCAGGCATACTTAGTGATATAAAGCCAGTCATGATATAAACCGGGTTTTATGTTTGCCTATGACAGCACATTACGAGTGCGAGAAAAAAAGAAAGAAAATAACGGTGAATTAAAGAGCAGTGTTTTAATACTGTACATTTAATCGTTCTTTACATTTAAACAAATGCATATAGTTTGCTACAGGACAAATACGTTTTGTATCATTATCTGGAGTGAAACAGTTTGTGTCTAAAAAAAAAAATGAGAGCTATCAATTAGGCGTTGCACTTGGTGGGGTGTTTTTTTGCAAATAAGACTGTTAAAAAAGAAATTTGGTGACGTTGGTGTTTTGTAACTGAACTGTATCCCATTAAGACCGCCCTCGCAGCATATGACAGGCTGCACAAAATGTCAGTTTATCAGCCGAGATGATTATTTGTTGTTTGTTGTGTTGGAAATTAATTTTATTCTGTGGTAACTTAGTAAAGCCCAGCCACGCAGCATTTGACAGGCTGCACAAAACGTGACAATAAGTGGGTTTGTGAGATGATATTAAGTGAGGTAATTTCTCAAAGAATCTATGGTGCATGGCAGGGAGTTTTTTGCAAAATCGTGATAATAACCGCGGCATGATATTAAGCATGGCGATATAAAACGGGTTCATCTTTTTGACCATTCTTCAACGCAAAATTGTTCAAGTTCATTCAAATTCCGAGGACTTCTCTTGTGCACAGCCTTTTTCGACTTGCACCAAAGATTCTCAATTGGATTTAGATCGAGACTTTGATTAGGCCTTTCCAGAACTTTGATTTTATGCTTTTTTAACCATACTGAAGTATTGATGTGTGCTTCGGATCGTTGTGATGATTGGACAATATCTTTTGGTAGGCTATGGAATCCATTTTACCATGTATTGGAACTAAATTTCCTGTGCCATTAGGGGAACAACAGCCCCATTGAAGGATATTACCACCTCCATGCTTGACAGTAGGTATGGTGTTCTTTTCTTTGTACGCCTCACCAGACTTTCTCCAAACGTAATGACTATCGACGTGACCAAACAGCTTGATTTTTGTTTAATCACTCCACAAAACCTTTGACCAGAACTCATATCCATCATTCAAATTTGCAGTTTTGCAAACCTTTAAGTGATTTGTCCTTGTGACGTTTTCTTAAGAGTGGCCTGCAACCATTGAGACCTTCACCATGCTATACTCAACCTATAGTTGAAATGGAAATCCCAGTCCCACTTGCAGCCAGTTCACTTTGAATATCTTTGGCAGTCAATCTCAGATTGTTATTAACCTTCCTCACAATTATTCTACTTGGTTGTTCTTGGTGAAAGAACCTTCTTTCTTCCAGACCGAGGGAGCGTTGTGACAGTACCATGAGTCTTGTACTTCTTGATAATAGAAACAACTGTTGAAAATGGGTTACTCAAATGCTTAGAAATCGTCTTGTATCCTTCTCCAGCTTTATGACAATAACTAATTTTCTGCCTAAGATCAGACAGCTCTTTACTTTTTCCCATATTGACTTATTAGGTAATGACAGCAATCATCCTATACCTAACCCTTTTATACTCTCTAAGAATGTTCACCTACTATCCAGCATTTTCTACATCTATTGCTTTTTTCGTCATCCACAAAAGCAAAACATATGCTACATTTCCACTGGGGTATGTAAACTTTTGACTACAATTGTATGTCTCTCTCTCTCTCTCTCTCTATATATACAGTACTGTGCAAAAGTTTTAGGCAGGTGTGAAACAATGCTGTAAAGTAAGAATGCTTTCAAAAATAGACATGTTAATAGATTATATTTATCAATTAACTAAATGCAAAGTGAGTGAACAGAAGAAAAATCTAAATCAAATCCATATTTGGTGTGACCACCCTGTGCCTTCAAAACAGCATCAATTCTTCTAAGTACACTTGCACAAAGTCAGGGATTTTGTAGGCATATAGTCAGGTGTATGATTAAACAATTATACCAAACAGGTGCTAATGATCATCAATTCAATATGTAGGTTGAAACACAATCATTAACTGAAACAGAAACAGCTGTGTAGGAGGAATAAAACTGGGTGAGGAACAGCCAAACTCAGCTAACAAGGTGAGGTTGCTGAAGACAGTTTACTGTCAAAAGTCATACACCATGGCAAGACTGAGCACAGCAATAAGACACAAGGTAGTTATACTTTATCAGCAAGTTCTCTCCCAGGCAGAAATTTCAAGGTAGACAGGGGTTTCCAGATGTGCTGTCCAAGCTCTTTTGAAGAAGCACAAAGAAATGGGCAACGCTGAGGACCGTAGACGCAGTGGTCGGCCAAGGAAACTTACTGCAGCAGATGAAAGACACATCATGCTTACTTCCCTTCGCAATCGGAAGATGTCCGGCAGTGCCATCAGCTCAGAACTGGCAGAAAACAGTGGGACCCTGGTACACTCATCTACTGTCTGGAGAAGTCTGGTCAGAAGTAGCCTTCATGGAAGACTTGATGCCAAAAAGCCATACCTCCGACGTGGAAACAAGGCCAAGCGACTCAACTATGCACGAAAACACAGGAACTGGGGTGCAGAAAAATGGCAGCAGGTGCTCTGGACTGATGAGTCAAAATTTGAAATATTTGGCTGTAGCAGAAGGCAGTTTGTTCGCGAAGGGCTGGAGAGCGTACAGAATGAGTGTCTGCAGGCAACAGTGAAGCATGGTGGAGGTTCCTTGCAAGTTTGGGGCTGCATTTTGCAAATGGAGTTGGGGATTTGGTCAGAATTAATGGTCTCCTCAATGCTGAGAAGTACAGGCAGATACTTATCCATCATGCAATACCATCAGGGAGGCATCTGATTGGCCCCAAATTTATTCTGCAGCATGACAACGACCCCAAACATACAGCGAAAGTCATTAAGAACTATCTTCAGCGTAAAGAAGAACAAGGAGTCCTGGAAGTGATGGTATGGCCCCCACAGAGCCCTGATCTCAACATCATCGAGTCTGTGTGGGATTACATGAAGAGAGAGAAGCAACTGAGGCTGCCTAAATCCACAGAAGAACTGTGGTTAGTTCTCCAAGATGTTTGGGCCAACCTACCTGCCGAGTTCCTTCAAAAACTGTGTGCAAGAGTACCTAGAAGAATTGATGCTTGATGCTGTTTTGAAGGCAAAGGGTGGTCACACCAAATATGGATTTGATTTAGATTTTTCTTCTGTTCACTCACTTTGCATTTAGTTAATTGATAAATATAATCTATTAACATGTCTATTTTTGAAAGCATTCTTACTTTACAGCATTTTTCACACCTGCCTAAAACTTTTGCACAGTACTGATATATATATATATATATATATATATATATATATATATATATATATATATATATATATATATATATGTAACCACTAGATGGGGTGCAAGTGCTTGACCATTGTTCCATAGTCCAATTTCTGTGTTCTTGTGCATATTTTAGCCTTTTAGTCTTGTTCCCCTTTCTTAACAGAGGTATTCAGATTTCAAGTGACCTTTGTATTCTTGATTTGATGGACAACGACACCTGTGCCTTCTGCCAGTTCTGTTGTCAATTCAACGCTTGTATTCTTTCTATCCCTTAAGGATATTATCTTCACATATTGCTCATCCTTGTTAGACAGCTTTTTGAGTCTTCCAGTCCTATACATATTGACAAGTGGTAATAGGCAACGCTATTTCTATTATTGATATTATTTAATGTATTACTGTATCATTTCCCAAATGCTGGTTCAAAAAGTAAATATATTTGTTTCTATTTATTTCAGAATCTGTCTGTCTGCCCTGAAGACGAATCAATCATCATGTCTTCATTTGTGAACACAATGACTTCCCTCGGTGTAAAACAAGGTTTGTTATATGCTGCAGATGTCAGTACAGTACTGTAATTAGAGTCAAAGATGATCAAAACTTCTGTTTAACAGTGGGTTAATATCTATTTTGATCAGTGTAGTTTTTATTGTCCTTATTTTTTTCTTGTTTAAACAGATTCATATTATCCATGGTATAGATGAGAAAATATGTTATGCTTTATAACTGAGTGAAAATGTAATTTTATATATTTTTATATAAATATTTTCTCAGTTGAAGATGGGGAGGTGTTTGATTTCAGAGGCATGAGGCTTGACTGGTTCAGATTGCAGGTAAGTCCCTATATGTAACTTTTATAGACACTAACTCTTGAAAAGGCCTGCATGGATCATGTTGCCTTGTATTTTATCAATACTATTTGTTAATGGCTGTCACATGTCACAAGGCTTCTAAGTGCTTTTATAAAACCAGTATTTGATACTGAATCTCTGGGCTTTAGTTACCTGTTATCTCTGACTTCTCTCTGGACGTTGTATTATGTGATATAGAACAAAATAAGACTTTCAAGAAGAAAAAGAAAAAAACAAACAAAAAACTCTAAAGCAAAATTCACTGATTTATGGGCAGCATTAAGGCCAATGTTGCAATCTCTAAAACGGCATTCTTTTTCCAAGGCATTTTTGTGACGGTTATGGACAGTGTTATACACAACGTACAGATTTACCCAATGGTAGTGTTCTGGTTATCAAGCAAAAAAAATAATATATATATATATATATATATATATATATATATATATATATATATATATATATATATATATATATATATATATAAAATGAAAAGGTCATGTAATGTCAGATGTTTTATATTCATAACCTTGGGCAATTTATTTAAACAGTGATTGTATTAAAGTTGGCTGCCATTTAGGTCAGTTGATTGTGACCCACGGTCTTTACTTCTTAAAACATAATTGAGCTCATGGTACCCAGAAAGGTTAAGACAAGTCTGACAGGCATTTTTCTGGCAGATTTGGACCAGTATTACTTCTGGCTTTAAAAAAAAAAAAAAAGGAAAGGAATGTTTTTCTTTTATGTGATTTTGTTTGATCTTTTAAACAGCAATAGCTTAAAGAAAACAGCCATGGGAGATAGAAGCAGAGAACAGCCAGAAGCAGTTTACTGAGAAGAGTTCTCAATTTTTTTGTTTTTGGAAAAAGCTTGCAGGCTAGTTTGGAGAACCTGTTTTTATCACAGCTGCACAACTATTTTCTCAAGTCAGTGTTTTTATTCACGGACATCTTTCCCCACAGGTTATCAAAGCAAAGATATCTGGACAAGAAAAAACTAATATTTAAAGTTTTTGAATATTTGTATTAGTATTTGAAATAAATTTGATTTGCTAGCGCTTAGTGCAAATTTAAGGAATACACACTACATTTGAGCCAATGTGAGAACAGCTGTAACATCGGTTTGTGAGCAGCAAAATAAAATGTAGATTGATGCATTTTTGGAAGCTGTGATAGATTTTAAAAATAATCCATGCTAACTGATTTACAAAGTTAATTATAGTCTTCAAGCTAAGTGAAAGTATATCATTCCAATCATGGGTGGCATCAATTAGTAATGGTTATAATTAGGGATTCTGTTTCAGTTTTTATTAATTTTATTTTTCAGTGCTTATTTTTAGCTTTTTGAGTTTTATGTACATTTTTCCAGGGCTTTTGGTTTTTATGTACTGTATGAAATTATTGTTTTCAGTTAATTTCCAAAATGCTTGGGCGTTTTTTCTGTCGCAATATGTATTAACTTGACAGTACTTGCACACTTCGGTGTACCTTATTTCCTTTGCTGTCTTCAACAACGAAATCCTTATGGTCACAGCCATATTCTTCTGGAGTTTGTGTGTGTCTGTCTAGACATTTTTTTACATTTTGCCACAATTTGCAATTCTGTTTTAAATTCCACGAGCATGGGGCTCCCGAGTGGCGCATCCGGTAAAGGAGTGTAGGATGCGCGCTATAGCCTGGAGGTCACTGTTTCGAGTCCAAGCTATTCCACTGCCGACCGTTGACGGAAGCTCCCAGGAGGCGTCGCACAATTGGCCAATTGGCCGAGCGCTGCCGGGTGGGGTGGGCTTAGGCCAGCAACCCTTGTAGACTGGCCGGGCGCCTGTGAGCTTGCCTGTAAGCTGCCCAGAGCTGCGCTGTAGCTCTGGGTTGGCTGCATGGCTGGCCTACAGAGTGAAAAGAAGCAGTCGGCTGATGGCACACGATTCGAAGGACAGCGTGTGTTGGTCTTTGCCACTCTCGAGTTGGTGCAGAGGCGGTAGCGGTGAGCTGAGCCTAAAAATACAGTTGGACATTTCAAATTGGGAGAAAAACGGAGTTAAATCAGTTGGCAATTTACTACATTTATAAACAAAAACAAAAAAAATAATTCCACATGCATGTAAATCAGGGGTGTCCAATCCTGGTTCTGGATGGCTGGTGTCCCTCCTGGTTTTTGTTCCAACTGTGCCCTAAATTACTTAATTAGAACAATAATTGGTAATAATTGGTCCAATTAAGTAATTTAGGACACAGTTGGAACAAAAACCAGGAGGACACCAACCTCAATACCAGGATTGGACACCATCATGTAAATGTTCCCTATCATCCTACTATAATATACAGCTTTACATCTCGCGAGCAAGAACATCTTGTTTTTTTAAACATTTTGCAGTAAAGTTTCCCTTTTATGGCTTTTAAATATTGCCAGGTGAATGCCTTTTCTTACCACCTTTGATGCAGAACGCATGGTTCACTCTTGTGTAAACCTAAAAAATCAATTGACGTAGTGCTTTTTTTGCTGGTCATTCAAATAGACTTTAGTGCAGGCTACAGATGGTTCAGAATGCAGCTCATGTTCTAACTAAAACAAAGTGTGCTGCAAATTACACCTGCATTGTAATATCTTGTGTCCTAACAACATGAATCACACCCCTCATCCAGAATACATTTACATGATAACAAACACAGGATTCTGTAATGTTTTTTAAAGCTCATTGATTTTTGTGGTTTATCTTGAATATGACATCTTGTGTGGTGTTCATTTGTATACCTATTATAATTCTACATTGATAGGCAAAAGAGTTGAGTAATGACTTTTTGTGACTCCACAAGCTAATGATTTGATTTTGCTGTTGCAATTGTTGTTACCCTTGTCTGCTGTACAGTATGTGGTGGGAATAAAATGTTGACACTGGCCATTACGAAATGTTTTTTCATCTCCATTTCTTAAAATGGTGATTAGGCTAGATCCCACACTGTATAAAGGACTAATGTATGAAATGTGTTTTGTTGGACAGTGGTCTTGCTACCATCTCTAAAAAAAAAAAGAAGAAAAAAAAAGAAAACATACAATACTGTTATATTTGAAGGTCTGACTTTTTTAGCTTTTAAAGCTACATTATTTGTATTTTGGGATCAGCACCTGTTTAATGTAATTTTGCATGTGGTAAATTCTTGGCAGTAACCCTACAGTTGGCAGTAATTAAAAAAGCTCTTGTAGGTCATGTTTAATTAACGACTGGCTAATATTTTTTTGCACTGACGTAATGTCTGATTCTTTCAAAGGAATGAGTCTGATTTATTTTTTTGTTAAAGGAATGTTACGCTGTGTTTTTGCGGAATCGAAACCACAATTTACATACCCTTAAAGCAGCAAGTGTTTAATTTAAATTTGATTGTGCCTTCAAATACTTTAAGTAATTAACAGATGAATAAAGTGGAAATTTTGCATGTATATGTTACATTTTTATTGAGAATCATGGGTTTTGACGTCCATGGTGGTCAATTAAATATCATTAAAAAATAAAAACCTATTTTGTTAGGAATTGTCACCTAATTCACCAACTTTCTTGGCATAGAGTGTGTGTGTGTGTGTGTGTGTGTGTGTGTGTGTGTGTGGAAAGAATCCAAGATAGTTTCAGAATTTCTATAGTGTTTTGTTTTTCAAGTGTATTGATTATATCTGTTGCCTTACTTACACTGAAATACAAACACTGCCTATTAAATATTAGTTTAGTCTGCTAAGTGCTACTGTGTTCTTTTGGGATAGGCTTACACCAGTGTATCCAAGGCTTCACTGGGTTTGGCAGATCACAGAGAACTTGGCAAAATGATGAACACTATTATTTTTCATACTAAAATGGTGGACTCCTTGGTGGAAATGTTGGTGGAAACGTCTGATCTCTCCATATTCTGGTAAGAAAAACACATTACATGTATCTATTTTTATTATAGCATTTATAGTGTTTAATAAAACACAGCTTAATATTACTAGAGTGGATACCAAAGGAGGAACCAAAGTGCTTTTTTTTTTTTTGACAAGTGATTATGATTTTTTTTTTTTTTTGGGTGCAGTGGAAGTAATTGTATCTTTTAATTTTAGATATTTGCATAGAGTATAAAATGTATTTACTCTTAATAGCTTTTACAGTCGTGCTTTTGAGAAGATGTTCCAGCAGTGCTTGGAGCTGCCTTCACAGTCCAGATACTCCATTTCTTTCCCGCTGGTTTGCACTCATTTCATGAGTTGTACCCACGAGCTGTGCCCCGAAGAGGTAAGAATTTAATAGTACACAACAAAAGTATGCATATTTGTATGTTACCATAAGAATGTACTGTACTGCACAGTAAAGCTAAATTGCTAGATGTCTGCTTCAGCGATTTATTTGGTAGTCTTGGCTTTCCAATGATTGAGCCACAAGCTGATGTGTCTGTATATCCTCCAAGGTCATGCAAGTGAATGTACTATACTGTGACACGGGTTGCTTTGTTTTATGTTCACATTAAGGCAGCACTGTATATATCTATACCAGTCTGTGTTATGTTTTAAATATACTAGAGAGCATACAGGGTTTCTTTTCCATCACAAGTAGATTCAAAAGCAAATGGTTAATCTCCAGTACTGCAGATCAGCTTTTATTTTTCAGTCTTGATAAATCACTAATTTCAAAGAGGATAAACTGAAAAGGGTAGATTTTGAAACTGTCAAACATTCATTTAAAAAAAGGGATTACAAAAAACACATGGCAGCCTGGGAAAGGACTGCTTTCTGTGCTCATTCGTGTCAAACTGATAGGGTGATCAATCTGTGAGAGCTGGAAAGTATCTTGCTGAGACTCAGGAAAGGAATAGAGCCAATATATGTAACTGGAACATAATAATACAAAGTCAGAAACTGAGTTTTTATTGTTATGTTTTACTCGACTAAAATTTCATAGCTGGAGAAGTTGTAGTTTCTATAAGGCTTGGAAAACATGCTTTAATGAATTGGCAATTAAACTAAATACAATGATAAGCTACAGCAAGTGACTATGGGGTATGAACTAATCTGAAAGTGCAGTTACAACCTTTTTGATTACTTTCATGGAACATGAAGTAGTGTTGTGTCCCGAAGCACAACACTGATCCAGCCTTGTTATTAAATATACGTTTTGTTTTTATTACTACTTTGCTAACTGTGGCATGAAAAAATGTCTAAAAGGCATTGTAATGTGCTCTTTTTTTCTTTACACAACTATGAATCTGAAAGCACTTAAAGGAATAAAAGAGATTTATTGAGCCATACAAGGCTTGGATTTCCCTTATTCAAACATTCAACTCCCTTTCTCAGCATGTCTCTAAAATGTTCCTCTATGTCCACTCTACACAGCTTTAGACAGCTGCAAACTTTATTTATGTTGGAGAAGCACTCAAAGTTTCCAAGAAAATTTCCATCAAGGGCAAAAAATCTCTTTGAGAACAATTTATAGTAACAGTAAAGATCAGGAAGTTTGCAGAAAAGGTCATGTTCAGCGCTATTTAAAATTAGACACAGCCTACTGATACCTATTTACTATATATAATATCGCTTTTCCATTATACATGTAATGTCTTTAGATGTAATAATATTGTAAATTGATCTGTACGATGCAAGGAAAACAAAACATGGAAAAGTGAATTTTAATGTGGCGTTACACTTCACATTCTCAGCCAAAAGTAAAACTGCTGACTACAACAGGATGTGTGCTTCAATTAAACTGAAAGCTGAAAACAGACTCTGAAATTAAAAAACTTACATCTAGTCTTGCATAACATTGCCAATTAAGAACAGATTTTGAAATTCTGGTGTAATTATTTGTAGAATGTCTGAAATATAGATTAATGCCACTCTTTCTACAGAGGCAGATAACTCCACTCAAAACCTGTAAACTAGTAAACAAATCTATTGTCAATTTGTGAAATAGATATAAAGCTTGTATCTCATAGTCTAGGCTGTATGACCACCTATCAAACAATAATTTAACATTTTTAAACTAACAGTAAATTCAATGTCTTTTTTTTTTTTTTTCTTTTTTGCAGCGACATCATATTGGAGATCGGAGTCTCTCTTTGTGTAACATGTTTTTGGATGAAATGGCAAAACAAGCTCGAAATCTCATTACAGACATCTGCACAGAACAATGCACTCTTAGTGACCAGGTAAAACAATGATTGATGAAATGGTTTCAGAACTATTTTATAAAAATAAAACAATAAGATTTTAAACTTTAAATGATGTTTTATTGGTTTGTATCCTTCGGCCACTGCAAAATAATTCCTATACATTGGCTGGAAAACCACACGGTCATGTGATCTTGTTCAGCCAATCATGGTGTTTAATTTATCCAAGCCATTTTATATTTTTCATTATTGAAATTGAAGTTCTCTAAACAGTACTGAAACATGTCTGTAGAAATATGCTCACTGACACTCCCCTGACACACACACACACACACACCTAAAGTCATTATTTTTGTTATGGAAATGTAACAACTGTTCTATGGGATTTTCCTTTTACTCTTAAATGCAGTTACTGCCAAAACATTGTGCCAAAACCATCAGTCAAGCAGTGAACAAGAAGTCGAAAAAACAGACTGGAAAGAAAGGAGAACCTGAGCGAGAGAAGCCTGGAGTGGAGAGCATGAGAAAGAATAGGCTTCTAGTTACCAAGTGAGTAAACTGTGCCATTGTTCCCTTTTAATTTAACAGTACAAAGATTAAAAAGAATGCACTTACCTTGCACTCTGTGGAAGACAAAAAACTTCTGTGTTGTTTGGTTGGACTTTGTACAAACAGAAGTAGATTGGAGTAAAATAGAGAAAACCTCCACAGAGAAAGGATGGCTATTTTTAAATGTAGTAATAGGGGCACAAAACAAATACATTCCAAAAGTAGACAAATCAAGTCTAAAACAAAATGGCCAAAATGGTTTAATAGATAAATTAAAAAATATATTCAGAGAAAAAGGCACTTTACAGAGTGTTTAAAAGGGACCAAGAACAAAGTACACAGAAAGAGTACTTGAAACTGCAAGTGCAAGTCAAAAAGAAAGTTAGAAAGGCCAAGAGAGAGATAGAAATGAACACTGCCAAGGAGGCTGAAACCAATTCCAAAAAGTTTCTCCAATAATGAAACCGCAAAAGAACATTCAAGGAGGAAGTAAAATGTCTAAGAGATACAAATAGCAACATCACAGATGAAGAGAAAAAATAGCAAATACAGTGCCTTGCAAAAGTATTCAGACCCCTGTCCAATTCTCTCATATTACTGAATTACAAATGGTACATTGAAATTTTGTTCTGTTTGATATTTTATTTTAAAACACGGAAGCTCAAAATCAGTTATTGTAAGGTGACATTGGTTTTATGTTGGGAAATATTTTTAAGAAAAATAAAAAACTGAAATATCTTGATTGCATAAGTATTCAACCCCTGTGCTGTGGAAGCTCCCAGTTTACACCGATGAAAGAAATTGCCCTAACGAGGACACAATTACCTTACCATTGGCCTCCACCTGTGAACCATTAAAGTTGCTGTCACATTTTCTGGATAAAAACCCCACTGTTGAAGGATCATTGGTCAGACTGTGATTCTGAAGGAAAATGAAGACCAAAGAGCATTCTACAGAAGTTAGAGATAAAGTAATACAAATGCATAGATTAGGGAAAGGGTACAAAATAATATCCAAGTGTTTGGATATCCCAGTGAGCACAGTTGGAATGGAAGCTGCATCACACCACCCAGGCACTGCCAAGAAAAGGCCCTCCCTCAAAACTCAGCACTCAAACAAGAAGGAGACTTGTGAGAGAAACCACAGATAGGCCAACAATCACTTTGAAGGAGCTACAGAGTTCAGTGGCTGGGAGTGGAGTAATGGTGCACCAGTCAACCATATCAAGAGCTCTGCATAACACTGGCCTGTATGGGAGGGTGGCAAGAAGCCGTTACTCAAAAAGTACCATCTGAAAGCACGTCTGGAGTTTGCCAGAAAGCATGAGTGTGACCCAGCTGCGATGTGGGAAAAGGTTTTGTGGTCAGATGAGACCAAGATAGAGCTTTTTGGCCAAAACTCAAAGCGCTATGTTTGGCGAAAACCTAACACTGCCCATGCCTCAAGACACACCATCCCTACAGTGAAGTATGGTGGTGGCAGCATCATGTTGTGGGATGCTTCGCATCAGCAGGGACTGGGCATCTTGTTAAAATTGAAGGAAGAATGGTTGGAGCAAAATACAGGGAAATACTGTAAGAGAACCTGCTTCAGTCTGCTAAAAAACTGAAGCTTGGGAGGAAATTCACCTTTCAGCAGGACAATGATCCCAAGCACAAGGCCAAAGCAACATTGGAGTGGCTCAAGAACAAAAAGGTGAATGTCCTACAGTGGCCCAGTCAAAGTCCTGATCTCAATCCCATTGAGAATCTGTGGCACTATTTGAAAATTGCGGTCCACAAGCGTCATCCAACCAACCTGAACAACCTGCAGCAAATCTGCCAAGAAGAATGGGCCAAAATCACTCCGACACTGTGTACAAAGCTGGTACATACTTACCCCAAAAGACTTAAAGCTGTTATTGCAGCAAAAGGTGGCTCTACCAAATATTAATGTGTGGGGGTTGAATACTTATGCAAGCAAGATATTTCAGTTTTTTATTTTTCTTAAAAATGTTTCCCAACATAAAACTAATGTCACCTTACAATAATTGATTTTGAGTTTCAGTGTTTTAAAATAAAATATCAAACAGAACGAAATTTCAATGTACCATTTGTAATTCAGTAATATGAGAGAATTGGTCCGGGGTCTGAATACTTTTGCAAGACACTGTATATTAAATGATTACTTTTCACAAGTTTTTACAAAGGAGGATACGGACAGCATGCCCCACATGCTGACCTGTTCCTATCCAGTTTTAAATAACTTCAGCATAAGAGGCAGAAGTGTTAAAGGGACTAGGAGCTCTTAAAATAAACACATCCCCTGGGCACACTGAGATCCACCCAATAGTACTCAAAGAAATGAAAAGTTATTTACAAACCGCTAACCAAGATCATGCAACAGACTCTTGAGACAGGAGTTGTACCGACAGACTGGAGAATTGCAAACATAATACCGATCCACAAAAAGGGAGACGAAACCGAACCAGGTAACTAACTACAGACCAATAAGCCTGACTTCTATTATATGTAAACTATAATAAGATCCAAAATGGATAAGTACCTGTATGGTAACAGTATCCTGGGACACAGTCAGCATGGTTTTAGGAAAGGGAGATAGTGTCTAACCTGCTTGATCTTTTTGAGGATGCAACATCGACAATGGATAATTGCAAAGCATATGATTTGGTTTATTTAGATTTCCTGAAAGCTTTGACAAAGTCCCACATAAAAGATTAATTCTCAAACTGAACGCTGTAGGGATTCAACGAAATGCATGCACATGGATTAGGGAGGGGTTAACATGTAGAAAACAGAAAGTACTGATTAGAGGAGAAACCTCAAAATGGAACAAGGTAACCAGTGGAGTACCACAGGGACCAGTATTAGGTCCTCTGCTCTTCCTAATCTGCATTAATGACTTTGATTCTGGTATAGTAAGCAAACTTGTTTAAATTTGCAAACAACACAAAAATAGGAGGCGTGGCAAACACTGTTGCAGCAGTAAAGGTCATTCAAAATGATCTTGACAACATAATATAGAAAAGTGTAAGGTACTGTACGAGGCAATAAAAAATGCCATTATAAATACCATATGGGAGACATTGAAATTGAAGATCTAGGAGTTTGTTGACTCAGGAATGTCTTCATCTAGACTGTGGGGAAGCTGTAAAAAAGGTCATCAAAATGCTTGGATATATAGCAAAAAGTGTTGAATTTAAATCAAGGGAAATAATGTTAAAACTTTACAATGCATTAGTAAGACCTCATCTAGAATATTGTGTTCAGTTCTGGTAACCTCACTACAAAAAGGATATTGCTGCTCTAGAAAGAGTGCAAAGAAGAGCGACCAGAATTATTCCTGGTTTAAAAGACATATCATATGCAGACAGGCTAAAAGAATTGAATTTATTCAGTCTTGAACAAAGAAGACTACGCTGCGATCTGATTCAAGCATTCAAACTTCTAAAAGGTATTGACAATGTCGACCCAGGGGACTTTTTCTACCTGAAAAAAGAAGCAAGGACCAGGGGTCACAAATGGAGATTCAAAACATAAAATAGGAGGCACATTTTTACACAGACAATTGTGGGAGTTTATGAGATTCTGGGATCAATAAGCTACTAACAACCAAACGAGCAAGATGGGCAGAATGGCCTCCTCTCGTTTGTAAACTTTCTTATGATGTTACTGTAAAAACATTAATTGATATATTTTGAATGAATCAAAATATTTACAGTATTACAGACTTTAAATACTGTGCTGCAAATCAAGGTTGTGGTGTGGGAGAGACCACCATAGCAGCCTAGTTTCTTGGTAAAGAGAAAGGTTGGTGTACTCAGTAGAGCTCTAGGCAAGAGACTTTGAGCTGTATTAAGACCCCCCAAATCAGAGCTTGGTGAAGTGGAGTAAACAGGATGCTGATTTAATCAGCCACGTGTTAGGGCTGTCATTGTCATAACAGGGATGGAGGGATTGTGGGTAGGGTTAGAGTAGTCCTGGTAACCCGGGTGGTGTGAATCAAAGGATACTTCCCTAACAGCAAGGCATACATGGCATAGCACCTTGCTGTTCATCCATTGATGAAAGTGTTGAAATGCTTTCTTTTTTCTTTAATGGAGAAAATCCATTATGGCTTGAGAGAAAATGAATTATTCCTATAATTTATGAGGGAAGGCTAATCTGATTTTAAATGTTGATGCTGATTTACAATGTTAAATATCCAACGAAAATGGTCTTCTGCTTTTTGTTAATGCTGGTTGTTGTGTTTTTTATTTATTTGTTTTAGCTTGGACAAACTACACACTGCTCTTTCTGAACTTTGTTTCTCTATCAATTATGTACCAAATATGGTTGTTTGGGAGCACACCTTCACTCCAAGGGAATATTTGACTTCACATCTGGAAATCCGCTTTACCAAGTAAGTCAGACTCGGTTATGTAGTTACAGCTACCATTACATTTAAACACTTGTCAATTCAAGGTGTTCAGGAAATAGTTTCTAATCCCTCTGTGATGCTGCTAGGGATTTTCAAAGAGTCAATGAGTACCTGGCTCTTACTTGGATTTTAAATATATCTTTCTAACAAGATTTTGATATGTTTTACATTGTTTTCAAACATGCTGCAATGATTGACCTTAGTTGGTTATGAAATATGTTCTAATGTAAAAAAGAAAAAAAAATTTTATATATATATAATTTTTTAATAATTTTTTTTTTTTTTTTTTTTTTTATAAATAAAGATCATAATGTGAACAAATGTTGATTCAAATTAATTTCAGATCCATTGTTGGGATGACTATGTACAATCAGGCAACACAAGAGATTGCAAAGCCCTCTGAACTGTTGACAAGTGTAAGGGCTTACATGACAGTGCTACAGTCCATTGAAAACTATGTACAAATTGACATTACAAGAGTGTTCAACAACGTCCTCCTACAGCAAACCCAGCATTTGGATAGTCATGGAGAGCCTACGATAACCAGCCTATACACCAACTGGTTAGTGCCTAAAGAATCATGTCATGTATTCAATTTCTATTAGAAACATTAGCTATGTTAAATTATTTCTAATGTTTAACTTTACAATTTTTTTTTTTTTTTGTGAAATGCACAATTACTATTGTATTACTAATTTAAATGTATATGCAAATTCCAACTTAAAGGAGGTTTGAAGGAGGTGTGGGTCCATGTCACTACATTTGTATTGCAGTTAACAAGTATAAATTAGATTTTTAAATCAATGAAAATGTATTAACTGTAACCTTGTGATTTGTGATGTCACATTTATGATGACATCAAATGAGTAAAGAAGTCTATTTTCACTTGGATCATGGCATGTTACAATAATAAAATGCTACTGTTAATTAAGATGTGTGAAATAAGAATATAAGCCTAAATAAATAAACCAATCAACCAAAGTAAAACCCATAAACCCAGACAAAGCACTTGTTTACACTGCTTTAATTAGTTGGTCAATTCACAAACAGAATGTATTTGGTCTGTTTGATGAATACTAATTGTAGTACACTGATGCCTCCCTTTGTTATACAGACAGGTAAAACCCCTGTTGCGAGGAGGATGCGTTAGTTAGACCTCCTGTCTTGTTAATTAAATAACAAAGCGCCAGCCGAGGATTTCAGTTAACAAGACAGAGCTAATTAGTGCATCCTTCAAGATTAAGTGGGTTTACAAATGTATGCCTGCAAAGAAATTTTTAATGTTACTTATTTGATTTGTTTGCATGTTCTGTCATTGCTTTGTATTTAAAGTATGTTTCTAAATTGTTGATAGGGTAATTGGTTGATTGTGAAGTAATTTGAGAAGCAGGTGTTGTAGAGGGGTGATTGGCTGGATGCAACGTCCAAGCAATGTTAGGTTTGTGGGTTTCTATCTTTTTGAGCATTGAAGCAGAAAGATATGTTAATTTGTCAGACATCTGTACTTCAAAAAGTGTCACTTGTTGGCAACAGGATTTTCTATGATTTGGAGGCCCTGTGGAAAATAATATTTTTTCTTTATATATATATATATATATATATATATATATATATATATATATATATATATATATATATATATATATATATATATATTATATATTATACACATATACAGGTATCTGGAAACTTTACTGAGACAAGTGAGCAATGGACACATTGCATACTTCCCAGCAATGAAGGCCTTTGTGAATCTGCCTACAGAAAATGAGCTAACTTTTAATGCAGAGGAATATTCAGACATTTCAGGTAAGAGAACTATAAATGCAGTAGGTTACAAAATTATAACACCACCTGTTAGTCACCTTTTGAGCAGATAATCTCTAGAAATTAATCCATGCATTGTATATGAAGGGTCATCATTCAATAATAATAATAATACAAATCCCACAAACTGGATAAAATGTATTCAGACATTTAATCAACTATCACTTACTGTAGATAGATTTGCTCTTTGGACCTCTCATGTAAACCCTTTGTTTCTTGTATCGGTTGTTATTTACTATTTCTATCTTTGCACAGGGGCTGTTAAGTGTCCTTTTATGAACTGGCCACTTATTTAACTACTGCATGTGGGGGTCATAATTCTGTATCCTACTGTATCTATACCAATATGTTGAATACGTGAGACCAAAAGAGCATTAGAAGAGCCTTCCAAATTACATATGATTTGTGAAAGAATTAAGGTTGATTTGGTTATCCTCAATTCATATAAAAGTACAGAAAATGTTGTCTGCACATTCTTGTTATACAGTACATGTTTGTATTTGTATATTGTGTTTCATACTGTGTTAGTTGCTTTAATTAATCTTATATTAAGAGACTTGGGTGTTACATTAGCTGTATTTTTCTCTCACAGAGATGAGGGCTCTTTCTGAGCTGCTGGGTCCCTATGGTATGAAGTTCCTCAGTGAAAGCCTGATGTGGCACATTTCTTCTCAGGTGGCTGAACTCAAGGTAAGGTTATGCTTCCATTTCAGCAAGTATTGCTGGTTAATATCAGATATGAAGGGCAAGACTGGGCAACATAGCAGTGTAAATGAGTATTAGCTTCTCAGTCCAAACCTGAAACTTTGTATTGGCAATGAAGACAAGACAGAGCCAGTAAAAAATAATGACATTTTGGAAACCATGCTAACCCTATTAAAGCTATACTTTTCATTGTTTGTTAATGGTGTTTCCCACAGTGCCAATGTAAGTTTCATAGGTAAAGTTCACTGATCAACCAAGTTGTTTTAACCTAGTTTAAGTAAATGTGTCTTACTGTTTTGTTAGTTGGTTGTCTGTGTGTCTTTTCAGCTTTATCTTTTAGTCATTTTAGTGTTTTAACACTTACTATTCATTTTTGTAATTTATATTAAAACAAAGAGTGACAATGACATCTTTTGGACGCTAAAGAATAAAGAGATACCTGAATACCCAAAATTGACTCCCTGACACCGTAAGATGTGTTGGTTAATGGGAAGGATAGTTTTAATTCTATAAGTATTTTTTGATATTTTGAAAATAATTTATAATTGTTCAACTACATACACTGAGCCAAGAAACCTATCAGGAACTATTACATGGCTCTCCGTGTCTTCAAGAAAATTGGATAGCAAGGACATCTGGTATTCATAAGTTCTTTCTCCTGTTTGCCAACTTGAAAAGATTCTTATTACCATATTAAACATGTGTCTGACATTGCTTCCCTTTAGAAACTTGTGGTGGATAATGTTGAAGTGCTTACACAAATGAGGACCAGCTTTGACAAACCAGACCAGATGGCAGCACTGTTCAAGAAATTATCATGTGGGTAATCGTCAACATCTCAAACACTGGCAATAAAATATCCAGTTCAACTCAGTACATTACTCTTTACCAATAAACTGTTCTTGCACTTAAATTGTGTTGAACTGCAGTGTTCTGTGATATAATCATGTGTTATAAATTATATAGATTAGAATTTGTTAACATTTGTAGTTTAGGTTCAGATTAGAAAATGTGTCTTAAATTTTAAGATAGTGTATAAATTATATAGCATCTACACTGTTCAGTCTATATCCCTGTGAAGGATTACTGTTTTTTGGTATAGAACATTTATTTTGTTTGATAAGCATGCATCCGTTTCAGTGCTTTGTGAGCTGGTCCCCTTTTTGTTTGTTTTAAATTCAAGCCTAAAAACATTTTTGTTTTTCTCCTTATATTTTAGCAGTTGACAGTGTACTGAAAAGGATGACCATTATTGGTGTAATTCTCTCATTCCGCTCACTAGCCCAGGAAGCACTTCGAGACGTAAGATCATTTTATTTTTATTTTGAGTTGTCTATCTGTTTGGCTATATTTAGTGCCGTCATCTGTGCCCCTCTGGAGCAATGAGTGATTTAAGTACTCAAAATGACCTTTATTTGCACTATATGACTTCATGGAAACCTTATGAAAAGTCTATGTAAGCAAGTCATTTTGAATAATTTTAAATTATGTCCTGCACTCTCTCCACATTATGTATGCTTCTTCAGGTGTTGTCCTGTCACATTCCCTTCCTGGTAAGCTCAATTCAGGACTTTAAGGACCACATACCAAGGGAAACGGATATGAAGGTAATTATATATTTAACTGTCAGTGTTTTGTGTTATAATTTCTAAGAAAATAAACTATGTACTCCTCCAAAGCATGTGCAGTCAGCCGACCGCTTTTTTTCACACTGCGGACTCACCATGCAGCCACCCAAGAGCTACAGCGTCGGAGCACAACGCAGCTCTTGGGCAGCTTACAGGCAAGCCCGCAGGCGCCTGGCCAGACTACTGGTGCGCGGTGAGCCGAGGACGCCCTGGCCGACCTAAACGCTACCCCCCCCCCACCCCCGGGCGACGCTCGGTCAATTGTGCGCCGCCCCCTGGGAGCTCCCATCCACGGTCGGCTGTGGAATAGCCTGGACTCAAACCGGCGACGTCCAGGCTATAGAGTGCATCCTGCACTCCACGCGGAGCGCCTTTACCAGATGCGCCACTTGGGAGCCCCTTATTTGTACAGATTATTAAAAATCTATGGCACACCTGCTTGTAAAGTGCTTTAGACGCAACATATTTCTCTAATAAGGTGGAACTGATAGACAGCATGTCATCTAAGAATTGGCAACAACATGTAATTATGACCCTAATGTTTTGCTCTCTGCACCTTTGCGTTGAGCTGATATGCATGACAGAAATGTGAAATATTGCTGTATTAAACATACACAGCCACAGACATTATTATTTTTGTGGGTTTGTCATCAGGTGGCAATGAACGTCTATGAGCTTTCATCAGCTGCAGGCTTGCCCTGTGAGATTGACCCAGCCTTAGTTGTGGCATTATCTTCCCAGAAGTCTGGTAAGTCGCTTGGCAGTAGAAGATTCAATCCCTGACTTGTTTTTAAGGTGCTTAAAATATAACAACATTCCAAAATAAATGATACAACAATACCTCAAAATTGACTTTTGTATCCATGCCTACCTTTCTGGACTGGCTTGTTTTCATAAGTGTACAGTAGGCTTGACTACATAAGAAGCCAGGAAGTTTTGCCATATGTGCAAGATCATGTCTAGTTGGGCTAAAAGGTCTTTCTTCAGAACCACATAACTACATTTTATAGAAACATACTATGAACGTCAAGTTTTCAGCTGTGCATTATAACAAGATATCTCAGAAAGGGGAGCTTGAAAGAAGGCTTCATGCTAAGGCATTGAGAATGTTTGTTTGAGAAAGGAGACCAACTGTAGTTCAATTCAGGGATGTATTAGAATTAGAAATAATTGTAATAAACAACTTTAAAACCTCAATATAAATTATATTTGCTACTTTGCTGAAAATAGATTTTCATATATACACTTAGTTGACAGTTTTGCTTTTTTACGCAACAGAAGGGTAATTTTGGAGTTGCTGTGCAGCAAATGCAACCACAAAAGTATCTTTGAGTCTCCTGTTGCTGGGCTCTAAAGCACATGCAATAACAACACTGCTAACACTCACAGAGCTTTTTGGAGCCTGTGGGATTTCAGGCCCGTCTCTGGTCTGTTGAAGATTTTTGTTATATGCTTCTGCAGTTTAACATAAATCCCTTATGTTTAGTATCAAAATACTCCCTGTTATTAAACCTCAACTGACCCAAACATGCCTCTGAATTGTTTCCAAATGTCGGTCTGTTAATATAATTTACAGTTAATTACTTTGAAATATTGCATTTAGTTTGTTTTGGCTCTGCTACCTTGTAAAATGCTCATTGTTATTAAAATGTATACTGTATGTTACATGTACATTTACCAATAAACCTGAAAAAGTATAAATCTAGAGTTTTAAAATGTATTTCTTATTATTTTCAGAGAATATCAGTCCAGAAGAAGAATACAAAATAGCCTGTCTCTTGATGGTTTTTGTGGCAGTTTCAATGCCAACCCTGGCCAGTAATGTGATGTCACAATACAGCCCTGCCATTGAAGGTAAATTAAGAATTGTAGAAGACAAAGCAAGTATAACATTTGTTACTATTTATTAATTGCTTTTATTTTCACATACCTTGTATGGTGCATTTTAGTTGACATAAGTAAGAATTTCTTTTAAAGCCTGCTCTTGAGGAGTTATATCATGTAATTACAAATCCCATTTTGGTTTGATTTTAGGGCACTGCAACAACATTCACTGCTTGGCAAAGGCAATAAACCAGATAGCTGCTGCATTGTTTACCATCCATAAAGGCAGCATTGAGGACCGCCTCAAAGAGTTTCTAGCTGTAAGTATAGTTCTCAAAATCAAGTTTTCAAACCCGTTTTGTTTTAAAAACCAAAAGTAACTTGCATCATGAATTGCAGTACCTTCAAACCCAATCGTTTGTAAACAGCATTTGTGACTTTTTCAAGTTTTGTGTTACTGCCCACACTAAACCACAATATAGTATGTATTCTCTATGCTGTGAATGCTAAACAAGCATAAAAAAACAACAGACAACATTGCAGATTAATTTATAATTTAAATCCTGGTGATGTTATCGTGAATTATGCTAGGATAAATTGTAATAGAAACTCAAATGTTCTGACATTTGTTTCTGTAAAAATAATTAATTTACTCATGATCCACTTATTGTTGTATTGAAATTAGTAAAGGTGTCTGGTACACCATTTTGACAAAAGTTGCACTATAAAACATTGCATTGACGTTTTCATGGATGAACCATTTTGAAAATCTTTCAGCTTCTACTTCACAACATACTCTTGAAACATGTATTATCATTTATTATTATTTTCTCCAATATTTATTATCGTTAATGTTCCATAAAAGCAACATGTTCTTCTAAATAATTATTAGTAACTTCAATTTTTTTTTCCTGGAACAGATTAAAGTTTTTCTGCACTGTTTAAGACATGTGTGCCCTATTTTCAGTGGAGCAATTGAAGCGTTTGCCAGCAACACTGGTTTATGGTTGCTAGTTGAAATCTTTTATTATAGCCCTTAATATTTCTTGGTAAAAACCCATTAGCACAGGCGTTGTTAAGCCCAGTAATGCTGCTTTTATCAGGAAATCACCAACTACACTTTTTGTAATCTCCACGGGGCACCATTTCAGTAGGAATCTCCCCAATGTATAAACAATGCAGACTAAAATAACATTAAGGTGACATTCCAGTTAAGTCAATGTCTGTAAAGCAAGTCACAGAGATAATCTATTTGTTCTGCAGAAATTGCTGGATTTGGCCTTGTAACTAAAACTGGCAGATTAGTTACTGTGTGTAACATGTTTATAAAAGTATTTTTGTGCACTGATTGATTTTAATATTTATTTCTTCAAAAGCTTGCATCTTCCAGCTTGCTGAAAATCGGACAGGAGACAGATAAGACAACGACACGGAACAGGGAATCGGTTTATTTGCTGCTCGATATGGTGAGTCGTTAGTTAAATTGAAGCTTTACTCATAACCTAGGGGATAGTGCTAGAGCAGAGTCAACAAAGGGTTTTCTGCAAACATCCATGCTGCCATAAGTCACGAAGCAGTGGAAACACCACTTGACATAAGGACAATAGCAAGACATTCTCCGCTAAAGTCATCGTTTCACTTGACAGTGACCTCACTCAGTTGCCTAGACATTTCTCTCTCTCTCTCTCTCTCTCTCTCTCTCTCTCTCTATTTTCAAATTGGAAATTAACTGGGAACTAATTTCATGGTAATGCTACGTACGAATTTTGAGTTTATTATGCCAAATAAGTACAATTACTTCATTGCAGTTAAGCATCATGAGCTCATCAGCAAACATTTAACCTTGTCTTTGAATCTATTGATGTTTGCACTAGCTTTGTAGTAGTACAAATACTACGTCATTGAAAGAGCATGCAGTGCACTGTTTGTTAACTTTACCTTTTTCACTCTTATCAAACAGGCATTTTTACTGTGGTGCTGTATGGTGCTCTCTGATAACATTGAAGCTGCATGGAATAGATTAATCATTGAGAAAAGACTGATTTAAAATGGTACTTCGTGCACAGTCAGTGGTTTTGACAGGTTCTTGGCATTTTTTTTTACAGATTGTGCAAGAGTCTCCTTTCCTTACAATGGACTTGTTGGAGTCTTGCTTCCCCTATGTCCTGCTGAGGAATGCATACCATGCCGTCTACAAGCAAAGTGTCTCATCTTCAGCATAAATATCATCATTGAACTGGAGCCAAGGCATGACCAGAATAATCCTTGCTTTGGTAATAACATAACTTTGGGGTTGTTTTACATTGTAGTCTTAAAGGATTTTGTGAAATCAGATCACTTTTTTCATAAAGTTGTATTAATGACCAGTTGTTTCCTATAATGATTATAGTAATCTATAAGCTTGGTTGATAAGGATTAGTGGCACTACTACAACCATTTTTGAAAAGGACCTGTGTTAGAAAACACTACTTTAAATAAACTGATTTCTTGGTTGGATTTTAAGTATCTTCAGTCATGCAAAATATGTTGCTTGTTTATTGATAGCTATGCTTAAATGATAAATATTGAATATTTTAGATGGTGGTTCTAGCTTTCATCTGTGTGGGTTATAATGTGCATTTTTTTGTGGATTTGCGGTTTTTTTTGCACTTCTTTTTTTTTTTCTTTTGAAATATTTGCCAAATTGACACTATATAAAATCTCATTTTGGGCAGAATAGTAGTTAACTACAAAATATTCCTAGCAACAGAACATGTTGTTTGTACAAAGCATAGTATAATTTTTTTAACTAACTTTCATGGAGCCATGTTGACATTAACATCACCATTGTACCCTTCTGTATGGTATGATAAACATTATTACATATTTATCAAATGTTGATAAATTGCTATCCCTTAACTACTTTTTTTTTATATGTTTTAAATTTTTGAAACTCCTTTGTGTCTTCCATAACATAAAATAAACATTAGGTTATATCCTTTGAAGCTTCCTGATTTATTATTCCTTAGTGATTTAATGTATTTATTTATTTTGTGTGTGTTTGTATATTAGTTTATACATGTCATATTTAAACTCGCTACCAGTAGTTCATTTTTCAAAGAGGTCTGATGATTATTGTAAAAGCTGATCAGAAACATGTAGGCTGTCTTTCCAAATACTCACAAAGCACATTCATTATCTGTTGCAATAGTCAGTGTCATGTACTTTAATTGGCAGAAGCATGTCTGTGTCTTCTAAAAATATTATTGAAATAATAGGTCAATTATTGTAAAAAAAAGTAACTGTGGCATAGACCTAGTGCACCAATAAGATCGTCTGGATGATTTGTCATGTATCGTAACACCAGAAACACCTGGAGCCAAGAGCATTTCAGAGCTAGTGAGAATATTGTTGAAACAATGACATCAAACAGCCTTATGAATGAGTGAAAGAGACACATAGGGCCCTATTTAGCAAAGTTCGCAAACCCCAAAAGGCAATCACAAAACACAGTTGGCGCACCAGAATCAGGCTCACCTGTGGGCAAACAGACTGCCCACCTATGTGATTTAGTAACACGTGTTTTTGTGCCCACTCGGTAAGTTAGCATCAGCGCTTGACATAGACTGAACTTGGGTAGTGTCCTTCATTTAAATACAAATGTAGCGATTTAGCAAACCATCAACAGCGTTAAGTTTGCGTTTTCAGTAGACATGTGAAAACCAGGCCTAAACTGCGCAAATTACATGGTCGACTATAAATACCGGTGAAACTACTAGAGAAGCAGGAAAAGAAGAGAGAGACAGAAAGAGAAATAAAAGAAATATGAAGTGCACACTGGATTAATGTGATACTTTGTACTGTGACTTTTTGTAAGTTGCCTTGGATATGGGCGTCTGCTAAGAAATAAATAATAATAATAATAAGCCTGTCTGACACACAATGTATGCAGCAATTTCACCTTTACAGACAAACAAACACTGAAATCTGCCAACTGCTTCAGGCTGACCTGGAAGGAGACATGCGGAGAGCACACTGTTTGCCTGTAGCACTAAAGCACGCACACCAACACAGAATAGGCACTTCTACGTAAAATCGGAAGGGGACCTATTCTGTCAAAGTGCAAGTAGTGTGTGATCTGTGATGCCAACAACTACATCACTAATGTGTATGCAAACTATCGTTGCTCCATGATTTGTTTATCATCACTAATTCGCAAGTGGCAGCTGCGTTTCAGCGGTATGACAGTGAGAGGCTGGTGATAGGGGACAGCAGGTGTCCACTGAAGCAGTGGCTACTGAGACCGCTGCTCAACCCCACGACCCCTGCCAAAGGTTTAATCGTACCTTTAAATGTGCTCCTACTGTAATTGAGCGAGCATTTGGAATCCTCAAAATGTGATGACGATGTTTGGATGTCTGTGGTGTAACACTACAATACACTCCTCGGAAGGTTACACAACATAGCTCTCCGTAATGGATGTTGAACTTGCAGAGGAACGATTTGAGGGAAGCAGATGCTGAACTTGAAGCACCAGTGTTGGAGGTTGCAGATGCTGCAAGTGCCAGGCATGTCAGACAAAGCCTTTTAGACGGGTTCACAGGTACACATGCGGCCCAATACAAAAATGCGGACTTCGTTATTGTTGTATAAAACGCAAATGCATACCATCAGTAGGCCTATATTTTTTTTTTTAACAGGAAAGCATTTATAATAAAGGCAGTGACGGTGCTCACGGTTCGAAAGTGAGCTATACATGCCGAACTTAAGAAAACTCCTGATTCTACATTTCTGTGAACATGGCACTGGAGACATATTTGCTGTAAATAGGTTTGAAAAATGCTTTATTATTTATTTATTTTTAATTAATTTTTTTTTAAAGCTTTTCTCTACCTGAGGAAAAAGTAAATGTGACTTATTTTTTTCGATCAATAGAATATTTATTGTAACTATACACCAGTTCTGATCATTTTGTCATTATACAGTATTAGAGACCATAATTACTTTAAACTGCAATTAGTAGCAAAACCTAAATCCTGCATAATTACACAAAAGAAGTGTACTCTTACCTGGCTGTAAATGCCATATTTTACTATGTTGTACTAAGTACAGTAGCCTCTTTGCAGATCTTATTTTACCATGAGTGGCAAACAAAAATGTCTGTCTTGCAGTGGAAATGGCATGTGACACAGATTTCTACACACCTTTTTTTTTATATAACTGAAAAAAAAGTGTTTTAACAAACTAAAGCCCTAATGTGAAAAACTGGGTCAGCTGCTAACCTTTAGTAGTTCCAGTTTTATTATTTTGTTACAATAAGATTATGCAAGTAGAAGTAAATGACTTGTAATGGAAATGGCATGGATTATCTGCAAGTCCTTTGATCTAAAACCAATCTTAATACCTTATTCATGTGAAGTGACCAAAGCACAATTATTAAAAGCTGCAGTGGTTAAAAAGTAATGTATGCTGCTGCATTATTTTGAATCATCATTTCTTCCTAAGGGTTTTGACTGCAAATTTAATGTGTAGTATCTCACACAAATACAACAATACATTGGGCAAAAATGTAATCTAGCTCAGCCCTTCACTTTGACCTGGAGCTAATGTTATTTGGTTCCCTTTCAAGTATGAAATGTAACCATTACCGTATGGGTATTTACCTCTTAAAGAACCGAAACTTGAATAAGATATATCAAAGGTCCACCCCCGAGGGCATAAAAATACTCGCAGACCTCCACGCCTGTTTCCTTTCAAGACAGACCTTTTCCTTTCAAGATTTTTGAGGACGAGGCTACCGCCTCTGCCGTATCCCCCCTCAGGTCACCGGGATTTTATTTCTATTTTTTTTTTTTAATTTTAATTTAGATTGACCAATTATTTTTATTTATCCCCCCCCCCCCCAATTTGGACTGTCCAATTATGTTTTCTCTCCTCACTGCAGCAAGTCCCCACACATCGCAGACATTCTGAGGGGATATGAGTATTGTCCGATCTCACAAACCTAAAGCCAGAATCGCTTTTACACTGAGCAATCCAGAACAGAGGTGGGCAGGCAACTGATCCCAGAGAACAGAGATCAGCCCTGCTTTTTATCCACTGTGAATGTGCTCAGTGTCTGGCCAGTAGGGTTCACTGAACGATGAGAAGGAATCCCTGCCGGTTTCCCATCCCCCACCCTGGGAGCATCAGAGGCAATGTGACGCCCCCTTCGGAGTCCCCAGCAAAGTTCGGCTTCTTTGCACAGTCCAGACTCTATGACTCATCCTGTGCTCCCAACTGCAGTGTTTTAACCGGATGAGCCACTCTGGGACTTACTGAGGATTTTCTTTTTTGAAATCCAGTTGTCCTGGGGTCATCTGGCTACAGCTCCTGCTGTTCCCTGGTTGATAGACACCCTATGTAGGGTGCATGATGCGGAGAAGCTGGGCCTGTCCCATTTTCTGCCAGTGGAGGCTTCAATCGCTGCCTTGGTACAGGCACCTAATTTAGCGCTACCTGCCCTAACAAGCAGTGCCGGGTCTCGGAGGTGATCCTTAAGCGTGCCTATGCAGCCAGTGCATTCGCATGGCTAGGCAATTGTAATAGCATTCTGGTGGCCTGCCAGTCCCATTTGCTGAGGTCCCTTTCTGACAGTCACAGGCCCTGTCCAGAACAGCTGGATGAGCTGCGTCTGGTTAATAAGAACCTGCTCGAGTGCATCAAGGCTCAATGGGCAGGCTGTAGGCAGGAACCTGGCTGCGTTGATAGCTGCACGTAGGCAGCTTTGGCTTTCCCAGGCACGCGTGCCTGACAGGGACAAAGCACCGCTGTTGGATGCCCCTATTACACCAGGGCATACATTTCATCCCACAGTGGACGAGATGCCTCAATTTTTTAGCCCTAGCTACTTGCTACTGGGGTTACTATGGTAACGCACAAGGCAGCCTCTCGGCTTAGCCTTGTAGCATTCCAGTCATTCTGCAATATTGCTTTGGTACACTCACCCATATGGTAATGGTTACATTTCGTACTTGAAAGGGAACGTTATTATTATCATAACCCTGGTTGTCTGAAATAGAAATGTAACCATTAACCTACAAGGTCGCTGCTTCCATGAATGCAGCAGGCTTGAAGGAAAGATGACGTGAAGATCTGTGAGCACAGTACTTTTATGCCCTCGGGGGCAGGCCATGACTGCGTCACAGACTCTGCGAGCAGCTTTGATATATCTTAATCAGGTTTCGGGTCTTTGAGAGACAAATACCCATACGGTTACATTTCTATTTCAGAATGTGACTTTAGTTTCTAGATGACGGAGACCAGACACAATGAGATACTGGTTTGATATTAGGTAGAAACATATAATTAAGAAAGTAAACAGTGCACACTTTATAAATACTCCTCTATTGGTTTCCACACATCCATTTCTATCGATCCTTTACAAGCCATTCTATCAGAGATGTCATTCCTATTACATAATGCCCGTGGGGCAATTAATTGATAGATGTATTATACATTAATTACTTGCTGTTATGTACCTGTGCAGTCTGATTATATATATATACAGTACTGTGCAAAAGTTTTAGGCAGGTGTGAAAAAATGCTGTAAAGTAAGAATGCTTTCAAAAATAGACATGTTAATAGATTATATTTATCAATTAACTAAATGCAAAGTGAGTGAACGGAAGAAAAATCTAAATCAAATCCATATTTGGTGTGACCACCCTTTGCCTTCAAAACAGCATCAATTCTTCTAGGTACACTTGCACAAAGTCAGGGATTTTGTAGGCATATAGTCAGGTGTATGATTAAACAATTATACCAAACAGGTGCTAATGATCATCAATTCAATATGTAGGTTGAAACACAATCATTAACTGAAACAGAAACAGCTGTGTAGGAGGAATAAAACTGGGTGAGGAACAGCCAAACTCAGCTAACAAGGTGAGGTTGCTGAAGACAGTTTACTGTCAAAAGTCATACACCATGGCAAGACTGAGCACAGCAACAAGACACAAGGTAGTTATACTGCATCAGCAAGGTCTCTCCCAGGCAGAAATTTCAAGGCAGACAGGGGTTTCCAGATGTGCTGTCCAAGCTCTTTTGAAGAAGCACAAAGCAGGGCAACGTTGAGGACCGTGACGCGGTGGTCGGCCAAGAAACTTACTGCAGCAGATGAAAGACACATCATGCTTACTTCCCTTCGCAATCGGAAGATGTCCAGCAGTGCCATCAGCTCAGAACTGGCAGAAAACAGTGGGACCCGGCACACCCATCTACTGTCCGGAGAAGTCTGGTCAGAAGTGGCCTTCATGGAAGACTTGCGGCCAAAAGCCATACCTCCGGCGTGGAAACAAGGCCAAGCGACTCAACTACGCGCGAAAACACAGGAACTGGGGTGCAGAAAAATGGCAGCAGGTGCTCTGGACTGATGAGTCAAAATGTGAAATATTTGGCTGTAGCAGAAGATAGTTTGTTCGCGAAGGGCTGGAGGCGTGCACGAATGAGTGTCTGCAGGCAACAGTGAAGCATGGTGGAGGTTCCTTGCAAGTTTGGGGCTGCATTTCTGCAAATGGAGTTGAGGATTTGGTCAGAATTAATGGTCTCCTCAATGCTGAGAAGTACAGGCAGATACTTATCCATCATGCAATACCATCAGGGAGGCATCTGATTGGCCCCAAATTTATTCTGCAGAATGACAACGACCCCAAACATACAGCGAAAGTCATTAAGAACTATCTTCAGCGTAAAGAAGAACAAGGAGTCCTGGAAGTGATGGTATGGCCCCCACAGAGCCCTGATCTCAACATCATCGAGTCTGTCTGGGATTACATGAAGAGAGAGAAGCAACTGAGGCTGCCTAAATCCACAGAAGAACTGTGGTTAGTTCTCCAAGATGTTTGGACCAACCTACCTGCCGAGTTCCTTCAAAAACTGTGTGCAAGTGTACCTAGAAGAATTGATGCTTGATGCTGTTTTGAAGGCAAAGGGTGGTCACACCAAATATGGATTTGATGTAGATTTTTCTTCTGTTCACTCACTTTGCATTTAGTTAATTGATAAATATAATCTATTAACATGTCTATTTTTGAAAGCATTCTTACTTTACAGCATTTTTCACACCTGCCTAAAACTTTTGCACAGTACTGTATATATATATATATATATATATATATATATATATATATATATATATATATATATATATATATATATATATATATATTAAAATAAAACTGTCTGGTGGTTATTTTATATGGTACAGTTATGTAGAAAAGCTGTTGGTTCTACCTGCTCTTTTCTATACGTGGCTTGTGGACCCAACTGGAAGGAAATAACCTCCTACTACAGTATATACTTTGCATTCCACCACAGCACTGCATTTATCTGAAAGCAATTTAGCAACAATAGTGTTTGTTTGTTTTTTTGTTCTTTCCCCAAATGACACTTCTTGTTAATGCAGAACTGTAGGCAGTTTCATTTGGATTGTAGTTGATGCTCTATGTGGTTCAGAAAACAGTTTTTATCTTCCCTAACACAGTCAGTTAGTTGCTCACACAGGTGGGAAACATAATGGTAGCTCCTCAAACTTCACTTGGTTCATTAGGAGAATTTGCTCTCCAAAAACATGCAACTGTGTGAAATAAAGTAAGTAGTATTGTAGTTTGAAGAAAATGTGTTGTCAGATCTTTAAAATGTAGAATGTGTCTAAGGTAATGGGGAAAGGTGGACACGCTTGCGCTGCAATCCGCCTTTAATCAAGTCTTTTTTGTGTGTGAGCGCTAGTACAAATCAGTTGAGTATCTAGTTCTGGTATACAGTTAAGCACACTAAAGGTTGACGTTTTATGGATTGCTGTTTGTTTTTTTATGTGGCATCAATTTTGCACGCATCAAATTTGAAGTTATAGAAATTATTTTAAGTTGTTTAAAACCTTTAAAATATCATCAAAGTCAGGAAGGTTTGCAGATCCTACAAGAATAATACCTCGCAAGAACCTGCTTTTGAATTTGTTCTTTACGACTGGATTCAGAAAAGGGGGTGCTGTTTGTCAGTATATTGCTTTTTCATACAGTCGTGGGGGAGGGGTATATACCTAATGAACGTAGTTTTCTTTTTTAAAAAAAGCATTAACACGCATATTAAACGCACCGACATTGCCGTGAATGAGGTATAATATGTTAATTACAGTCGTAGCGCGGCTGAAGTATTTAAAGCAGAACTTATTTTAAATAAAATTTCCATTTTAAAAAAAGTAGTTGTTCTTTTTTTTAAACTCTTCATTGTAACATTTTAAGAAGATATATTGTGGAACACAAAATAAATGCAGTTTCTTTGAATCTAACAATTTATTAGCACTTGAGGATGCGTCTCATCTTTAACTTGGTTACAGAAACGCTGCTTCTGAATGAAGTCATTATGTTGTTAACAGCACACTTGGAAGGGAGGAAATGGTGTGCATCCTCTGGCCGATATCAGCATTAAGGCTCTGGAAATAAGGAGGAGGGGGGTCTGTCCTGTTAGGAGAAGGGATTTGCCGAATAAAAAAGACCTGTATCTGAGAAAGAGAAGTCATTTAACAACCACTGCGCCTGCTGCCACCAACTCCACAGCTCCACAAACTACAGCTGCAAAACCAAGAACGAATATGATAAGCATGGACCTTTGGTTAAAATTTAGTGATTTTAGGATTTGATTTTTTTTTTTTTTTTGTTCCCGAACGAAACCTTAATAATTTTGTCTTCCTTAAATTCGGATACAAAATCGTTTATAGTTTTAAAGAGAATATATAGGCGCTCTCTCTCTTTCTCGGATACAAAATCGTTTATAGTTTTAAAGAGAATATATAGGCTCTCTCTCTCTCTCTCTCTCTCTCTCTCTCTCTCTCTCTCTCTCTCTCTCTCTCTCTCTCTCTCTCTCTCTCTCTCTCTCTCTCTCTCTCTCTCTCTCTCTCTCTCTCTCTAATATTTAACACTGATCTTAGCCTAAAATATAGTTTTCGGATTCGCGCTTCGGAATTATTTAACAGGTATATACTAATCAACCAGTATTATTAACCTATTAAATCGATCTGATGATTAGTATTATTATTATTTTTTAGTTTTCTTTTTTTCTTTCTTTTTTATAGTACCAGGTTGTGGGGACATTTAAAGACAATGTATTCCAATGAAGTGATTGTCTCCTTACTCATCGTTATGTGTCTGGTTGGGATGCCCAGAGCTCATGGAGCTGCATGTGAATCGATCAGGATCCCGATGTGCAGGTCAATGCCTTGGAACATGACAAAAATGCCGAACCATCTACACCATAGCACCCAGGCTAATGCCATCCTCGCCATCGAGCAGTTCGAGGGTTTGCTGGGGATAAAATGCAGTCCAGATCTGCTTTTCTTTCTCTGCGCCATGTATGCACCGATCTGCACCATAGATTTCCAGCATGATCCAATAAAACCTTGCAAGTCGGTCTGCGAAAGGGCCAAAAGTGGCTGCGAACCTGTCATGAAGCGATACAATCACACATGGCCGGAGAGTCTCGCTTGTGAGGATCTACCCGTTTATGATCGGGGGGTATGCATCTCACCGGAGGCAATAGTCACGGCAGAAGGACAAGGTAAGTTAAGATAGATGCACTGTTTTAGTGAATATTATTGCCTGTATACTGCCGCTACTGACTTCCTTGACAATTTTAAAAAGTAGACATTATTTTAAAGCAACCAGACAGGTGTCTGATCAACCATGATATTGTGGGCAAATGTAATGTTGAATGCAATAATTCAGTTGTTATAAGGTGTGTATATTTAATTATAATGTTTTCCCAATACCTGCCCCAATTAAGGCAAAGGACAAATGGTTTAGACTCCAAATACAGTAATCATTTAAAAGGGTAAACTTTATTAAGACAGGTCGCAAAATAGTCAGCAACTATTGTATTCTTCTAAAATAAAACTGAAAAGTTACTAAAATAAAAATATATATGAAATATACTGTCAGTGATGTGCACATTCAAAAATATGAAAATACCAGGTGTTAGTTTACCACTGCAACTTATAATTACAGAAACAATTGAACAAAACGGATATCATTTTGGACGGTATAAGGTAATCCTGGTGGCAAGCAGTGTTGTTAGTGGCAATCACTTGTAAAAGTACTGTACTCACCTTATGCTGTTTTAAATCATTTAAGAAGCAATGCCAGATTTCCCAATGGACTCCCACAATGGTAACTGCAGAGGCACCAACACTGGTAATTATTTTTCTTTTTTAACCTCCTTACACAATAAACAGTGCTTTACAGTGTTTTACATAAAACGATATATAGAGAGACTTTGTGTATCTATATATTCCTGTGTTGAATTTAAACTCAGATAAAGATTTTAAAAAAGTAATGAGCTTTGTTATAGTGTGCCAATAAAAATAAATGTGCCAGCAAAATCAAATATATAAATGAACACAGAATGTGTTGAGGTAACACACATTTTGTTTGCAATCTTTCAGCCACAGTTACAAACCATTTACCATTGCATTAGAGTTTGCACCATTTTTTGTAAAATAAAACACAAACTGCTACAAAACACTTGGAGTATTTTACTGGTGTTAGCTTATCACGGCTGTAAATGCTGCTGCTGTGTGTAGCGATCCTGGTTCTCGCATCACACAGGGCGAGGCAATCCACACACAGGCGGGGAGGGGCGGGCGCGAACCCGGGACTTCTCGCACTAAAGCATAGCGCCGATACCGCTCTACAAAAGAGCAGGCTCCTTTGCAAGGAGCGTATATCAGGCTCATGTCTCTGTGTGTCATTACGTCACCTACCAGCCCTACTGCTGCCTTACCCCGTGCACGCTACATGTGCACATAATGTTATATGTAACACAAGTTCATTTTAATGTACAGCAACCATTTTTTATCATGCATATAATGGCAAGTCTATTGCTTTTATACATTTCAATTGGCATTCCATTTCATTTAGATTACTGTTTGCTTTTTGAGTTATTTAGACATTTTATATCACTGTTTTACTGTCACTAGGGCTGTTTTTGTTTTAGTGAGTACCCAACAATAAGATTATCCCTTGACTTCCTTTTAATATATTAATATATTTATTAATTAAACAGATGTTAATCTTAATTTAAAGAAACAGGCACGATTTGTGTTTTTTTAATCTTTTGGGGGATTGCTGTCATCTGTTCTGAATGTCTGTTTCCATTTCATTTCTTAGAACGCTGCAAGTGCAAACCGATTAAACCCAATCAAAAGACGTACATACGGAACAATTATAATTATGGTGAGTTGAGATTGTATCTGATACAAGCATGTTATATGATCAAACTAGAGATGTGTGTTTGGGATCCAGGAATCCAAGTGCTCCATCCGACAAGCTCGCTTTTCCCATTTGGCCTTTATGTGTTCTGTATAATTAAATTAGCTGTCATAAAAAAAATATGCCAGCAGAATATTTTTATGATACTGTATTTTCCTGCTTTGTTTATTTAATTCCATTTATTATCAGGTACAAGTAATTGTTGACATGTTTGCATGCCCATAAATATTTACCCATCATTTTCTCAGTCTACACTGTTGCCACGTTTTAGCAGGTTTTACTATGCTGGCATATAGACCTGCTGTTATCACTGTGATTGTTTAACAGGTGTCTATTTCTTTTTACAGTCATTCGAGCAAAAGTGAAGGAAGTGAGAAGCAGGTGCCATGATGTGAGTGCAGTGGTTGAGGTGAAGGAGATCCTCAAGTCCTCCCTTGTGAATATTCCCCGAGACATAGTGACTCTCTACTCCAGCTCAGGCTGCTTGTGTCCGCCACTAAATGCCAATGAGGAGTATATTATCATGGGCTACGAGAGTGAAGAACAGTCCAGGTACAAATCCAGAAGCAATCAGAAGTTGCTTGCAGTTTGTTTTGCTTAAATCTCTATTTATCAGGAACCTGAGTCTACACATTCAAGATTAAATAATGATCAGCGCCTAAAACTGTTACTTGATTTTTTTTCAGGTTACTCTTGGTTGAAGGTTCTATTGCTGAGAAGTGGAAGGACCGCCTTGGTAAAAAAGTGAAGGTAAAAAAAAACACGAATATTCTATACATAATACATAATACAGAAAACCTTTTACATTGCTTCTTTAAATCCACAGTTTCTCTGTTATAGTTTAAAGTGAAAGGGACACATTTACTAAACTTTTGCTCCACTGTAAAGTTTAATCTTCAAAAGTGGAGGAAACCCCAAACCATTTCCTATTAAAGATATAACCAGTCATTTACAAATATGTAAAAACACCTATGAATGTGTTGCCCTAGTTGTATTAAGAATATAATTTAAAAAAGGTTGAATTTTCTTTTTTTCCAGCGCTGGGATCAGAAACTTCGCAACCCAGGAAGGGGAAAGAGTGAATCAGTCTCTGGCAAAAACAACGCAAAACAAAGTCGTCACTAAATGCAACAATTTATGCAGAATCAAATGGACGAAACATTGAGAATGGCATTCTTGAAGCAGCGAAGAAGAAATTGCACTATTGAGCGTTTTTGTTCTAATGTTGACTATGAAGTTTAGTTGATTTTAGTTGTTCTTTTTTTTGGCTTTTTTATTTTTTCTTTTGCACGAAAAATAGATTATTTTACTGCACTGTCTACAAACTGGCAACTGGCTTTGCAAGACAATAAGTGAAATTTATGGTTAAACATATATCTGATTTCTCCTTACAATGATACCCTGAAGAACAATGTTGGATATTTATTGAATGGGCAAATGTGCACAGAATTGGAACTGTGGCTAGAGGAGAATTAATCTGGTACACAATAGCTCAACAGTGTCTGTGCATGTTTAGCCTTACAGTGCAATATTTAACTAAATGGAATTTTAGCTTAAGAGATTTAGGAAAGTGGAGTAACACACTTGTAAGAAAACACTGTGGAACGAAAGGACGTTTTTTTGACAAGGTTTGATGATGGAAGACTGGGTAATAATAACTTAAAGGATAAAAACCACAATTCTTTATTATTATTATGTTAGCCTTGATTCCTTTATTATTGTAGTCAATTGTACAGACCTGTTGTTATCCAGTTAACATTGCCTTCTGTTTCAGTTCAACATGCTTGTATTAAACACCTTGGAGTTAATTAAAGCTTAAAAAGCATAACTATGTTCTTGAATAATTCAAATGTATTTCTGTTGTTTTAATAACCAGTTGCAAAAATAACTGCATTTTATGATGTTTTCAGTTTTGAACCCTTGTTCAGTTTGGTTTGTAAACTTAACAGACTTGTGTTCTAGAAAAATCCTGCGCTTTGTTATTTTAAATATATATTGAATGTTATTGACTATTTTATTTTGACTAGAAACCCTTTTTCATGGATTGCAAAACATGCTTAATAAAATGAAAAGGACATACATAGAGATCTAACCTTTTAATTTCACAGGGGTTAGAAAGAAGTTGCAATTAACAGATTATTCACTAAAATTCCTATACATTTGTTATCAGCAGTACAGTTAACATAGCATGACAGGATATAGAACGTATAAGCTTACACATTGCAGTTATAATGTTTAATATTTAACATTGTTTATATACTTGACAACAGGAAATACATTACTAGAAATCATACTATGTGTTGAAAATATGACAAATTCTATAATCAATGACATGCAAAATGAATTGTAGAATCATTATGGATGAAGCACAAAGGCAACATGCCATTAGAAAATATGTTCATTATTTTCTGGGTTTGGCTTCGTAGTGCTGCTTGTGTATACAACACTGTTTTTGTTTGCAGCAGACAGTATCAGAAGTGTTGTACCATGTGCATATTTACATGTTGTCAAGCAAGTGATGCTAATCAGGCAATGGGCTATAAAATAAAAGCCTTCAGCTTGCAAACTTTTGTTTAGCGTACTCATTATCTGGTATTTGATTTTATTACACCTTAACATAAATCTGGCTTGGATTACCTTTAATAACGCGCATAAATATCTCAAAGTACATTGGGGAATTAATCCAGAAACAACAGTGGCTTTTCACTTGAAATATTTTTGTTCTTATTGAATAATGTTCTTAATTTGCTACTTTTTGGTCATATTTAATCTTAATTTGTTGAACTATATCCTAAAATCAACTTTCCCTGGAGTGTATTTTAATAATTGGCACTTAAACCACGAGGAACATAAATAAAACCGGGGATAAAATCTAAAGCCAATATGCTGCCATTGCATTGTATACATATCAGTTGGCAGGAGCAGTCAGTGAACCCATAATACAATGTAGACTGTGCTACCCTCTTTAGCTTTGAGAGTGAATAAAAGGTCAAGTATTGCCAGATGCCTGGCCTGGATATGGGAATACATTATTATGCCAGGGCAATCCTTTCACAGTATTGAGGCTCATAAGCTTGGAATTAATCAATACACATGTTCACATTTTCTATCTGTGTTGCCTGCATTGAACAACAGTAAGGAAGAATAACATACAGTATTATGAGCATGTGAGAGGGGTGCTCTGAGGAGACCACACCTCTGTTTTAAGTTTGGAAGACACTTTGTTTACTCGTTTCTCAACCATCATATCATCTGAAATTTATTTCTGGTCACACATTGAATTAGTACTGTACACATGTAAAACCCTGCTGCTTCAGTGAACCCTTCCCAAAACCTGTCAACCATATAACTCTGATTATTGTTTTACAGACGATTGTAGTGTTTTTAAACTAAAACCTGTTCAGCCCCAAATAACATTGTGCAACCTACAATGCATTCGTCACCATGGAATGCAAGTTTACACTACTTAGTAAAAGCACTACATATATTATAGTACCTAAAGACACCAAGCCTGAAACTGGCAGTTTATTATTGCATTGGTGCTATTGTATTCATTGTTTACATCTGGTAAACCACGAAATAGTAAATAAAAAGCAAATTCAGCTAACCTAATGTAAATCTGTGATTTCCTGAAATACTTCTCAAAAGCTCAATTTAATAGGATAGCTTAGTTCAATCTGAGACAGGAAACATTACATAAGTCAAACACTGACATATATTCATGTTGTCGCTCAGTATGAACACACATCTTTTTACTACCTGTATTGTACTGCGAGTCATCAGGGTTTTTTTTCTTTCTTGTCTAAGCAAAGAAACTCTGCAAGAATAACCTTCAGCAGATCAAAGACATCTTTTTAAGGTTATCATATAGAAATGTGGATGATATCTGTCCCTCAGGGCAATGTGGATCACCTTTCTGCTTCTTGCAATGCCACAGAATAGAACTGTAGTTAAGCTGACATACCTAAAAAAGTAGTGGAAACTATTTATGTTAAGGTTCTATTTTTTTGCTTATTCTAAACAAAAACTTACTGCATTTAGTTTTTCAGCCAGTGACACTAAGCAAATCACCAAAGTGGGTAGCTAACAAATAGAGTGGTGTCCAAAGCAGGAAATCTAAGCTTACTGTTAACAAAAAACGACTGAAGTAATATGTAAGGTTAAGTTTCAAAAAGTCAAACATTTTTAAAAATCTGCGTCCCATGTAAGTTGTTACCCTTAACTTTTGAAATTGTATTTCAGTGTCTCAATAATGCATTGTCTATGTGCTACAGACGCTGGGGTTTCAGTTTAGTTATGGGGACGTTTTAAATCCCCCCCCCTGATATATGACTTAATTTCTTTTTGTTGGCATGTACTGAAATGCATTACTGCTGCTAAACTTGACCTTGACAAATTGAGCTATCAGTGATTAACAAGGTGTGTATGTGAGTGATGACGATGATGACAGCTTTTTAAACCACTGCTGATCATAGCAGGAGCATGTAAAAGTATAACTCTTAACCTGTAATGCAATTCAAATTGGAAAATGCAAAATGTTAAGACAGCAGGGCAAATCAGACTAAAAGCTTCCTAGTGTAAATTTGCATTTGTTAAACATGACTAAAACAAGATACTGTCAAAGGAAAGAAAAACAAAACTACCAGCGATGTCTTTTTTAAAATCAAATTATGAAAAGAAGGACTGTATTAAATTAATACAATTTTTTTCAGCACTGAAATTCTCAAAAAAAAAACAACCAAAAAACATGGCAATATATGTCTATAATTGTACACTATTCTCATTGCAAGAATACCACGTCTTTTTATAAAAGAAACATTATAATTTAATAAGAAACGTGACGTAAGTCATGAATACGCAAGTTCTCTGTGGTTTCTGAAGCATTTTTGGGTACAGAATATTGACAGAAAATTCCCCCATATCCTGTACAGCAATTTTAACATTGGTCTGATTCCTGAAACTGTTACATCTAAATCTGTACAGAAGGGTATGTTTTACATATTGGTATATGGTATAGTATAATATCACAATGTTACGGTCTGTTTTTCAGCATACAGTACCACACAGTATACTGTAGCAAACTGTAGCAATACATTCATTAGTTTTCTGTATATGTCCAAAGTTCAAGCTGTTTACAAACCCAAACCATATTCCCATATTGAACATTCCTGGATCAATTCCTATAATTCACAGACAGAGAATTTATTGTGACATAAATTCGGTCTGCTGCTGTGGGATCTGTTGATTGTAGCTCTGTGCAGCCATCTTGACTGCTGCAGTGTAATTTATCATAATGCCCAGGCACATGATATAAGATGGTTCCTTAATCAATTTGGCTCTGAAAAGGACAGCCCTCAAATGCACAGATTAACTTGGTTAAATTATGTACCATGTGGGAACCATCAAACACTCCAGTGAAGATGTTAGTCATTTTTTTGTGTGTGAGTTTGTAAGTTTCAGTTTTTTTTTTCTTTGTTTGCATGATCAGCATCTGGCAAACCATTATGTAAAACAGCTGATGATTTACTGTATGGTCGTATTAACAGTATACAACACATCATATTTAATGACTTCCATAAGTACTTCCACAAGCTACAGGCAGCTTGGCGTAACATTTCGCATTGCATTGAATGTCAAAGACAAGGTTTGATTTCATTGGAAATATTAAAGTACAGCCACTGGCAGTAATTAAATATAATCCATACTAGTGATGGCTGAGTGAGAACTAGAATACAAAACTATTATTTGAGTATACTGCACTGTTCAAATGTTTTATTTTTCTCCTGGCAGGTTAGCTTGTGTTTTTATTACAAACCCGCAACATCATTTTTGTTTTTGTATGTTTATATGCTGTATATAAAATCTGTTTTGACGTAAAACAACTTTATTTCCGAGACAATAAATACATTAAAGACAATGGTTAGTTCAGTAAATGCATCATTCAAAATCTTGACAGGATAAACAGGGTTTCCTTTAATGCTACCAGAATAACTATTGACCATGTAAAGAATACCTGTCATAAACTGATAGTGGTAGAATTTTAAAAAAAAACAAGCAATGGAAAAACCTGCCAAGATTTTAACAGGCCTCAGAAATTGGCA
This sequence comes from Acipenser oxyrinchus oxyrinchus, assembly GCA_030684275.1. NCBI lineage: Eukaryota > Metazoa > Chordata > Actinopteri > Acipenseriformes > Acipenseridae > Acipenser > Acipenser oxyrinchus. The sequence continues at coordinate 37,051,539 of CM060258.1, forward strand.
GAGAATTGTAAAAGCCCTCAGTTTTCAAAACTCTTACAAACTGCCAGAAACTGCGACTGTTCTCAATACTGAGTAAAGAGAAACTTGAGAGAAAAGCTCAGATCCATTAAACAGTGTGGTGTTTGCACACATTTTCATAAATTAAAAAAAACAAAAAAAAACAAAACATTTTGGTAATGCGTGTTAATTTCAGGGATTTAAATATACTTTTGTTAGATTTGTAACATTAACAGTTTGTTTTCCCTTTTTTATTTTTTATTTTGTAACACCTAGATCCTTGTTAACTGAATATTTTTAAATAATCATCTTTTCTGTTAATCCGTTTGAAATGCAACCATAAGTAAACACTACCATTCCAAAACACTGCACTTTCATACAACACACTACAGTATCCACTATAGGAATCTGCAGTGTTTTTGGACATTACTTGATAGGCAAATACAATATGTTATAAAAGTGACATAGTATGTCAACAGCTGTCAAAAGATGTGCAAATACAAAATCCAGCAAGCAGGTGGAACAGTGTGCTATCCTGACAATTATTTTAGCAACAATAATGACAAACCTATTTTATTATATCTCTGCTACTTGATTCTTGATGAAGATAACTGAGAAATTAAAGAACTGTTACTCTGCAAAACTGAGTAGGGCCTACCATCAACATCAGCATATATATTTGATTTCATAAAATACAAAATACATTTACAAATATGCATTACCCTATAATGTACTTCCAGCTAAAAACTTAAAACTGACCACATATTGTAAACATTCATCTACATTTTTTAAGTTAATTTCTTTTGCTTCTAATTAAATATTGCCTACTTCACACAATGCTTTTTCTTGTTTTGGAACATGATACAACTGATTCCTGAACCAAGTTTGATCTCAATGCATAGTATTTGCTGGCATATTTTAAAAGCGATATCTTAACAAGTCACCCACTGAAAGAAAAGCATGTACTGTACCAGTGTAATGATAGTCTAGTGTGCCACTGTCCCCACCAAATTAATGAAATATTTTAAAGTTATCATCACCTTTTCTGTTTATCCCTCAGAACTCAGCACTGGCAAACTGCTGGCAATATAACTGTCCCCAGTAAATCAACAGTGAGAAACTGCCAGTAAGTATAACTGACCTCAGTATTTTACACTCAGAAAAACTGCTGACAAGTATAGCTGTCCTTTGAGGTTCCCCCTTCCTCTCATTTCCTGTTTTACAGGGGCTGGTTTTCATAATAATGAGGCAACAATGAAAGTGCTAGAAAAACATCTGAAACATTTTTAAGAGACATATAAACTTTGATATCTTTTAACCAAGTTAAATATTTCCTAGCCATATATGAAAATATAAATGCTGTCGGATGCTGTGATTTAGAATCCAAACAGGAAATACCACATTTCTGACCCAGCCAACTAACAAATGTACCCCACTGGAAATAATGCTTGCCCTGCTCAGGCTGTGCTACCTCAAGAGTGTCAGTTTTAAAGACAATCTGGCTATAGTGACATATGTGGTCAATGTTATATATTTTGTGTGTTATATTGCTTGGATAGAAAGACCCACTGTTTATAGAGACGACTCTAACCCAATCTTGTTTTCAATACTGTCCCAAATGACAGTATTGATCGCGTAAAGTTTATTCAAAGACCCCTTCTTTAAATGTTTGGTTTTTTTTGGATCCGCCACCATTCAGAACAGTTGAATAAACCCCTAGAACTGTTTCTCTGTCTGTGAACTCAACCAATGCCCCAGTTGTTGATAGGGAGCGCTGCTTTGTTTGAGTCACCATCAGTCAGATGTGCAGATTAAACAAAATCTTTTTTATTTGTGGACAATTCCATGGCACTTTTTTGAGGATCTGGGTTGTTTAACCTTCAATAAATATTACTTATTATATTTTCTGGTGAAATAATGATTTAATTGGTTCATGATGAATATAGGGTACACAAAATATAGGGTTCCCTTTCAATTCGAAGACGACCACCAACAATACTTTTGGGATATGTCTGCCACAGTTCAGGTATTCACGGAGCATTTTATGTCAGAGCTGCCGATAGGCCGCTCTGAGGAGTGACGTCCTCCCGCCTCCCAAGGGAACAAACAGTCACTCCACGGAGTTCACTTCCTCTTTTGCTTCTCACTGCGGTAAGGTAAGGTACTAGTTGCTGTCCAGTTGTCCAGTTGCTGTGACTGGGTCTGTATGAAAGAGCTCTCACTTGAGTTTTCTGGAGTTCCCCTGCAATATTTTATATTGCTGGAAGTCAGAAACTCTGCTTCAGTGAACTATAAATGCTGCACAACTGCGCTTTGTTAAATCTGTCTTTCTTTCACCATTCTGCAGATTGCACTGCGTTGCAGACTGCTTTCTCACCCTGCAGCATCTGCTGCTAAGTGTGTTTTTTTCTCCTGCTATTGCAGCTAAAAAAAAAAAAGAGAGATGCATGATTTCCTCCACCGCGTCCCGCTGTTGAATCGACTCCGGTGGTTGTCTCGGCCCGTCTGCTCACTCGATGCACTTGGCCCCAGAGAAAAAAAAAACTTTTTTTTCCACAGCCCACCCGCCTGGTGTGGTGACTGTTCTAACCCACAGCTTGGCTGCTGTGTGCGTGTGTGTGTGTGTGTGTTTTTATTTTACTCCTCTTGCAGTTTAAAAAAAAAATTTAGACAACGTCTGCTGCCTCCACTGGGGCCTGGCTCTACCTTGCCCCTATTACTTTCTCCCTGTGAATCCACCCTGGCATATGCTACTTGCTACGGTTGTGTTGACTACACCTGGTTAAGGCTAGGTACCTGTGCCCAGTACCCTCGGTGCTTGCACCCTTGGTGTTCGGAGTCCTCTGTGCCTCAGACCGTCGGTGCCGTCAGTGCTTCGGCACCCCTGGTGCCCAGGTGTTGCATGCAGTGCTCCAGATGCCCTCGGTGCTCGCTGCCCCTTGATGCTCTGGTGCCCTCAGGGCCTTAGGATGTCTGGGGATGTAGGAGAACATTGAAACTTGAGTCTCTATTGAAACAATCTTTAAAAATGAAACAAACTTTTGTTGGAAACAAGAGTCGTTTAAAATGGTCCGTGTTGGCAGCAAAAAAAAAGTAACAAGCAGACAAAATATATTTTTTAAAACAACCTTGAATTACATATTTAGCAACATTTTTGAGTTTTGTAAACATTTAAAATTTACGTTGACCCATTAATTACAATGACTGTGTAATTCCCATAGACTATTTTGCTGTCTTTAATCCCAAAATGCAGGAGAACGTTAACTGCAAACCTGAAATGACAAAACCGAAGCTTTTGTGTTTTTCTTTATAAAAGACACTTTAGGGAGATACTCTCATGAGAGTCTCGTCTGAGTGTGTCATTGCTAGGCACAGCTCCACAATTAGGGATTTTTTTCATTAAAAAAGGCTGCACAAAAGCTTCCACTAATTAAAACGTGTTGACATTATGTGTTTCTCCTCTTTCTGTGCTCTTTTTAAACAATCCTGTGATTGTGACCGTCTTGTTTGTTAATTGTTTAGCCTGAACTTCAAGTTTGATTTTCTTGTTTTTGTGTACTGCGCTGTCATGCTTGTCAGTTGTACCTTTTTCTATGATCCAAGACACATTACAAGTTGAGCAAAACAGAATCCCGCCATCTGCATCAAACCTCCCCTTTTCTTAGCTCTGAACGCGATCTTCTGTTGAAGTGAATTTAGTTTTTTTTATTTGTCAACATTTTTAATGTTAATCACACACTGCAAGCTAATAAATCAACACTATTTAAACAACCATTTTAAACATCTAGCCTCTGATTCACATGTTACGTCACTGTACAGTATAAGGAATTCACCAATCACGATGCTGGTATTTGTTTGACCCTGTTGCCGTAGTAACCAAATGTACGGCATTGACGCCAGACCGTGTACAGCTACTGTAGCGCTGCTTCTATTTGATAAAAGTATGAAATTAACAGGGGAGGTGAAGAGTACAGTAATATAGAATACTGTAAGGAAAATAAAATGCATATTTTGCATGCTAGGTAGGCATATTTCTCTTTGATATTCATGATTTTGTGAATTTTCTGGGGCCCTACATATAAGGCTAGTATGATCTGTGCTCAATCTGTATCTAGTTATTACCTTCTCCTCACACAGCCATAGTAACGCCTGCCTGGTCTGAAATACTCTCTCCCTGACTCTTCTTCTCGCTCTTCTGTGCAGCTCTTCTGCTGGTTCTGTGACACCGCCTGGCTTCAATAAGCGGTACTTTTAACACATGCTGAGGCACCTAGTAAAGTTAGTGCTCTTAAGTGAATATGGTTTGCATATCAAATACCTCTCTCGCGGTATTTTGTGATACGATTTGCATACATTTCCACACATTAACATTATTCATTAGATTTAAATGACTCGAATGCTGTACTTTTTCCATGCACTTTTTTCCACGTCCTGCCACTGCCACTGGTTAGTGAATACAGCAGGTGTGCAAAACATGCAGTAAAGGGGCTTACTGCATGCAAAGCACATTACTGCTAGTGAGGGCCTTAATGTGGTAGATCCTTCTATGCCTTCATTAGGCACAAGGATCCTTGAGGTTGCACGCTCACACCATTAACCATAGGTTTTCACGGTCTCAAGACGTCCCTCGTCTGCTGTCTCTGCTCATGCTCCCTTGAGACGGCTTTGGCATACTTTTCCCAAAAGTATTATTGGTGGTCGTCTTCGAATTGAAAGGGGTTAGGTTACAGATGTAACCCTGGTTCCCTGAAAGAGAAGATGACAACCAACCTGTGAGGTCGCATCGGTCGCCTTCGCTGATTCAATGCAAAAGAGGACGTGAACTCCATGGAGTGACTGTTTGTTACCTGGGGAGGCGGGAGGACGTCACTCCCCAGAGGGGCCTATCGGACATAAAATGCTCAGTGAATACCCGACCTGTGGCAGTCATATCCCAAAAGTATTGTTGGTGGTCGTCTTCTCTTTCAGGGAACTTTTTGGTTTATAAGGATCTCATAAAAATATATATATTTTTAAAAAAACAGTAGAGACCTTTAACTTATTTCAACATATTTTCAAGCAATGTCGGGTTTCCATTATTGTGGGAAATGTGAAAGCCAAAAAAAACATAAACACTATTCTAATGCTATAAAGGTTGAATTAACTTCACCATGGTTTCCTTATGAACAATTAATAATTTACCATATGTTGATGCATTCTGAATGGCATGCACATTGTTGTTTTTGAGGCTTAAAGCTTAAAATTTTAAAATCATTGGTTAGTTTATCATGTTTCTCTTCTGACACCTAAATAAAATAAATCTTACATGTCTTAAATCATTTCTAAGACAACCAGTGTCAATGTTTTCCATGTTCTAGGGCAGGTTACTGTTTCTCTTCTAATTGGCTTGCATTACTGGACTAAGCCTTTGTCTGTTACAGTTTTACAGTTGTCCTTCAATTTTGTTTTTTCTTTTCCTTTTTTTTTTTGGCACTCACACGAAATGCTTTTGAATTCAGTTTTCCAGTACCATTGGGCAATCTAGTGCTTAACTATGTCTAAATAAATATACAGATATTCCAAGAAATGTTAATTAAGGTCTGCACGCAAAGCAGTCTTTAGATTTGGCCTTCTGACGTGAGCCAGGAGTCTTTAAATGTAACCACTTGTTAAAGACCAGCTTTTTGTCTATTGTGTTCAAAGACTACACATGAGGAGAATTGTTTATACAAAGTAATATAGAAATCCACATTTGTAAATTGAGTTTTGCTAACTTATAAAAAATGGTAGAACATTGAATTGCTCATTTGCCACAATAAAATACATGAAATTATTAAATGTTTAATCAATATTATATATTTATTCTCCCCAAATGACTTTGAAAAAGTATGCATTGTTTTATTTAAATAAAAACTAAAATGTCCTTGATGTGGAGGAGGCAGGGCCTTGGTTTTACTTACCCATGTTCATGGCCTAGTCCAGTGGTGAGAACCAACACCACTTCTCTATCCAAGAAATGACCAGGTACAGCAATTTGCTTTTAAAATGTGACTGTACAAATTAGCCAGCATACAATGTTTTTGTTAATTGTTGCTTGAGGCAATTGAAGTGATAAGTCAGGAAGCAGTGGGAACACCACTTGACATAAGGACAATAGCAAGACATTCTCTGCTAAAGTCATCATTTCACTTTGTTAAAGTACCTTGACAGTGACCTCACTCAGTTGCTTAGACATCTCTCTCTCTCTATATATATATATTTAGTAACGATCTTGGTTAACGCAGGCAGGCGCATCACTCAGGGCGAGGCAATCCACACACAGGCGGAGAGCAGGCGCGAACCCGGGACCTCTCACACTAAAGCATAGCGCCGATACCACTGTACAAATGTCTCTTTCAATTCCTTGTTAACTTTAAAACAGCACCCAATATATCAGTTCTAAAAGATATATACAAGTTAAGTGTGTGTTCAAGTTAAACGTCTCAAGAGTAATTTCAGAAAAATGATTCATTGTATTATTTATAGTCTTTTAGCCAAAATCTTTTTTAATGGTAGAAAGCTAAAGGTGGAAATTAAGTTTGCAAAGTTACACTGTAGGGTTGTTTTTATGTTTATTTAGGTTTATCTGCTTCATTTCAATTGTTTTTGGTCCAACCCTAAATCCCCTTTGTTAAACAAAAGTATAGCTGTTAATATTTCCAGTCTCAGTATTAAACCAGCATTTTTCCGTGAAACTTGACCTTGTTTTGACTGGATTTTTTGTTTTGATATATTTTCCATGTGTTTTCTCCATTGGAAATCTACCTAAAAAAATCTTCAAAATTGCCAAACGAACAAAAAAGGCAAGGAACTAGAGAAATATTTCTTAAAACACTGGAAACACGTGCTTCCTTGTGGTTCAGAAGAAGCTGTAATTTTGAATCTTAAATGCAATATGGAACTGGTTTGTACATGGATGGCAGACCGAGTTAGGTTGATGCCCTAGGTGCCATCCTTCAAATAATATAAACAGTGCAATTTCAAAGAAGCAGAGGTGTCGGTCAAATTCCAGTACATGTCAAAAACCCTGGTCTGGCTTCTTCCTTCCATTGCTAATTTAATTTAAAAAGTCTTCAGCTCCTCAACTCTGGAAATAACACATGGTATCTCAGTGGATCTATTCTGTATAAATGACTCAGGTAGAAGTGACAAGGGGGGAAAGGACAAAGTGTGGCCTTTATCTTATCAGGATATCAGGGCAAATACAGAAGCTTTAAGAGTGATAATCATTTGCTCACAACAAACCTGTTAAGTAAATATTTTGTTACACTCTGTAATAGGTTTTTCCAATAACCAATTTGCTCTCAGTAAATAATGTAAATTGCTTTAAAAAAAGGGGGGTGGGGGTGGTGGTAGTCATGACCATTACAGAAAGTGTTTGCAAAATTTCCTCTATCAGCAGGAATTTCAATTACTTCAAGATTGTAACCAACATCAATTTACTGAATGGACTGCCTCCAGACTTTTCACATCAGGAATCCGCTCCCTTCAAAGAATCATGCAAGTGTATAATGTCAGTCATACCACGTTCCAATTTTAAACAGTCCAACATGAAATAGATAAATAAATAGATACCAAAAGCCTGACCAATGTGTTCTTTGTTTTCTTTGATTTATTTTACTTTTATTAAAGAAACTAACATTCTGTCACCACTATATTGGGCTAATGTGTCAGTATAGGTTCATAGATCCATTGACCAGTATTTTTGTTCATTTGTTTTTCGTTCTTGACAATAAAGATATACATTTGTTTTTTGCACAGTGTTGGTCTATTTTTAAGAATTATAAACTTGGTTGCTTTTCTGCAAGGAGAATCCGCCCCTAACAAACACAGGTGTTATTCTCCCATGTCTCTTCTTTTGTTTTGGCCTCTCAGTCATGTGCTGGCAAACCGCTTAGAGCCTGGAGGAAGAGTTACCCTCAGCCACAGATTCCCTGAGGTGTCCCCCTACATCAAAAATTAAAAACTTGTGAGTTGGGGATTTTTCCTTACCTGAGTGTTGAGCGGTTCTTATTTAGTGCTGCGGAGTGAGTGGACGGGTTGGAGAGGCTGGGCTCTTTCGGACCGTGCCTCAGCTGCGCATTTTCATTAATTTTTCCATATTTTGGGGGGTAGGTGGCAGTGTGCCACTGTTGGGTGCATTAATCATTATTATTATTTTTCCATTCATGGTTTGGCGGTCTTGTCTTTTGGGGGGAGGTGGCCCATAGCCACTTCCTATCTGCGGCACTGGGATGCATGTAACTGTTCATGTTTTTCCAGCCGGCCTAGCGCAGGTAGCCCTTGAGCACCCACGGACGAGGCCTTCGGCCAAATTTATCATTCACTCGGCCCCGAGCGCTCATCACAGTTCATTAAATCATCTGCTATTGCAATCAATAAATCATTCATTCATTGTGGATTCTCCATGCTGAACAATTATTTTAGCTAACGTGTTTATTTGAGATGTTAAAACAATACCGATACTTCACTAATTTACCATGGCAACAGAAAGTGCATGATAACTACCATTTTCAAGAGAATGTAAACTAAATACATATGGGAATGAATTCATAATCACCTAATTGTACTCTTGCACTGTTAAACCAATGACAGAGAAGCAATGTTATGTAAATGCTGATATTCAATGTGAATGTATAATTTGTCTTTGTAGATACTTCTTTTTTTTTATACCACAGCAATAAAGCAACAAGAACATGTTGTAAATCTAAACCACTTAATCCCCTACGTTTTTTAGAAAATGAATTATAAATGGTTTTGCATGTGCTCCAAACCATGTAAGATGATGTAATTCATGCCACTACACCACAGGCCGTGACAACTGATCTCTACTTGCCAACAGGAACATAATGTGACTGTTAAACGGAATGAGCACGCGTTGGTTAAGAAAACTGACTCCTTTGCCAATAGACACCAAAAGACACATCTTTCTAAACAATTTAAAACTAAGTGATCTAAAAATATGGAAATACTGAAAGATAAACATAAAATGAATTCACCATATACATAAAAAAAGAATGCCGTTTCAGAACAGAGCCAGATTTTAAACAGATCTCAAAGCAAAAAAAAAGAAAAGAAAAAGGAGCACACTCACACACACAAGGAATATTATACAAAAGGTTAATTTGTCTTGCCATATGGAAAAAAAAAATTGTATATAAAATACAGTGTGGAGTAGTGGTTAGGGCTCTGGACTCCTGACCGGAGGGTCATGGGTTCAGTCCTAGGTGGGGGGCACTGCTGCTGTACCCTTTAACAAGGTACTTTACCTAGATTGCTCCAGTAAAAACCCAACTGTATAAATGGGTAATTGTATATAAAAATAATGTGATATCTTGTAACAATTGTAAGTCATCCTGGATAAGGGTGTCTGCTAAGAAATAAATAAATAATGTTGTAATCTGACCCTGATATATGAGATGGTTATTTATGATAATAACAGACTATCAATATGTATTGTTATAAAAAAAGTTAATTATAAAGTATATATGGCTATACCATGCTAACAATTTACACGTTTGGTAACATGCTTTAAATAAACTCAAATATATGGAAACAGTATAAAATCTGCTTTTGAAGAACACAGTTTAGAACAAGTGGATTGAAAACCAATTGAAACCAATTTTCATCCCCCTTGGATTCTTTTGCTTAATGAGCTGAATAGCAAGTGGAAAGTTACGGAAAGTCATGCGATGTCTGTTCACATAAATCGCGTGTGAAGTGGCCAAAATTGTCTATTTGAATGCGCTGACATTTAAGCAACAAAAAATGTATTTGTATGCCCAGAAGGGTTTTCTTGCTGCTCTTGAAACACAATGAAGAATTGCAGCATAACTATAGGAAAACGAGTGGGAACGAAGAGTGCCAACATGCAAATCAAGCAAAGCTGCGGGAACTTGCACTGGCAAAAATACAGAAACCCAGGCTCCTGTAACCGACAGGTTAACGTTGTTCACATAATGTCAAAGTAAAAACCACTAACCTTTGGCAAGAGCTTTCTTCAGACTTCCAGTTTCTGCATACTAATTGATATGTCAATGAAAAGCCAAAGCACTGTGCACTTTAACCTATGACTGCTAATTGCAGGCATCTTACTAAGGGTTACCTGCTGAGCCTTGCCTGTATGTATGAAAAGCAATTCAGGAAAGTCCTGTATAATTATACAGTTGCCTAAGTCCAAGATAAGCTGCATGTCACAAACCGACAAAAGCCATAAAGAAATGCTGCAAATCTCTTCGAGAACAACTGGGCTATTGTTCAGTTTACAATGTGTGGTCCAATTAAAGAAAAAAACACTTGACCTAATGTTAATTGTCTGGTTGCCTTTTTGCCTTCTAGTCTGAATGCTTGTTTCACCCAAGATATAAGAATGCCTGTTTCACTAAAGATATAAGAATGAAGCAAATATTAAACAGCATGATGATTTACCAAAAACTAAAGCTGGTTTAATGTTTGAGTTTCGTGATTGGGTAAGCAGACTTGACTTTTGCCATGCAAAGACAACCTAGTCTACCTAGGTTTACAATGGTGTCAACTGCCAGACTAAGGGGGTTTCAGGTGGTATCGCGTTGAAGGAGGAATTTACAATATTTAATGAAGACATTACAAGCTTAAAGAGTAAGTAGTGGGGTTCTGAAAAATATAGTGTTATATGTCCCCAAGTGCTGCTACAACTGTTTAAATAACCTACCCGTAATTTATCTTTTCATTGTTAGCATCCTGACAACTTTTTACATTTAAAACTTTACAGTCTGTTTCAAAGCTCTTTTCAAAATGGCTGCTGTAGTGCACTGGGGTTGAGATCTGTCCTCTAAATCACTGCAGGAAGATTTTCTGTTCCGTACGAGATGATGGACCATTATTGCTGTTTACCTGTTTGACAATGTGGGCAATAATCCTTACACTATCAGTGCATTAGAGCGGCCATTTTGAAAAGAACATTGAAGCAGACTTTAAAGTTTAAGTCTAAAAAGTTGTCAGGATGTTAACAACGAAAAAAATTACAGGTACGTTATTTAAACAGTTGTAGCAACATGTGGGGACGTGTAACACGATATTTTACCCCGCTACTTACTCTTTAAATCTATGGCTTAAAAGTCCCCACTGCCTCATGGAGTGCCGAGTGAATCAGGGGATTAGGAGAATCCCATTTGTGCTGAATCATGATAGTGACTTACATTTATCCACGATTAATGTTTACTTTAGTGCTCAAAATTAATTGTAAGTTAGTATAAGATTAATAAAGTTTTGACACTAAGCAATTCTCAAGAAAAGCTTTGTCTTTGTGTTTTAAAAAAATCCACAGCGCCCCCTTCTGTATCTTGATGAATGTACACCTGGTGGGAAAAACCACAATTGCAGCCAAATGTCACTGTTAGGTTGGACATCTTTCATAATCCCCTGTATATGGAGAACTGCACTGGTCATTGTGCTTCCACATACTAGGGAGGGAAAAGAGTCTGGGGTTGGTTTGCCAGAGCAACCCTTTCTGGTCAGATGGCAAAGCAGGCCAGGCAGAGACCAGGGTTCAGTAGCCTGAAAACATCCCCTGCTAGGTTCAGCATGTGAAAAGAAACAATTGGCTAAACAACTTGAACATTGGATGCTTGTCAATCAGCCCACTGGGGCATGTATTGTACTTTTGCAATGGTGAGGTGACATTCACAGTCTGAGAGTATACAGAACAAAAGAAAGAAAAAAAAATAGTTACAAATAAATAAGTTGTCCTTATATTGTCTTTATGTTTACATCTTATTCCACAAAATTACAAGGTTTACTGTCATTAAAACACACATATATTTTCCTAACTGAGCATATTAATATGTTTAAAACAAATATATTCTGTATAAAAACAGATAAATTATGAATTTCCTTTTTAAGACATTGGAAGATAGTGGTGCTTGACCCAAGATCCAAATCTCTTTTCTGGTTAAAAAAAAAAGAATGTAATGCCTTTGGATCACTGACAAATCCAACTCCACTTACAGGTAAACAGCAAAACAAACAAACAAACAAAAAAAATGCATCAAAGGCAGAAAGAAATATTGTTTCAGTGTAGCGTAATGTTTGAAATACAATTTTGTTTTTTTGTTTTTTTACTGACGTCAATAACGATTATTCAACAGACTCCAGTACCAGTATTTTCCCATTAAAACAGTATTAGGATTAGAAGTCACTGTGACACACTGACGCCAGCACTGCTCTGTGTCCAGCCAACTGAAAACCACTGCCAGCTTCCCAGGTTGAGGTTATTCACCTCTGAGCAGAAATAAACTACCGGTATTCAAAATTAAATCCAAAGACTTTCGCAGTCAGAACTTTAGATTATGACCAGTGTGGTATTTAACAATGCCTTCAAAGCACAGTGTAACCCCAATACATTTTAAATGGTTTAGACTACATCACACACTCTTATAATATACCATATTCTATTTAGGCAATAGAACCCTGGCAGAGCACATTAGAGGCTAATGGCCGATAGTCTGAGTTTTATTGCGATTAGAAAATGGTAAACAGTGGATTTATTGTTTATTGTTTAAACATTTCAAATCTCTTACAGATGTATTTACCTTTTCAGTTTTGTTTTTTTAAAGCTAGACGTTTTATCAAAGATTTTGGCAGTCATCTACCAGTTGGTGTCCTGGAATGGAGCTTCGTGATTGGTGGATGAAAGTTTTGTGTTTTCTAATCAAGCAATAGAACCGTGTTTAGAAGGTAAAACAGCAGATAACTCTGTTCTTGAGCTCCTGCTTATGGATGCATGTGTAGTGCTACTCTCTAAACCTCACATCTGTACTCTAATTATAATAGTGGGGTGGTTCTGTGTTAAACACCGACAGCACCCAGTTAAATGCACCTTGTTAAATTATGGAAATTTACTGGCAAATAAAGTGGCCAACATTTTGGGAAAAGGGGGCTTCATCCAAACTGTTTGAGTTGCTGTAAAATCTCATTAGTGTTCCATGCCAATATGAAGATATTTGAAAGAAGATTAAACCTAAAGAGCCATTGAGATGCTTCAAGTGCTGCTGCACTGCTGCTGACAGAGGCATATACAAGATATCATATGAATACAGCATCTCAAAAACAAATACAGTATACACATACTTATTTAACAAGGAGAATCAAACTGATTTCCTTAGAACAAGTTGAGATACAGCACAAAGTTTAGATATTCATCTTAACATGTGTTATAAGTAACAAGTACTGTCTATCTTCATCTTTCTTGAAACAAAATCAAACTGCTAGAGGCCTTAACAGTAAAAGGGGATTTTTTCCAAAAGTAATGGCTGTTATAACTGAAACTTAATTTGCCATCGTCGGTCTTGACATTCAGAATTCGCTATATTGCAACTTATCTTTACAAGGTGAAAACTTGGTGTTGATGTACTATCTTAAGGTTAATATAAAAATAAAAACATGATCCCTATAAAAGACATTTAAAAATAAGACAACGTAACATTTAAGAGTTGATTATAGAGCTATTTGATTAAGGGTAAAATAATTAAGAACAGGTGAGCTCTTGACGTCAAACCTGTATAATTATCAATAAATTAACACTTAACAATTGGCATTAAAACTCATTAGAATGTATAAGTTTCTATTTAAGAATATTTTACAATACATAAATCAATGTCCTAAAAGTGGGTTATATGTTGGAACCATTAAAAGAATTAGGGAGAGTGAATAGATAGACCTCAATGTAATGTTAGTTTAGGATGAGGTCAGATGCATTTATATATACAATCATAATCAACATAAAAGACTAACAAAAAACGGAAAAAAAAATCTTAATAGAATGAACATAATTGGAAATGTAAAGTAATAAAGTAGATATTGAAATGTTTTTTTTTGACATCAGCGATATAAAAATTGGGAAAATCATGCTTGCTTAAATGCTGAAATCTTAAATACTGTACATCAAACTTGGTATAACACTTAATACTAACATCTGCATTAAATTACTTGTATTCCACTGCTAAGTTTAAAAACATAATAATCTTACTAATGTGTCGAAGCCACATCAAGCACAGTTTGCTTTTCATATTGCGAGCTACAATAACATACAAGGAATCATAACATTTAGGGAAACGGTTTACATTATAATGGAACATACTGATTAATTTGTTTCAACCGCAGCAATTTAAATGTTATGTTTGGATCGTAATTTTAGCAGCAATGATTTGTGGTTTGGTTTAAGAGAAAAAAGCTCTTCATAAATGGCTTCCTGAAAAATGTATCAAGGTTTTTTTTTTTTTTTTGGGGGTGAAATAAAGAACATTATTTTTCTAACCTGTCCTAGATTTTGCTGCGCTTGGCTTTTCTAAACTGAATTCTTCGCAGTGAGGGTGGCATCACACTGTTAAATCTAAATAACTTTAATGTGTGGTGATCCAAGGTATGTTGTAATTTCTTTTATTGACTATGTTTACATGTAGCCCTAAATTATTTAACACTATTGTTATGCATTGATGATTTCTGTCAGCCTTTTTCATGTACAACAGCTTCAATCTTTGTGCCAAAATTTGATTAGGTTATTTAGACAATAAATTAGTGTGCAACAGCACCGAAAATGTATGATATGTGTATAGAGGAGTTCGTAGGGAACCAATCAAACAATTGATTTATCTTTTACATTGTTGGGAATAATAGTTCCAAGCACAATTAATATAATCCTCATGCACTCTGAATCTGACATGGTTTTCTATTTCATGCAGTATTTTTGGTTGATTGCATTAGCCCATTCAATTGTCTACCCAAACTTCACAGAAGAGTGAAGGCCAATGCAGCACTCCTTATTGGTCCAAACCCAAGATTTGAAATCCAGCGTAAACAGGATTTGAACCACACTTTCAGTGCTTTCATTAGGTGAGCTTCTGGGCCCCTCGTTACAAACTAATGTTATTGGACTGCAAAGAGATTTTCCATAAATTGAAAATTGCGTGACAACGTCTATAACCTTAGCTGTTGTGTTTAAGCATGATTAATCAAGTATTTGATTGCTTTTATTGGCCCGACTTTAGTGTCGCAAAATACAAAAACTATACTGTATCTGCAATGATGGTTGATGTTGCTTTTAACAGTTTATTCTACCATGTCTCTTTCCAGACTTCGGGGTGCATTCTGGGAGCAGCAAACACGATACGCTTCCGAAATTGAGAAAAAAAAGAAGAAAAGAACCCAGCCTTTGGCCTGTTTATTTATGTTTTGTAAAGAACATGAAATCTTTATAAAGCTGAGCCCAGTGGTCCCAGAAGTCTTAAATGAACCATTCATCTTCTTTAAAAAATAAAAAAATAAACAGACAGAAGAGAACTGACTTGAATTTGATTAAATGATTACAGTATTATATATGACCCAGGATCTTGCAGCGTCCTGCCCATTGGGCTCAAGGTGAAACCTTCGCTGTTGCTGCCACAGTTCTCATGGCGATGGCAAGGACGAGGATGATCTATCAATGCAGTAATTATCTATTTTTAGCCTTTTTTATTTTTTATCACTCGTTTAAACTCACTGACTGTGGCCCATTCTGAAAAAAAGGATACGATAATACAGGCCTATGAACACCAAACTGGATGAAAGTCATCAGCATTTTCAATTTGCTCAATACCCTGAAGTGGGGCATGCAGATTTCAAGTGCAGCTCGTTAACTTACAACCATAGTTTCCAACAAAATACACAGTACTTTTACATTTATAATACATTTAATTGTACTGTAATTGAAATTTGATTTCATTGTTACTGCAACTTCATTAAAAACAGAGTATGCATTTGGCTAGATTCCTGATGATAACAGTTACTGACAAGACCATTTGTTTGGCTGGTCCCTTAAAATTCGTACTGAGAGTTGACTGTATATGCATTTTTTCAGAATCAAAACTAAATGTCATACTTGAGATATGGAAGTATTTGTTATGAACCCAAATATGTATTGGGATTTGTCCAGAGCTCTGCATGTGTCCATAACTAATAAAGACTGCAGTGATCCAAGTTTATTTAGGAGTCCACTGCAGGTACATAGCACAGCTTTGCTTACAGCTATAATTATTTTTAGCACATGAATTATAAATAATATTACTGAATGGTTTCATAAAAAAAAAAAAAAAAAAAAAATTACAGTCCATTTCCAGTTTGACATTTTCCAGAATTGAATTATTTCTTAGAAACATACTTCACAACCCTAGCACTGGGGTTAAAATGCCTTTCTAGAATCACTTGGCGTGCTTGTTCATACAAGCAAAAACCGCTGCATAGCTTTGCCATAATTTGTAACTAAGCAGAGCAATTTCTCATGTGTCACCGCCTGGCTGCCAAAGGTAGTAAAATATTTTAGGAATGAAGACTAATTGAAATCAATTGCCTAAGTAAAAATGCACACCAAAAGAACTGAGTATGATAAAGAAATATATGATGTATTTTGTTTCCAACACATTCAATTGATTATCCTTATCCTGAAGTGTGATCAGAAATGCAGACCCTGTTAAAAAATTATTCCAATAGTTAAAAAAAGAGCTTGGAAAATGCATTCTCTCACCTGTTGGGAGTCTTGGTGGCAAAATTGGAAACTTTGGCAGTTTAAAGTACAGCACATTTATTATGGAGTTGGGTGAAGAAAGAGGGAAGGGAGCTATTCAGATACAGTATAAAGAAAATGGTGATATTACACAACTGTAATAAAAGAAACCCGTGACAAAATCAGATAATATACAGTACAAGTTTGGCTCATCACAGCCACATTACTGACTATTAATTTCTGGAGACTGCTGTATTCAAAGCATTGACAAAAAGATAAACTTGACAAAAACCTAAGATTGCAAAGCATTTACTGGTGCACTTGGTGCTTTATAAATACCTACCATATTTTCTTTTAAGGTAGCTTATTCCTGTTTTGTTTTTATAAGAGAAACATAAGACAGTCTTTAAACACCTGTGAAATGACGTCACCCATTCTTTACTATCATACCTTTAATTCAGCAAGTTTGTGCCTAGAGTGCTTCATGCAGGTGAAATTGCTAAAAAGTGTAAAGGCACCCAAATATTCTCTGAAGTTAAAATCAACAAAATTTGCTCTATGTCAAAATATTATGACACCTATGGGTAAAATGTCAGTGGGTTTAAAACCAGGTTAAAAACAAACAAACAAACAAAAAAAAACAACAATGTGGTTACGTGTGAAAATCATTCTGATAAGGTCAAAAGCACCGACACATGATTTAACATATATAAGAATGTTAAATGTATTCTCTAATAGTTTCTTTCAAATAAAAGTAAAGAGGGTGTCCTAACTTACTTGATTTATGATTAGTTAGTACATATAATCTATTCATTAATTTACAATTTCTCAGAAGTCTGCCTGGTTAAAACGACATTTCATAATTTAGAATGCACTGGTTTAGACATGTATTGCTTTACTTTGCTGCCAACTAGTGGGCAGTTGCGGAAACTGTAAAAAATTGTAAGCAACCAGTTCGAGTCCAGGCTATTCCTTTGCCAACCAAGGACAGAAGCTCCCAGGGGGCGGCACACAATTGACCGAGCACCACCCGGGGGGAGGGAGGGTTAGGTCGGTCAGGGTGTCCAGCGGCCCCTATGGACTGGCCGGGCGCCTGCGGGCTTGCCTGTAAGCTGCGTTGTCCTCCAACACTGTAGCTCTTGGGTGGCTGCATGGTGAGTCTGCAGTGTGTAAAAAAAGCAGGTGGCTAATGGCAGAGGAATCAGAGGACAGTGTGTGTTCGTCTTCGCCCCTCCCGAGTCAGCGCAGGGGTGGTAGCGGTGAGCTGAGCTAAACAAAATAATTGGACACGGCTAAATTGGGGAGAAAATAACAAAAAACTGGCGACTACTAAATTTAACAAAAATAAATTAATAAATTGTAAGAAATACTGCCGTCTTTGTGTACCGATAGAAGTTAAGGTTTTGTGCTAGTCTTATTAACTTAGACGCACACAAGTTCAAATGCATTATTATTATTATTCAGTATTTTTTCTATCGTTTTCATAAATGCAAATCACCTTACAGTATATATTTAGATGAATTAAATTGGCTTCACCAACACCTTTATAAAAGAAAATCACCAACATAATGCTTTTTTTGTTTTGTTTTAAAAAAAATCAAACTTTATTATTGTTATAAAACTTGGCAGAAGGAATAATTGATACGACACAATGAAAGTGCAATCTAACTGAAACATAATATCTTTGGAGTGTATTTTAAAACCAGTTTCTGTAAAAGGTATACAGAAGCATTCATATATCTCTTTAAAGTAAAAACAAACAAACACACAGCAGCTAATACTGTTTACAGTCAGTTATAGATTTTTTTTGTTTTCTGTTTGTGGCAACCAATTTCCAAAGGTTACCAAGAAGAGGAGTCAGGAGACATCTTTGCAGTGATTGTTTCTGTAAACTCCCCGATTATTTTGCTTTAGAAAATAAGTGGTTAGACGCCCTCTTCCGATTATTATTCTGCATTTAGTGTGCTTACATTTTGTAATTTACCTACAGCAAAATGTTTGCTGTGGCCTTTTAAGTAAATACTGCACACCATACTTATATTTCATAAATCAAAATAAAATTCTAAAACTACAATCCCAAAATAGACTTTCTTTACCAAAAAAAAAAATCCTAAATGAAAAAAGACTGCAGCAGTTTATAGAATAGTTTTAAGCTTATTTTAAAGGCCTAAATGATGACTTGTCTGCATTACTTTAATTTCTCAGCCTATTACAAGATCATTTTTGATTGCCAAACAATGTTCAATACTTTGCTGCCATCAGGTTTTGCTTATTTTAAAATACAGTTGCTCAAATTACCTAAAGAGGCCATTGTATGTGTGTATATGAGTAGAATTATTCCATCACCTGTCAAAAACATTAAATAACCTCACTATTTCAATCCTTTGGTGCAGTTCAAGAATGAATTACATGCCTCAATCAGATTATTTTTATCTTGATGTTTACAAAATTCAATTTAAATAAACTAACCTTTGACAGCCACAAGTAACAGAACAGTAATAAATGAAAAACACCTTTCCAAAGTAGAAAGACTATCCCACATATACACATCATGTCAATATAACATTTTTTTTTTTTTTTTTTAAATCCAAGATTTGCTTGTCCTGAAAATCTTTTTGTTACTACATTTTGGGTGGTGCATCTCTCAAACGTTGAAAGGAATTTTGTGGCAGTTGTCCCAATCTGTTAGAGCTCATCCTACAAAAAGTAAATACATACAATTAATTAAAAAATGGAATGAAAAATACATTGTAAAGACACATTTTGTATTGAAATAAAAGGGGAACAATGATGCATTTAAAATGTCCTACTTTTACAATTTTTACTATCCAGCTATTAAAAATTTGACAATTTGCAGAAAATAAAAAGTTCAACAATGCTGGTATTGTTCTGTTAATCCCACAGCGTGGAGCACATTTTTGCTTGCAATTAACTATTCAATCTCGGATGACTTAATTGTAATTTAATGTTACAGAATTTATAAACTGTGTGCTATACATATACAAATATCAATATTTGTGATTAGATTAATGCAATGTTTTTTTAGTTTTTTATTTATTTGATTTTGTATTAATTACCCAAATGGATGCCCTATTATTTTTCACAATAGGCACCCGGTTCCACATTTTCTACCCATGCTGGCATCCAATTTACATTAATTAAGTGCCATCAAGGCAATAAAAGCAGCTACTGACAAATGACTAATGCTTTAATTCCATTTTTTGCTTTCATTACTCTTGTCACCATGAATTAGGTAGGATTAAAAAGCATGGTAATGGAAAACTATATATAATACGGAGGCTTACCTTGAGTTTGGATTGGTCCTGTAACTGAGGGGATATCTGTTTTAACCGCATATTCAGAAGGTTAGCTATCACCGTGGCTTCTCGACTGTTTATATATTCTCCCTCTGCACTTGTCTACAAAAAAAACAGACAGAAAATACACAGTAAGTACCATGTGACACAGCAGTTACCACTGTCCTGTATATCATGATCATGTTTTGGAAAGTGGGTAGAGAGAGTGGGTGGGTGTATATAATGGGTTGCCAATCCATGTTTTTGCTGATTTTTTGAGATGCTTCAAGAGCTGTCTGGATGCATTTCAGATAACTTTTCTTTTCTGTGCTGAATAATACCAACTGTATTGTGTCTTTGAGGACTTGTTGCAACAGCTATGTAGTTTTTTCGTAATGGGTCAAATCAAGTTTGGCTTGAAACATTAATTATATTAATTGATATTAATGCTTACCTTTTTTTCCCCAAGGTGGGGGTACATTTTGACAGTAGGATAAGCCTTTATTCCAGCTCCCTGGCATGTTTGTGGATAAGCTTGACAATCCACTTTACCAGCTTTTACACGTCCTTTAACAGACTGAAGAGAGAAGATAATCAAATCAAACATTCTACAGTCTCTATCCATTTAAAAGTATTTGCTTAAATTACATTTTTACCACAGCTTGAGGCCGTATCGGCTCCGGTGAAATGCTGGATGACTCACACTTTGAAGAAAGAATAATAAACAAAAATGAAAAAAGAGAAAAAGTAAAAATAAACACATAAGTTTATTATTTGTGTTAGCTGTATTCATTCCTGTTTATTATTCTTGCTTATCTTCACTTCTCTATCTTCAGTTTCTTTAAGCCTGTATGTTCACTGCAAGGACTTTTTTTCACTTGATGACCTTCGACACCGCGCGCTGATGCATGCGTATTTCAATCACCTCAAGTGAAAGCCGGATGTGCAGTTGAAAGTCAATTTCATTATTCTGAATTAAGTGCTCCTTCGTTTGGTGGACACAATGGCATTGTGCAAACCATCCACGAGTAATAAACAGAAGTATGAGGCTTTAAGCCAGAATAGGAGAAGAGTTTGATTTCACTGAAAACAGTGGTAAACCTCTGTGTCTCATCTGCAACAAATCGCGAGCAACCTCACACGTCATTATGAAACAAATCACAACAAATCTGAATATCCTCTTGGATCAGACTTGAGGTGAAACAAGCTGGCCTCTTTAAAACCACGACTCATCTGTAAGCAGATGCTCCTTTCGGCGTTCAGTAAAGAAGATGATTTAACGACTCAAAAGAGTTTTGTATGGCATGGAATATCGCTTGTGTCAAACGTCCTTATTCAGATTAATGAATCTTTTTATAAAATTGGAGTGTTGGCGCTAGACTAGAGAATGCATGTTTAAATGTTGCACTGCAGGTCTAAAATGAATCGTATAATTACATATTTTACGTCTCATCATGAGCAGGTACTAGTGTTGTAAATCGAACCCTGATGTTGACATCGATAATCGTGCAAATTCGAATGACGATTATCGATCATTGATAGAAGGAAGGCTTATTGGCTGGGCACTGTGGGAATCTGGTAGAACATGAAATCATATCAGTTTATAATGCAGTTAACACAGCATCTCTCACCGGTAAATAAATGGATCAACTTAAAAACAAACCACACAGAGGCACTGAGCTTTGTCTAACACATGGCTAGACACAGTCACTCATGCAGTCAGGATATGCATGATGTAACTTTACTGTGAGAAGAAACACTGTTTTTAAGCTACAGTAACTTGTATTTTGGGGTACACATGTATTTTGTAATGAATAGCATGTTAAAACCTGGTTTGATGGTTGCTGATAGTACGGACTAACATGCACAGTTAAATTATGTATGTGGTAGTTGGAAGGGATACTGAACATCCTGTAGTGTTTACAACAAGTGCATTACTTACTGTTTTCAACCATGTAGGTATGACATTAATATTGACATATTCACCATTGCTTTGAATTTGTAGTCACATGCTTTCATCAAGTAGGGACCTCTCAGGACATTAAACTTACCCTGGCTAGAAGTTCAAACTCTGGGGCAAAATTCTGGCATGGCCCACACCAAGGTGCATAGAAATCAATAACCCAGTGGTCATCTCCATTCAGTACTTTCTTATTAAAATCTGCAGGTGTTAAATCAACTGAAGCACGAGGAAGAGTTCTGTAGAAAGAAACCAGGTACGATGAGCACAGTTTGTCACACTTTACAACATGTGATGGTTATTCAAATGTAGGTACTTCCAAATATTTATAAATGATAACCATTATTAACACGAACTGCCACTTACTGTTAAGTGTTAAATGCACATTGTAAACTAATTAAATGACCAATATTAAAACACCTTCTACTTTTAGTAGCACAAATTAAAAAAAACAAAAAAACTGATCTTCATGAAACTTTGAGACCTCTGATTAATTGAAGATATTGACACGATGGTATGAAAGTCAAAAATACATTTCTCAAACTTACCCTAATGCCCAAGCTTTTAGTGAATTTGCATCTCTGTGCCACCCATTGTAGCTACTGTAAGAGAATAAAAAAAAATGCATCTTTAGAACTGTAACACTGCTGATGTCTATGACTTTGTCATGTACCTGTCTTACAAAATGTCTGCCTTTAATTGGAAATGGAGGGGGGGGGGGGGGGAGAGATAGTGACAAACTATCCTCCAGACAGGATGCTCTTGACACAGTAAACCTCAGGTGAAATATCTATTTAATAATTAATAATTTAGAATGACATTTTTTTAAAGACTTTATTAGGCTGTTTTAACATCAATGAATCGCAAGTTATGTTGTATAGATTAGAACATGTAAAAATGCTATACACCTTGTACTGTGCCAAGAAGAAATGTACTAAATTCAAGCTCAAAAAAGAAAATAAAACAATAAAATCGGTACATTTCAGAATAGATAATACATACTGATAGTCATCCCCATTTTTAGATTTTGGCAGGTAGAAGCGGATTTCAGGATAGGCACGAACACTTTCTCGTTGACAGAGGGATTGATACTTCTGACAGTCAACACTTCCAACATTGATAATTCCACTCAGAAGCTAAAATAAGATGTAGTAAAATAAATAAATAAATATATATTTATCTACATTTAAAATAAAGATGTACTGACAGTATTTTTCTGTATTTACCCTGGCCATTCTCTTCCATTCGGGCAACAGTGCCTGACATGGGCCACACCATGGCGCATAGAAATCCACCAACCAGCTCTCACCAAGTTTTCTGTTTTTTACTAGTTCATCAAATGTTTCGGGTTTAAATGTTACTACTGAGGGATTCACAAGATCCTGTGGAAATATAGAGGAGACATTTGATGTAAAAGGGCTGCCATGCACTTCTCTTGTATTTTACAACATCTTTATTTTTCAAAATGTAAGACATCGCTGTAAAACTGTTTAATAATTCAATCTACATACTGGAAAACAAACATTAACCTACAATAACCCTGGCGCCAAAAAACAAGCATGGTAGAACAGTTTCGTACCAGACCGGCATTCATCTTTCAACTTAGATACAAAAAGTAAAATGTGAAACTAGGTTGATCAAACAGAATTCATTTGTCATGAGTCCGGGGACCATTAAGGGCCCAAGCAATTTACCATACGTTTTGGTCTATTGACTCGTCGCAGAAGTAATTTGCCCCTATAGAAGACAGGCCTAGCATGAGATACTGATGTACTGTTGGTTATATAATTGACAAACTCTTAAGCTTCATCTGCAGTATACCTCAATGAACTCCAAAATCCCATCAGCGGAGTGGTGGCCTTCATACTCATGAATGCTTGACTGGTTGAATATAACTGTTGTTGGGTAGGCCTGGATGTTGTACTAAAAAAATAAAAAAAATAAAAAATAAGTGTAAAAGTATAAACAGACATATTTTTGAAAGAACAAAAATTATAGTTGAAGTACTTTCCATGTTACAAATAGTCATATAAAATATATAACGGCAGTAAAGATAATAGTATTTTTTAAGTTTCCACAAAATATTACAAATATATAATTACCCACACATACTAATCAGTATGCAAAAACCTTTAGACATGCTGCTGTGAGAGCAGGTTGTGTAATACAGTGTGATGTGTAGATACTTTTGGTAATACAGTTTGGATATATTTTGTATAATATTCTTATCACACTGCAAGCCTCAGTATGTAAACATGCTGCTGTGAGGGCAGGTTGTGTAATACAGTTTGATCTGTAGATATTTTTGGTAATACAGTTTGCATAATATTCTTACCATACTGCAAAGCTCTGTATGAATAGTGCAATCAAGCGTGCCAAACTTCAATTTACCAAAGAGATGTTTCGAAGCTTTCCTTAACTCTGGGAGCAGAGCACGGCAAGGAGGACACCACTGTAAGAGATTACAGCTTCAAATAAGAAGTACACAGCTAAACACGATTATATTACTCCTCATACAAATAAATTACCTTACAAATGTATGTGTATAAGTTTGCATATAAAAGAAATCAAACTTACTGGTGCAAAGAAGTCCACAAGCCAAGGCTCTTTCTCCTTGTTTGGGAAGGTTTCTGGTCCAAGTGTCACAACATGGGCACTAGCACTATCTTTTGCAAAGGCAACAATATTATACAAAATGTTCTTCCCTGGAAAAAAACAAAAATAGGTCTTACATAGAGGTATTCATGTTCCAGACAGTAAGTTGTTATCTTTCGCCAAGTTATTACACTTTATAAAGAAGTATTTGCACACGGTAATCATTTATTTTCAAACTGATTCTTACCATGGTGGATCTCAAAATGATTTACGCCGGTGCCCTTAAAGACTGCTATGCTTGGATGGTGGATGTATAAAGAATTACACAAATCTGATTCTGACTGGCAGTCAATCCTTCCAACCTAGTTAACACAAAACATATCTTTAACCTTAACAGAACAGGATTCTCAACTTCCAGCTCCTTTATCAATGATTTTCTACAGGGTTTCTATATGCCCTTGTAACACAAAATGTACATAACTGGATAGATAAGCCATAGGAGCTTATTGAGATGCAAAATTTAAATACACATACAATAAATACTGTATGAAGAATAAACAAATTAATCATAGATGTTTAAATAAAAAATGCAAAACATATCTGCATGCACATTTTATTTATATCATGACCATCAGCTCCCACAAACATCAACATACCTGTATGTTGTCTTTTTAAAGAAGTTAAGCTTTTGTATTCATGTGTGCTTGACTCCTTCTCACCAAAAGTAAAACGCAGAAGCCAGCGGTGATGGGCCAGTTTCTCCTAGGGGAAAGCAGCACTTTAAAATTTCTGAAACCGAAGACGTTTTTAACTAAGAAATACACAGATTTTATTTGCAAATAATAAAAATAAAACACACTACCTTAAATGTTTCTTTTGTAAGCTCTTCCAAATCAGGTAAACGTTGCATAACTTCAGTGTAAATCTCCATTCTATCAAGGGTATTAAGAAACTAAGAACAAGAAAATGATATATAGCATTAAGTTTGTACACTTTTACAATACACACACTGCAAAAACTTAATTAACGGGCCATGTGGTCTTTGCACTGAATTTTAATTTGGTATATTCCTCCATTAAAGTGAGTTGCAATCCAGATGGAAAATAGTATTATACGGGTCATTATAAACTTGTACATACCAGCACACCGTCTTTAAGGGTAGCTCCGGGCGGGAAATAAGCTGTAGTACTAGATGTGACATCAAAACTGTCACAAAGCTGGGCTTGCATGGAACAGTCCATCCACCCCACATTAACCAGGCCTTCCTACAACAAGACAACAGAAAACAAGTGAAAACCAAGCTGTGTCAGGGCTGAGGCCTTGCACATAGGAATGCATGTTTTTGTTTTGTTTATTTTCACTCTGTGGTTTTTATGTGTTGTACATAGCATCATGTAAATAGTTTTGTTGTGAATAATTGAGGGTGGGACAGTTACCTGCTGTTTGGTTGCGGGGGGAAAAGCAGCTGGTGAGGCCAACTGCGGATCCCTAACCAGCAGGTGGGCATTTCCCTCAGAGCGTCTTGAGATAAAAAGGGGTCAGCTACACACGCTAACCGGACAAAGAAACTTAACTTTTGTGATTAAGAAGAAGTCAACTCATTCAACCACCATGTGTTTAACCAGGGGTAGAAGCTTGAAGAGTAAGAGAGCCAACAACGACCATGCATGTAACAAGGAGTGGGGTTTTAATTATTATAAGGAATAGGGATTCGTTTAGAGAGTTTAGGTCCCACGTAAAAGTATAGGAGCGAGTTATTTAAGCAGGACCTCTGTTAAGGAGCCCTCGTTGGATTCACGGCATCCTTTTGGTTTTTTCAGCGTTTTTTTTTTTTTTTTTTTAGCATTTCCGTTTTGTTGTCACTCAGACATTACCATTGCCAGTAGCGTCACATGGTTTTGTATTTCCTGTAAACAAATCCTGTGCACCCAAGCGGTTGTCAACTGCAACCTCCATGTATCTCCCTGTCAGTGGATAACCCTGTCACACAAGCATTCAGCATTCTAGGCCAATAATGGCAGAAGGGACTTTTGATTTCTATGACATAAAACCTTTAAACCCAAACTTATTTTTAAAAATGCAATCATTAAAAAAAAAAAAATGAGGGTAAAAACTGATAAAATAATAAAATGCCCCTAAAATACCTATTTACTATATGGTTTATTGGCTAGACCATCAGCAGAAAAAACAATGTATTTCAATGTACTGTAGTAAATGTAGTATTGCTTACCAGCATCCCAGCTAATTTGAGACGAGTTTCTGATCCCAGGCAGTCTAAGAAACAACATTTTAATATTATTTACATTTATTATAAAGACCAACTGTTACAACAGTAATTAATTAATGAACCTCAGTAGCTTACAACTTTATTACACGTAAAAAAACATTACTTGTGGTACTAGCTGGAGCCACATACAGTACATATAAAAACTGACCACACAAAGTACGCTGCCTTATATTGACACACATGTTTGGAGAATGTTAAATTGCAAGCATATGTTCTTTACAGTATAGTGGGCACCAAACATAGTATGTGTTTTTTTTTTGTTGTTGTTTTTTAAGGCATTCTTTTACAAACATATTGCCACCTAGTTTCCATTGGAACATCTCTTATCTCACTCTTCGCTGTTTCATCAGTACAGTGGGGGTCTGTATCCTGCTACTGTGGGAACTGAAACTGTTCTGTTCAGTGAAGCTCACAGAAAGAGGTAAGCAAGCACCACATTACATATTAACCAAAAGCTTGTTCAATGCAATTTGTGAAAATGTATCTATCATTTTAGAAGATCTTTTTTAAATTTGCAGTATATACTTTTTACAGAATAGATTAACCACCAAGGGTAAATGGTGGATGGTTTGTTGTGCAATGAGCTTCTTTCCAGAACATCCCACACATATTCAATAGGATACAGGTCAGGTGAACATAATGGCCAGTCCATGCACTCAATTCCTTGTCCTCTTGAGCAGGGGTTCTCAAACCTGGTCCTGGGGACTCTGGGTTCAGGTTTTCATTCCAACTGAGCTCTCAAATCACTTAACTAAACCCTTCATTGAACTGTTAATTTGTTTAATTAGATATTTTTCAGCTCTTCAACAGTTGCAGAGTTAAAGTCACTTATATAATGATACAGCGAACTTGAAATTGCAACTGTTTAGTTGCAATTTTACTTTTTTTTGCAACAAGTAAAAAGGTCTAATTAAGTAAATTATCAGTTCAATTAACCCTAGAACCACCACGGCAGTCATTTTGATGGTTTGACAAATTACAATTATCATGCGTGTCTGAAAGTTATGCGGTTGTCCGTTTATGACTTTTCCAAAATACTTGTATTAAATACTCTGATGTCGTTTGAAAGGCAGGATTGCGAAAATAAGGAAGTTATAATCTGGCCCACCTAGTACCGCTAAAGCAGTCATTTAGACTGCCTTTTACAATACAATAATAAAGGAATACACCTGGAAAAATATCAGTAGGATTGACTTCATCTTGAAGCTAGCCACAGCGCTTCGGCATTTAGAAGCATTTAGATCAGAAAACTGCAAAGCAGCAGGTGGCTGCAGCTCAACCTGGATTCTGTGCTGCACCAAGTGCCACCATAAGAGAAAACATCGTTACTTTTATATGTATAACCGTGTCGGTTCTAGTGTTAAGGGTCTAGTTAAGCAATTGAGAGCTCAGTTGGAATGAAAGCCAGCAGACACAAGGGGTCCCCTGAACCGAGTTTGAGAAGCCCTGCTCTAGACACACAAACATAAAAAAACTGAGCATTTACAGTCAATATAGCCAGTCCATGCAGTAACTAAAACTGAACATCAGATTGTGGAACAAAGAAGGAGTGCTCTTTTATTTTTAAAAATTCACACACTTAAATTTTCACATTCTATAATATTCAGTATTACCTCCTGATTCTGCGCAAAACGTTATTAGCCATCCAATTCTTGAACTAAAAGCTTTTTCAACAGCCTCCACAAAATTGCCTAAGAAATGGTAAAGCATTGTAAAACTCATGGTTAACCAATGTAAAGCAAGACAAAAACAGAGCATAAATCTGAGGAAAGCATGATCAACTACAACATTACAGTGCAAATTAATTTTGTAAAATTGCCCATTTTGCCCCAAAAATGAGAGATTGCACATTGTAGTAAAAAGCTTTGATACATAGTGGGCATTGTGCTATTGTGTATTTAGGAAGCCGTTACACCAGGGTTGACGTCACTTTCATTCTTACTAACAGTGAAAACCAATTTAGCATAATATTTATTGACATCTAGATAATTAAGGCAAGTAAATGTTCTTGACGAACTAAAAAAAACAACATAACGTTAATGGTCCTGTTCTTTTAATAACTGTTAACTAGGGCAATAAGATGCATCTCTTTCTGCTGAAGTATCATTTACCTGCCCACAGCTCTGTTACTTTGCTTTTCACAAACTGCATAGCAAAATCTTGAAGACTTTTCTTTGTTCTGTCTCCAAAATACTTCTCTGGATTCTAGAAACAAACAAACAAAAACAACATTGGCGCGCATCTCTCTCTACACACATTATATTAAAAATAAAAGATATGGTAAGAATATCATGCTTTTGTATTTTATATTCAAGCAACATGCATCAAGCTCTCCCAAATAGGTATTGATGGAAAAAGTGAAATTATGGCAGACTAGTACCAACTACTCAGGCACATCACAGAAGCACTTGCATTGAGTCTTGGTATTTGGCAATTGTCCAGTGCTATATATTGTTCATACATACCATTCCTGCCTTATAAATGTACAGGCTGGGATAGCTGTTTATTCCATTCGCTCGACAGAGCATTCTGTTGTCACCACAGTTTACAGCCCCGATCCGGATCACTCCATCCATTTCTTTAGCAAATTCTCTCCACTGTAATATATATTGCAGTATAGACTGGCATTTAGCTGTAGATGTGTTTTATTGTATTATCACAATATACAGTATATTACTGGAAAATGGAATATGTACAAGAACAGAAATGGTTCAAAGCAGCTCTACAGAGGTAATTACAAATAACAAAATATAGATTTGTTT
This sequence comes from Acipenser oxyrinchus oxyrinchus, assembly GCA_030684275.1. Taxonomy (NCBI): domain Eukaryota; kingdom Metazoa; phylum Chordata; class Actinopteri; order Acipenseriformes; family Acipenseridae; genus Acipenser; species Acipenser oxyrinchus. The sequence continues at coordinate 37,080,967 of CM060258.1, forward strand.
TTTACAAACAATAGACAGACAGGTAGAATTATAAACTAGACACAACAGCAAAATTGTATACAGTTAACCAAGATAGCCTTGATGATTATGCCAGTGATGTTTGAACATTTCAGTTTAGTACAGTAATGTTAAAATATAAAATTACCGTTGGTGCTAGATCATGGCAGTGCGAACATCGAGGGAAGTAGAAATTCACAAACCACAGTTCCCCAGAGTTAACAGCCGCATCTGATCCAACAAAACACAATCAAAACATGAACACACAATCAAAAAATGAAAACAAAATGAATTAAGTAAACACAAACACTGTTTTGATGACAATTTTCCTTTAATATTACTTACCAAAGTCTCCTCTGTCCAAGGTAATGATCTCATGATCATCGTCATAGATGCCTGAACAAATGACAAAAATCAGGCATCAATTTAACATTGTTGCCCAAAATAATATGGTTTACTTTCTTCACCAGAATGACAGCAATGAAATGGCAGGAAAACAGACATAAAAACTCAGGTTTCTGGTTATAAAAATAGGATTCTGAGGCTGACAGCATTACTTAAAATACTCAGAAACCATAGAATACAAACATTTGGGTGTCTAATTCCCAGGCTTTAATCAACAATGTTTCTGCCAACCCTGCTCACTCAAACGACGGGAAGTGATGTCACAGTTTTTTCACAATGTCACTAGAGTCTTGGAACCCAGATTGGAATCCTCAGGACATGTGATCATAGAACCATTTGATGTACAAACATACATTTCTACAGTACGTGTAATAGTTTATATATTGTTTGCCATGTGCAAAACACATCTTAATTTTTTTCTTAGAAAGGTGCATATATTTTACCAAAATCGTAACGGTAGAAATTCCAGCTTTCATATCTTCCTCCTTCATGGTTGTCCTCAAGCCCCTTCTCTCCATATTTGTCATATTTCTTTCTGAGATCTTCATCTTTTAAAACTTCATAAGCTCTGTTTATTTTCAAAAACCTGTCATGTGCCTCTTCATCATTCTGGTAAAATAATAAAGAGTCAATTTCACCTTTTTGCATATTCACTTATTACCAATGGTTAATCGTCCCCCACCCCGAAAATAATTACTGTACTAGGCGTGTCAAAATTTGACATCCCCTTTGACCACCAGTTATAACTGTATTCAAAGTTAAGATCCCAAAGACAGAATACAGTTAAAGTACTTTTTCACTGCACACAGATACAAACACAGGATGTTATCTAGCACTAAAGCATCATTCTTCACTAAATTGTTATAGTTTTTGAATAGTTTGTGAGTCCACGAAAAAAAATGATACATTTTGATACGTTAGAACCAGGCTTTTAATCCTGGGGAATAGAAAACATTCCACTTTAGGATTAATATATTGTCTGGAAAAGCCTACTGATTCGGTGTCTTTACAGTGTGATATCTGGTCTACATCCAATATTCAGTGATGTTTGTTAATATGAAAGAAGTACCGACAGTTACATGCATATATAGCAGGGCTTCCCAACCCTGGTCCTGGGGACCCCGTGTCTTCTGGTTTTCATTCCAACTTAACTATACCCTTAATTGAATAAATAATGTGCTTAATTAGACCTTTTTACTTGTTTTCAGCTCTTAAACAGTTGCAGATTTCAAGTTAGCTTTAACATTTTATAAGTAACTTTAACTCTGCAACTTTTTAGGAACTGAGAACAATTAAAAGGTCTAATTAAGCATATTATTAGTTCAATTAAGGGTCTAGTTAAGTAATTGAGCACTCAGTTGGAATGCAAACCATAAGTCACATGGGGTCCCCAGGACCAGGGTTGGGAAGCCCTGATCCACAGCACGCATGCGAGCAGCATGTACAAGCTGGTGTATACCAGTTCACTCCTAAGCCCCTTTTACTCTGGCATGCTCTACCCAGGTCAGAACCTACCTGGTTCAGGACAAAGTGTCATGCGAGTTGGCTACGCAATTTCACACTGCTTTTGATAAAGCAGGGTTGACCTGGGTGACAGATGCAAGTACACAATGCACGTATCAGTGCCCTGGAAGCAGCTTGTTACTGACGCTTCCATCCAAGCTTCTCTGGATTGAACCATCGGCCACATTTTTAATTACAGCAAATGTTTCTTCATTCCTGCTGCAATCTGACTCATGCTGTGTCTCAATCGACAAAAATGTGGCTAAAAAGAATAAAAAGAAATGTTCCTTGCGGAAGTGAAACCTTCACGCAGGCGTGGCTGTTTGTTACCGCGTCGGCTCACGAACGGCCGTCAAGCATTTTGTCTCACCCAACCCGGATCAAAGCGTGTAGACCCACATCATGAGGTGGGTCACTGGAACCCTGGTAGGGACGTGGTTTCACACTACACAGGATTGTGATCCGGTTAGCCACGACCAAGGTCTGGACCCGGGTAGGAGTGCCAGTGTGAATGGGCCGCTAGTGTCACTATATGGATAACACACTAGAATGAATACACTGACTGATTAGACACCCACAGTAGTTATCTGAGAAGGTCTGAGGCAGGCGTCACAAAATCACTGGAAATGTGTGTCAATGTGACCTATTAGTCATTCTTTTTACTTACTGGGTTTTTATCAGGATGCATCTTCAGGGCAAGCTTTTTGAAGGCCTGCCTTATTTCTCTCGTACTTGCTTCTCTTGACACTCCAAGACGTTTATAATAATCTTCATCAGTGTAAACGACAACAGTTAAACAAATCACAACAAATAGATATATAACTTTCATGTTTAAATGTCTCTGGTTGGAGCTACGGAAATGTGCATTAAACAGAGTGCTTTCCATCGTGCAGTTCTGTGAGCTTAATTCAAGCAGTCTTCAGGATGTAGGTAATTTTTTTAATTTTTTTTTTTATTGGCAAACAGCATACAAGTTCCTCATTGTCAATGATTTGTTAGGATGTGCTTTCAAGCTTTTCAGATGAACTGGTTTCCTGCTGTCTGCGATCTGTAGAAAAAATAAAAATAATGATTACATATTAGTACATGCAGTTCATTTATAAACAATAACACTTTGGAAAATGAACTGCTCCACAAATCGAACTACAGCTTACAGCGTAATAGCATCCACAGGTTGGTCCAGTCTGCCTGTTTCTTACATGCTTTATATTAAAATAATAAACTTACTATGGTCCCAAATTAACCCAACCTAATTGTCCTTGCAGGCTTCTCTGAAATTGTGGTCTTCAGACCTTCTCTTCCCTCATGCATATTCAGTACCTTCAATGGATAATGATCACCTTTTGATCTCACTGCTCTGGTGCTAAAAATCTATCAAGAGTTATCAATTGCTCTACAATAAAAACAAGCATGCAAGCTTCTTGAAACATACTGACTACCTATTACTAACCAAGACAAGACTTGTGAATGAACTACAGAGGAGTTAATGTTATGTAAACAATCCAAAACATAATCTGAAAGAAAAGAAAAAAATATTACTAAAGTACAGTGAAACCTGCAAAGACCTTTTAGATTAGCTTCTTTCCTCTGCCCCGCATGCAAACCAGCACATCCACACAGTAAACCCAATCGCACCTTTTCTACCGGAAATAAAAAGTTGATAAGTGTTTAAAATTAGTATTTTAAGATTTTATCTACAATGTTTGCAAATCAAACAAGATCATTATCTGCAGCAACACACACATAAATCATCAGCAAACATTTGAGAGGTAGCATTTTCCAAAAACACACTTCTGTTCAGCAGTCAGAAACCATTTATTTATTTACTCATTTTTAGATATGTTAGCGAGCATGATTTCATTATTTTACTTATTTACTTATTTATTGGTTTGTTGCTAACTCTAAATAAACTGGAGATCGGAGAGAAAACTTGAAATATGAAGGCAACACATCAGCACACCTTTGATAAACCTCTGGCACACGACCTCAGCGTGCCATATTACATGGTACATTTTTATATTCTTAAAGGACACTCGTTTAAAACAACACAACAACTTATCCGCATTACTAGGACAACTTAGGATGATGCGTTTTACCGGTACCCAAGCAATCTCGTACCGGATCCAGTACCACAGAATTATGGCAAGGTAAAGAAACACATAGCATGCATTTTTCGGTACTTGTAGACCTACGTTTAACTTAATAATGAAAAGTTAAACAATTGCACCAGCTAATAACATTATAATTTTTTTTACACACCTAACCGGATGCGGATCCTGATTCCTGTTCCAGTGCCGTTGTGATACTACCACTTTAGAATCGGAATCACTGACTGAAAAATATATTGTTATGACGTCAGTACGTTTTGTGAGCGCCACGTTGATCACAAACCCTGTTGCAGTAGCCAATAGGAAAGCGTCTAAGATATTTGCAGAAGGAAGTTTCATTTACATAGCAAGCTGGAATTTAATAATACTGGCGACACCTTTTGGCCTACCAAAGTATACATTGGAAGACACGAGTTATACAGTATGTATGAATAAAAAGGCTTTTTTTTCTGAGAAAGTGTTAACTCGTTATCCCGCCTGGTTACGCTCAGACTCGCCTTGCAAACTGACCTAACAAGTTTTGTCATACCACGGGTTCTGCAAAAATAGTTATTTTGGCGAAATACAAAGTCTCATTGATTTAATATTACGTGTTGCATTAATTAAATGTGCAGTACACATAGCTTTAGTTTCAATACATTTTCTACCACCGTCCACCGCACCAGGTTATTTGGCTGTAGTTATATAGCATATTGAACAATTATTATATCACATTACACCCCCGCTACAGCTATAAATACAAAATTATACTAGCTATCAGCATGATGGAAAAGTTGAACAAGAAATTAAAATTAGTAGTTAAATACAAATTTGATAAGTGTTTTTTCACTAAATGTCATAAGGTGAAGGAAGCATAGTGTTTCTCTTACTATAACTTGGCAGCAGACATTTAGATTTCAGAAACTACTCTCTCTCTCTATATATATATATGTATATATCAGTGGTCCAACTGATGCAGCACTTAATGTATCAAAACAATGAAAGTAAAGAGTTGTTAGAATGCGTTTAAGTTAATTTAAATTTTAACATATTTTGAATGTTGGTTATCCTTTCTATAAGGATGGGGGAGGAGTCACGTGTGCTGTTGTTTCTGGTCAGTGACGGAATATATTAGTAACAGACTGAATTTACAAAAAAAAAAAAAAATCAATTGAAAATCAACATGGTAGTGGATGCAAAAATACTGAGCAGAGTCCATTTACAGTTATTATTACACTAGCCAGGCAGAGAACGGATGCTTCTTCCCCACTACACTGCTGCTTTCCCCATAAAAGTGACGTAAAACCCATAATGCATTGCTGTTGGTGAAAAGCACACTCTATTTCCGCCATTATTTGAAATTTTGAATTGTGGCTAAAATAGACTAGGTTTTTACTGTACTATTGTTTCTCCACGTGTATATGAGTCTTCAGATATTCTGTATTGTCTCGCTATGGAATTTCAAGGTGAGTTTCTTTGTCGCTTCTTCGTTATTACACTATGGAACCCTCACTGTCCCTGCTATATTGCGTTAAGTAAAAAGTATTCCCACTTGCTTGCTGTTTCATTTTAACGTTTTACGACCAACTGTTACTTAAGTACGTATATTTAGCCGTATGCATATTGTCACAATAATCTTATGTAACATTACAGTATGTTTACTGTAATTTAATTTAATATTGACGTCTGTAGAGCCTTACAACTTAAGCGAGTACTAATGTGTGTGTGTATATATATATATATATATATATATATATATATATATATATATATATATATATATATATATATATATATTAGTACTATATTATGTTGGTTTCAGAAGACGTGTTATGCCCAGTAAGTTTAAAATACGAGTTTCTGTGGAGGAAGGGGGGTAGGTAATGTGCCAGCTGTAACTTGCTACCGCAGACCGAGGCTGCACTCCCAGGCACCATCTTTTAAGTAATGAGTTTGGATTTATATAATGCAGTTGGACCGGTTATATTTGTATTGCCCAAACTTTGTTCTGGAAACATTTATGTACGAGCAAACTGTTGCTCATTCAAGATCTACGGAATGTTGGACATTCCCAGTGTAAGAAGTGAGCGCGCACCCATATAACTTTTGGCCAAAGATATTAGTATTGCTCCTATTTGCTCTTTAACAGAGGCTTCTGGGTTCTACTTAAAAATAGGTCTGCAGTTGGAAACAACATTTATTGCGTGTTTAACCTTACCTTAGTATTGCCGTAATAGAATGTGGAAACTCTTTCTCTTTGTTTTTTATTTAAATTTACACAGATATCTTTTATTGTTCTTCCTTGAATAAAAAGTGCTTTGGTTCCATTCTGTTGCTGAAACAGAGATGCATTTATTATGAAGGAAATGCAAGTAGACTTGTTGTTAAGACTTGTTATGATTACATTGTTATGTCGTAATAGGTGCAGAACCAATGGCACTCGGATCCCCACCTCACGAAGCCGGAACAGGTGCTCAGTTCTTGCCTGGATTTCTAATGGGAGACCTGCCAGCCCCTGCATCTCCTCAGCCTCGTACCTTCGGCGGCTCCATTGCAGGTGGAATGGAACTGAGGTCCCCACTTATGTCAGGTGAGCCTCCTGGCAGAGTTTAACTTACTTTTGTGGACCATCCCAGCTAACAATTCTGTGTTTTAGCAACATTGTGACAATGTTGAGTTACGGTATCGTTTCAAATTCAACGTTGCAGCTGTGTGATCCAGTGGTTAAAGAAAAGGGCTTGTAACCAGGAGGTCCCCGGTTCAAATCCCACCTCAGCCACTGACTCATTGTGTGACCTTGAGCAAGTCACTTAACCTCCCTGTGCTCAGTCTTTCGGGTGAGACGTAATTGTAAGTGACTCTGCAGCTGATGCATAGTTCGCACCCCCTTGTCTCTAAGTTGCCTTGGATAAAGGCGTCTGCTAAATAAACACATAATAATAATAATAATGTTAATTTGTATGATTTGAAAAACGTTGCTACTCCGTTGGAGAATAACGTCGTTGCCAAAACCTTGTCGGAACATTGTGAAAACGTTGCCACAATGTTACAGTACTTTTACATTTATACAACCTTTTAAGAACAATGGACTATTAAAAAAAAAAAAATGCACATGATGATATTAAAATAGTTATTTCTACCCGCAACGATTCGAGTACACATACGAAAATAAAATACAAAAGCTTCAAATGAAGGTAGTGTAGCATTAATGTTAGCTGATATATACATTGATTTTCTTTTTAAAATAGTTAGCTATAAAACTTTTAAAAACTGTATTCAAGATTGAATTGATTTTATATTTTTTTCTTAATTAAAAAAAAGAACAAAAACAAACAAAAAAATAACCTAAAAATTAAAAAAAAATTTAAATTAAAAATAAATAGTGTGGTACAGTGCATAAAAATATTGTGGTGATCCAGTCTTGTGAGTTCTAGAAATGACACTGAGACAGGGTGTCAAATGAAATGTTCTTTTATTGTCTGGCCCAAACGTCAGCAGAGACTGAAGTGTTTCCCGTACAGTTGTCAGCTATCAGGCAGAGACAGAATGACTGGAGAACAAGAGGTAAGTGGGAGGGGGGAGACACGGAGACAAACCAACTCACTCATGGGAGACATGCTCACAACACACAGTAAGGTACATGTAGGAATCGGGGAGACCCGGACAACAATACAGGGCAACCGCCGCAGGGGAAGATGTAAGGGGCAATAATAGTTTGAGGCAATCTCTGTGGCAGGGAGCAGCAGGCGCTCAGGGCAGGAACGTTTCAGAGTCTGACGATCTGATGACATGATTGTCAATGCTGACCCATATCTGTCCCTCACTGAAATTACCAATGCTGTGATTTTCATCTTCAACATTCGGCTCGAGCCTGGTATTATCCAGTTCTATGTCACTGTGTGTGTCATTTGATAGTATATTGTCATTGACACTATCATCACTCTACATTCATTTGGACCTCCTGCCTCATGACTGATAATGATCGCCTCTTCACTTTGTTCGTTGTGATTATCCTGAAAAGTAATATACTGAAAATTCAAGCTCACCAGAGAAAATGGAAAATCAATTTTTTGCACACAAACCTAATTTTGTTTTTAGTTGCTCTTATTTTCCATGCATTCAGTAATGTTTAACTTTGTATAGCATCTACTTTGGAGTCCTGGATAACTAGTGGTGTGTGTGTGTGTGTGTGTGTGTGTGTGTGTATATATATATATATATATATATATATATATATATATATATATATATATATATATATATATATATATATATATATATATACACATATACATACAATCTTTGAATTCTTACAGTTATTTAATCTTTAATTGGGAAAACAAAAATGTCTTAGAACATTTAAATGGGAAATGATGGTCATTTAGCTGTCTGTGAATCCACATTGTGCCCCATTATCATTTTCCATCACCGGAGTCACAGCAAGGGTGTAAAGAGAAAAATGAATGTCACAGCCATGTGTGTTCAGAAGTAGTGCTACATACAAACCCAGTTCTCGCTATCCTGAGAGATGAAATAGTATTCTTAGTATTATTAATACTATTATGGAATTGTTTGTTTATTGGTTTTTGTTTTTACCCTTAACATCTGTTCAGGTGGCTCACCTCCTCAGCCAGTTGTCCCCACTCCAAAGGACAAGAGTGGAGCACCCCCAGTTAGAAGTATTTATGATGAACTTGCAAGTCCAGGGGTTGGTCTAACGCCAATAAGTTCAAGAAAACAAGTAAGTAATTGATCGTTTTACTTAGAGTTTTATATCCTGTTTATCTCCTGATTTTGGTGCAATTAATTCTCTCTTATCCCACAGCCTGCCTATTCAATTATGCAGACCCCATTGTCTGGGATGACTCCAACCACCCCTGGAACAGGTAAATCTTAAAAATTAGTTCTAGGTGATTTGTCATTTTTTTTCATAAATGGTGCATTTCTGTGTCCTTATTTCAACCTTCATTGTGACTGCATGCATAATTGATCATGTTTCTGCATATGCTGCCACAGTAAAATTGCATGTATTTGTTGCATATACTTGAAACGAATTATTCATATCACACACCTGGTCAGCATTCTAGTCAAGACAGGCAACCATCAGCTGTGGCTATATGTTAAATACTGTGCCATATTCAAACCAATGAAAGTACTGGGGATCCTTCTTGATATGGGTTGTAACTTTAGTAAAAAATATGTCTAAGATGATATGCTATGGCTGGTTAGATTTGTGATTTGCTTTTATAACTGGTTAATTTGTTTGCCTTTTAGCTTCAAGTGTGTTTAGTCCTGCTGTTGGGCAGCAGAGGAAAGCCACCCTCTCTCCGGCTCAGGTCGATCCTTTCTATACTCAAGGAGATGCTCTTTCTTCAGATGACCATCTAGATGACAAATGGGTTACAGTTTTTGGGTTGGTATTGCTTTGTTGGTAAACTGTGTTTTTATTATGCAGCTTTTTCTTTAGGATATTTCACCTTTACTGCTTGTTTATTCGAACTGTATCTCTGTATAAAAGACTCCATTAAAAAAAAAAAAATATATATATATATATATATATATATATATATATATATATATATATATATATATATATATTGTATTTGTGAAATAAATTACTTTCTTTATCAGGATAAGGCAGCATTATTTAGAAATAGCACAATAATATATTAACAACCCCACCCCTTTTTATTTTGTAGGTTTCCTCCAGCATCTGCTTCTTATATCCTGCTACAGTTTGCACAGTATGGAAACATATTAAAACATGTGGTAGGTGCAATTATTTGTTCTTACTTAATTTGTAAGATTGAACAACTGAACTTGGTCTGTGTGCAACTTGTACACGGTAAAACTTGTACACGGCAACTTGCACAACTTGTACATTTGTAAAAATGTTGAAGTACAGGTAGCATGAACATACAGTGTTCAAACAGGATACATTTAAACATGTCATTGATGGGATTGTAGTGAACATGAGCGAAGATCCTAAACATTTGACATATTTGATCATTGGGAGGCTTCTACTTAAATATACAAAAGTTTCTTAATGCAAGAAGAAACCACTTTTGTTTTTGGCTCCACCAGCATGATTAGCAAGAGCATTCTAAAATTTAAAAATTATGCTTATTTTCCTTTTAAAATAATACATTAGATTTCTCAAACGTTTACACATTCATGCCACTGCTGAATTGTACAAATTCTTATTTGTAATGTCTGTAGATGTCTAACAATGGAAATTGGATGCACATGCAATATCAGTCAAAACTCCAAGCTAGAAAAGCACTCAGTAAAGATGGAAAGGTCTTTGGAGAAGCTATCATGATTGGGGTTAAACCATGCATTGATAAGGTGAGTAGTTATGATTTTTTTTTTTTTTTATATTAACGAAATCCATCTGTCCATAATGCAAAAGTGTTCCACAACAATCTAGCCTTTTAAAGATGTCAAAAGTGTATTTGCTGTTCATTTTAAATATGTATAATATTTGTAAGACCAATAGTACTATTGTTTGTTTTTGCAGTGATTAAACAAGTTGATTGTTTTTGCTTTTCCTTCAGAGTGTCATGGAGAGTTCTGATAAAGGTTCAACATCTGGCTCCTCAATAGTGTTTACTCCTCCAATTAAAATGATTGCGACTCCATCCCATCCTGTAAATACACCTCGATCGACCTCCATGAGACCTCTTGCTGTTGCATACAAAGCCTCCAGCAGTGACTATCAGGTATATAACACTACTACACATGATTAATTGAACATTACGTAATTGTCAAATTGTTTTGAATACAAAGCATACTCTGATCCTAAAGGTACTGGCAAAAACATGTGTCTATATGTCAGATTGATTACTCTAACCTAATTATCTTTTTTTAAATAAATATCTTTTTAGGTGGTTACTGACAGACAGACCCCAAGGAAAGATGAGAGTTTAGTTTCGAAAGCCATGGAATACATGTTTGGTTGGTAGTGATAAGAAAAAGCCCTTGATTGTTCCTCGGTCCAAAACGGAGTACAGCGGAGATGGAGATAATTGCATTAACATTTCTCTGGTTTGTTCTCCTGTACTGTTATTGTAACTTGGTTAGTTATATAACCACTATTGGCAGTTTAAAGACATGTTGAAGCCTTTCTGATATAGACTACATGTAATTAGTTGGCACTTTATTTTGGGAGTGGATTGTACAGAGTTGTATGAACTTTACACTGTTAAGAATTTAAGTATTTAATTGGCCTGTACGTTAAGGCCAATTACTTTAAGAGCTAAACAAAGCAATTTAAATGCAATACATAGAACAGAGGAAATTTCTAAAATCAATGCAAACTCACATTTGGTCTTTATATATTTTAAGGTGACCAGTAGACATTTATAAGCAGTCATTTTAAATCAATTTCCACATAATTGGTAGAACTTTGATTTGTAGAACCATGTTTTCTGGAAATGAATCGGCTTTTGTAGTCTTTCCAGGTCTACTGTAAGCATCGTTGATAGTGAGAGTATGAACAGAAAGGATTTACAAGAAACAGCATCACTCGAGTAAAACAATTAAATAAAAAATAACACAAAATACAAATTGCTACTATTAAGACCAAAAGTGAGTAACAAATGCAGGTGGAAGGTGTGTGTTTGTTTTTAAACTGCCTATTTATCAGTGTGATTGAGTTCATTTTAAAAGAAGGCATATCTTTGGGCGACTTGTTTTTATTGCTACCCATTAGTGGGATGATTTCTCCCTGTAAAATAACTATTTCTGTCTTGCGTTGTTTTTCTTTCTATTTCCATATACCTTATCTCCAATTTTTTAAATAAGATTTATAATAAATTGTGGGCTACATAAATAAATGGTGGTTGTGTTTTTGATTGAACAATTTGATTATTTAATCACTTAGAATTATTTTTAAAAAACCAGGATGTCCAGCAAGTGTCTTGAAGTCCCTACCATTAACACAACACTGTACTGTAAAAAGCTTTATTGGGTACACCGCGAGTCTCCTGTGCTGCAAGTATTAGGGCCCTAACTAACCATAATTAATTAAACAACGTTTGTACTGGATTAACTTGAGAGATGGTGAGATATATATATATATATATATATATATATATTATTTATTTATTTTTATTTTTTATGATGGCGCTACACTACAAAGTGGCTTGTCAACTTATGTGATCACTGTTATTTGCTTGTCAGTATCCTGCAGTTGCAAAAAGAGCAAGGTTTTTAACAGCCTGTACTTTTACTGGTGGAATATATTAAAGCTAAGCATTTTTTTGATTTATAAATTATTAATTTTCTCAGTATTGTTGGGTCCATCTTGTAATCAATAAATAACATTAAACAAGGTTCATGTTTTCAAAATAAAGAACAACTTGGAGTTGTTTTGACAATTTCAGGTGAAAAGAACAGGTCTTTCAAGCAAACCTGTTGCAAGTCTTTTATTTTTATGTTGCACGTTCTTTTTGCGTAATGCAAATCTTAGTTTTTAAACCAGGGGTGTCCAAAGTTGGCCTCTCCACTCCTGGTCTTTGCTTCAACCGTGTTCTAAACTTTAATTGAACCAATTAAACCCCCATTCAGACCCTGAAGGAGTTTATATCATTTTACCTGTTAAACCTACAGTGGAATGGCCCTCCATGGCCATGATTGGACACCCCTTCTTTAAACATACCAATGCAGTGGTGGCTGTGATATAAAATTACACAGTTTAAAAAAAAAAAATGTGGATCACTGGGCAAATTGGATCTCAAAGGCTAGATTGCTAGCTATTTATATATGAAAAGTAGTTACTGTTGCCATGGAAATTACATGTGTTACTGAAGCAAATGCTACATTCTTAATGAATTTAGCATAGGATTAAGTGTTGCTATTTTTGTAGGGGGAACAAAAACAATTAACATTTTTTTTTTTTTTTCAAATGAATAAACACACTTACAGTAGGAGGGAGCTTTTAACTGCCTGTGGAAAGGTAGCGTTTTGGTCTGGCAGGCTAGCAACAGGAGTAGCAAAGGCAGGAGTCAAACATAACAAATTTAATAACAACAAAATACGAAACAATGCTAGCTTGTTGAAGGGCCTGAAGAGCACAGCACCTGCTGCTCTGTTCCAGACTAATTGCTGAGGAGCTGTCCCCCGGCTCTTCTTTTATGTATGTGGTCAAGCAAGCTTGGCAACAATTATTCAATCTATCTTTAGCACATTCTTGCATTGTTTTTAGGCAGATAGGGTTTTGTTAACCCTTTTCTGCCAATCCCAACTAAAATATAATATTTTACTTCTGCCGTTCCACACTGTCATGCAGAACTAATAATTACAAAGCATAAATATATATTATACATGAGTCAGTTCACTGCCAGCCCATGCTCCAGGGTAGTGGCAGGCATGGACTTGCATCAATTGCAAGAAAGATTCATGCAGGTTGATAGTTACTGGTATTTGGTTTCTGAAATCCACTTCTATTTACCCAGGTTTTAATACGTCAGTAGTATAAAATGTTAAGAGAATGCTTCATGTTTCAATAAACCTGAAACAAACTTGACATTTTATTTATTTATTTTTTTGGAATATGGTGAATCAAGGAGAAAGCACCTTTTCTGTTGTAATTGCCTAGGTGTAAGTTGTAGAAATGTATATGTCAACATTTATAATGTGTCCTCTGGAGTGTGGACTGTTCAGACTGTATTTCTGAAAACCTGTACAGTAGTTTTCAGATGAACATCTTAGAAAACAGGTTTGGATGATTTATTTATGTGATTGTGAATGTTTATTGATTTAATGCCATTTGGTTTTCCTAATATACTATTCACTGGGTCACAGACCCGGGGTTATCTAATGGTCTGTGCTGTGGATTGTTGCCTTGCCAATGAAAGCTGGTGTTGTCAAACTTATTTTGGTGTATAATGCAGCATATTACGCAGAACATTATATATTTTTGACATTGTATGTGCAGTTAGGGGGAAATAAAATACATATCCAATTAATTATTTTAAGTTTCTGAATACTAAGTCATTGCTATTATTACCGCCCCCTATATGATATCCCCACATTTCAGTATGTTTTAAATACATGAAACATTAGATAATGAAGAGTTGCTTTGTGCTAGTTGTCTTCACAAAGTTCAGCACCCATTATTTTAATTAAGGTGCTGATGTAAACCATAAGGTAATATGCTAAGTAAAAAGACTGGCTCTTCCTGTACATTTAGGCTTCTTGTCTTTTTGACATAACAATCTATAACTAATTATTATGCTTCACTCCTTTAACCTGAAATGGAAATCCATACCCGTTTATTATCCTCCTTGAGTCCTAGTTTTAGTTTCTAGGTTGTTCATTTATTGCCTTGTCAAACCAAGACCTGTATTGTTGTCAGTTGTGCTGATTGTATACAATAATCCTTAACCTCATAACAGTCAAGTGTGATAGATAAGTATACTAAATACATGATGTCTGTCTGTCAGCATCTACTTGTAATATATGCAGTATATTGTTACCCCCAAAACTATCAGATTATATTGGAGAAATCTTTGAGGTGGGTGTATTTAAATGGCACGTTCAAGCTTTGTATAACGCAGAAAGCAAAACAGAAATTTAAAAATAAGATTAAATAATTTTTTTTTTTTTTTTTTTTACCAAATGGTGATATTTATATTTACAGGTAACACAAACTGTATATGTTATTGCACAGCAATATTGGGTGTATAAGGTCACAACCCTCTAAAATATTAATTATTAGAGTGATGGGTTTAATCACAGTGGACCGAAGACAAAATGGTGATGGAAAACGCTGTAAAAGCAGAAAGGGTTTTTCTTTTGTGTACTGAGCTGCTTTATCCTATCAGTTGGATTCTGATATGAAGAACCCATTTTACAGATTTTCAACTGTGCCAGTCCCTATGATGACAAACCAGTATGAGCTCTGACACATGCCATGGATTGCTGATATCGTTTTTATTCTGAAGGTGGACATGTGACAGATTATACTGTAGCAGCAATAGAAAATATGCCATGAAATCTAGCTGTCACTCTAAGTTAATATAGGAAACCCTGAAGGTAAACATGTAGTTGATTATACAAGTTCTAAACTTCTGTTCTATTTTATTCACTGTAAAGAGGGTCTCAGTAACCCAACATTAAAAGTATCAAATACCAAAATGCTTTGTGTTAATAACAGTTAATTAAAGTATACAGGTCTGTACTTGTCTGTACCATATATTGAATATGGCCTTGTCTGAAGCATTGTTAGGTGAACTACGCCTGCATGATTTTACACCATAACCTGCAGGAATGGAAAGATCAATGCATCAGGTGGTTTCTGATTTAATAAACATATTAAATAAATACAGGTAAAAAATAAATCTTTCTGTGAGCCTAAGAATCATTCCAAAGATGTAGAATAGTTCATACTTAGCACAGATCATTTTCTGCTTTGAAAGAATATGCCTGCATTTACAGGGGTGGATCAGTAAAGTAATATATTTTTTTAGAATGTAAAGTTGACCTATTTTATTGACTTCCCCAGCTGAATGCGTATATGTAGACTATTGAGACATACTTTATGGTAATAAGCATGTTTATGTTTGAAAGGTCAGAACCAGGTGGGACCCAAGTCAACTACTTACAGCCCTGGTGCAGATATGAGTGAACATCTGCAAGGAACTTTGTGAGCGTGAAGGTGGCAGGTTTCCGGTCACCAGAGGTGAAACATTAATTCATTTCTTTGAAACTAATATGAAGTGCCAGATCACAGTAATAGGATCATGGATATCATGGTGTAATATTTCTTGACTAACTGGTTGTTTTACTCGGGGGAGGGGGGCTGTTCTGTCAGCAACCTTATCAACAATATTATTATTTTCCACAATGCCTCATGCATCCCCCTCATTCAGCAAATGCAGCTATAGCAACTTTTCAGAAAAAATATCTGAATATTATTTAGCACCTTCACCTCATCTGTTATATGTTGTGTGACCCATTTTCTGATGTCCTCGTTCTAAAACATCACCAGTTGACATTCAGCTGTCAGTTTCACATGTACCATACTGCACTCTACTATAATCATTCCATTACAAGACTGCTTCGACCAATGCCTTAATTTTTTTTTAAATTGATCTCCAGCAGGGTCAATTAAATAATTAGTAACTGGTTGAAAGTCCTACAATAAAATCATATGTAAGAGCCAAGTTACTTCCATTAAAATGATTGAATTCTCATATAGAAATATAATTTATATGTGTTTTTTTGTTGGTTTTTTTTTCTTTTTTTTTTTTTTAATACAGCCAGCAGGACTAAATCAAAAAATAAGTCTCTTTTACCCTCCCTAAGTTACCACTGTAATTGAGAGTTTGCGTTCATCCCAGGACATCTTGAAACGAGATGTGTCATTTAAATAGTGAAAATAATTATAAATATGCTCTTGTTTTATCTTGCTATATGATCTAATAATCATTATGTCCATTTTGTCTGTATAAGGAGTTAGGAAATTAGCACATTTTCCCCCCTCTGTTGTGAAATCTAGGCTGTAAAGTGTATCATACAGATTTTAATTATATTTGTTACTTTTCATGTGTTGTAGCTAGCAGTATATCCACAAGGTGGCATCACCTCCCTTTCTCTGTTGTTTAATTCCAGTTCAACATGTGGAATCTGTGCCAATGGGAAATTGTATGCATCCTGCAGGTGTCCAGTGAATAATCATGAATTTGATCAAATACCTGCATATACTGTACTGTAGCAGCAATGGAATGAACATAATTCCTATTTATTTTTATTTTTTAAACAGGTGTTGCACAAGAGAGAAAGCGTAGTAAATCTGTCCTTATTTTACTTGTTATTTTTATATGAAAAGCCAGTATAGTAAGAAAATTGCCACAGCTCTAACCAATGCTTGAAATCCCTGTAACAACCAGCTTAACACTGCAGGCCACCTCAGCATGGAATGGATTTGAACCAAAATCTCCTATTAGTGTAGAACTCGTTTTGCTTTTCAATTACCATGCATTAAAGATTTAATAACATTAACTTAAAATTATTTTTCAAACATTACATAGTGCAAGGATTTGGTTATAATCAGCCTAGTGACTAGGGGCATATAATTAAAGACACAGATAATTACAGACTCACAAAGCATGGCTAAAACTGCAGATTTAATTTTGACAACATAAACTATTAGAAAGATGAGCAATTAAACAAATTATATCTATGATGCATAGCAGAGCGGTTTGTGAAGATACAATGAGTTCTTGAAAAATGTATTAACATTTTAATGGATTATATAGAGGGTTAGGATTTATCATACAAATGTTTATGATGGACACACAGTACAGTATGTAAGAATGTTTTGTTGGGTGGTCAAATTGCTTGTGGAACTTGTACTGTAGATTGCCTAAACAGCTTTGGTTTTGAAAAGGTCAGTCTAGTAACCATGCAAACACAACTAAAGGCTCTCCAATTAAATATATGCACATTTTTAACTTCACATGTACAGAATGTTCTTGTAAATACAAAGTATAATAATAATTATTTCTATTATTAATAATATTTACCAGACAGCAGCAAAATCAAATAATAAATGAATAAATACATAGATTGTCAGTTCCAAGTTGTAATATGTCATGAATATGGCATTTGAAAATATTGTGTTTTATACAGTGCAATATGAATGTTACATTAGCATATTGTTGTTTTCTTGTCAGTCTTGCTTCCGTGACTCTAGAGAGTCTCCTGGTCACTGTTCACAACAAAGGAATGAAAAGTTTCCAGTTGACAGCAGTTACTTTATATGGACAAATGAGTGCACAGTTTTGAGGGTTAAGCAACAATTAAAACAGTCAATATTGGAATTTATTCCATATAGAAAATAATATAATTTCACAATTGTAGGGTAATCATCTCTGTTTATTAAAATACTATTGAAACAGGAGCATTAATAGCAATGCCCATTATAAAACCATGGTAAACTTGCACACTAATTTTATAGCCTACCATGCTTTCTTAAAGATTATATTATGCATTTATCATGTGTTACCATAGTTTAGTATACTTCCAAATTGCTGCTCCTTTACCATGTTTCCACTATGCATTTACAACAATTTGTAATACTTTGCATGTTTTAATATAGTATAACCTTTGAGAGATATACTGTACATAACCAGTCCCCCAAAAAGTCTGTATGTACGGTAAAAAATCTATTATTTCAGATGTTCACAACTATCGTAAATACAATTAAGTACGTACAACAGACTAACTAAAACTACGGTTGATGTCAATAAATGAGAAATGCAGGGTGAAGTAATGTACAGGGAAATGCAGGGTGAAGTAATGTACAGGGAAATGCAGGGTGAAGTAATGTACAAAATGGATGGAGAATGCTAAGAAGACACAGCAAATCCAAGAAAGAGAAGGATGTAGCCCTTCTGTTCATTTAAGTATAATCTAATATGAAATAGATTGAGTCAGAATTTATGGACTGGTGTGCAATTGCAAATCTGAAAGATCCTATGAGTTTATTAATATAAATTGAATTAAACCCAAGCATGCAGCAATAGAATGCATAAACCTATTGTTTAATCAATTTAGACTTTAATGTGCATGTCCTGAATATGTCAACAGACCCAGAATAAAAATAGATACAATTGCTTGATTTCCAATAATGAGTAAAGTTAATTAATCTAAGCTGGTTAAGGTACAGTGGGCAGGAAGAAGCCTTTGTTTAGAACGCAATAGAAAAGGCAATCAATAATAATATCTGACAATTACAATCATCAAGGTTCACGCTTCCCTTTTTAAATAAATATGGTCCTTTTTTATATATGCTATGAGGAAAGAATACATTGCCTATTAATGCTTACCATATATGCCTTTATTAAATTAATGAGTATATTGAATTTTCCCAAATGCATGAATATGTACATTATTTTAAAAAAAATTGTATATAAAATACAGTGTGGAGTAGTGGTTTAGGGCTCTGGACTCTTGACCGGAGGGTCGTGGGTTCAATCCCAGGTATGGGACACTGCTGCTGTACCCTTGAGCAAGGTACGTTACCTAGATTGCTCCAACTGTATTAATGGGTAATTGTATGTAAATATAATGTGATATCTTGTAACAATTGTAAGTCGCCCTGGATAAGGGCGTCTGCTAAGAAATTAATAATAATAAAGTTTGGTGTTTAAGCTTGTATGCAACTCTGGTATGATGGAAACAAAAAGTGAGTGAACTTTCATTGCAAAACTACATGCATGTAATATGCTATTATGTTTACCAGACAGTCTTTTGGGACAACCAGACACCTGGGACCATTAAAAGCATTGCCTCTAAAAAACAACTTCATAAGAGTCAGATCCCACAAATTCACTGTTTGTACAAATAAAGAGTGCTATGGCACAATTACAGGGTGTTTTCATGTTGCTTTATTTCAAGCCCCTGTTCCTTAGCTTATATTTGATCTTTAAATGTACCCACTATTTTACTGCTGATGCAATATAATGTAAATATTTTACCAGCATGTTTAATGCCACAATGTTGACCAAGGGGACTTTTTTGACCTGAAAAAAGAAACAAGGACCAGGGGTCACAAATGGAGATTAGATAAAGGGGCATTCAGAACAGAAAATAGGAGGCACTTTTTTACACTGAGAATTGTGAGGGTCTGGAACCAACTCCCCAGTAATGTTGTTGAAGCTGACACCTTGGGATCCTTCAAGAAACTGCTTGATGAGATTCTGGGATCAATAAGCTAACAACCAAACGAGCAAGATGGACTGAATGGCCTCCTCTCGTTTGTAAACTTTCTTATGTTCTTATGTTCTTATTAACATAGCTGGATTGACCTCTTCCCCTACCAGGCACTCAGGTGGTTCAGCCACGGCGCTTGCAAGCCTTTATGTGTCCGTTTCTGTTATGTGCAATATGTAACTGGGGGATGGAATTGCTCTTTTTTCAATGAATGGCTACTTTTAGCAACAGCTTGTACTAGGCACCCCCCACCATTTCACATTTTAAATGACTGATTCAAAAAAGGCCATTCACTGACACACAGTGGAGCGTACTGTGCAAGGCATGGGGCATTGCTCAAATCATTTCAGCAGACACTGATGGAACACCTAATAGGTACACAGTGCCCATTTGAAAAAAAAAAAAAAAAACACTCATTTCATTTATTAGCTGGCAGGAAAAAAAAAATATTAAGACCAGCAGAGAAGGGCTAGAGTCCTAAGTGGTGAATCTTCCCCCCGTTTTTCTCCTGGGAACTTGTTATCTCAGAATTGACCAAAGAATGGGAAACTGCCAGAAGTCTATCTCTCACCGATCAATCAAATGTGCACTCACCCTCGATCTATATAAATAACCTCTGTTTTTGAACAGATGGAGCCCACAGCCTTGGTATTAAAAACTGATACATCCCTTTGAAAAAAAACAAAGATTGTTCAGGTGAAACAATCATTCTGGGCAAAGCTCCAAGCAGGCCACTGTACTGGATTGTATAATCTGATAGCAAACAGCTAATCATGTCAAGACCGGGACATACCTAAAATAAACAGAGCACTTTTGAGCATGCAGGGAGAAAAAACGCTTGACCTGCTATAGACTTGCTTTACTTCCTCTGAGTGTGACACCACTTAACTCTCCACTCTTCAGAGTGTACAGTGTTTACCCTACATCTGTTGATAGAAAGTGTTCTTCTGTTTTAAACATTTCCTCAAGACAGAAAATTCCACTCGCTGCTACTGGATTATTGCTCCCTTACTGAATCTAAGGGTTTTTCTTCCCATCAGCATTTGTTGACTGACCAGGACCTTCCACAGTAATGCTGCTGAGGCAATTGTTTTGTGGGGTTTAAACCTGTGAACCACTGCTGGGAGAGTGATTTTATTGTACTATGTTACCCCACCAACTAGCATCCAAGCAATACTACTGGTTGGCAGCCATTGCTGCTATGGTCTTGGGAACGGCTGGATTGTACCCCCCATAGTGTACAGGTATCTAGAGCTATCTTGCTTGTGGCATCCTGGCTGTTTCAGCGTGTACATTTTTTATTATTCTAATAATCTTTATTTTGTATCAATCCTGCATAAACAGCTAATGTAAAAATATATAATATCTTTGAATATGCGTATGCAATGCGAATGATTGCCTTTTCCCTCATGAGACCTGATAAAATGAAATGATGCATCTCATGGGGGCTCTTTAAATAAACAGATATGCCTATCCAAATAATAACAGTAGCAGGAGCATACTGAGCAGCAGTGATGGGGAAAGTTCAGTATGGTGTTGAGTTTTGGGGTAAGGAAATTAGCGAATATCTGTCAGTCTGTTCCTAAGTTGTTTTGGGGTATGGCAGCTTGGCATTACCGTATGTTGAGTCTCAATGGGTTTGTACTGTATTGCTTAAGGCATCTGTATCGACTTTGGAAGGAACCATGGGACTGAACTTCTGCAATTTTTGTGGTACAACAAAGATACACACTGGGCACATTGACCTCTGCTACCCCCTAATCACACATAGTTTTAAAGTAGCAAGATCTAAATAAAACGGTGCACATAAAATACTAAAAAACAGATGCACTGTCTGGAGCACAAACACCATTTCCAGTACACATGCTAACCCAGTGGTATTACAGTACATATTAACTGTTACATTGTTTCCACCTAAATTCATTTTTGTTATATATCACATTCTGATTAGTATACATCAACTATTGGTTTTAATTGTGATTACTAAGTTGTTACTAAGTAATTACTGTATTAAAAAAAAGTGTTGCCCCAATTCTTTGGCATCTACACTACTATAATACTATGAGAATATTTAGTAGAATTTGAGGTCAAGTGTTCAAACTTGTAACAATTTAACAAATATAGTATTTTTAATATTATTATTATTATTATTATTATTATTATTATTAATAATAATAATAATAATAATAATAATAATAATAATAATAATATTTTGCTCTACAGTATGAACATCTGACAGAACAGAAACTTACATAATGTTTCACTCAATTAAGAACATTTAAAGTAATTTGTTTTAACCACAATAATGATGTAAAATGAGTGTTTCTCAGTTTCTATGGAGTGTTTATTCCAGTATTCGGTTATTCTATAGAAAAAAATAATTAACTTCTGCCTTCCAAATTTGAGATGCAATTTAATTTCTCAGACTACTGTGCTTATCTTTGATGCTCAAAAATGGGCTTTCGAGCAGTCTTGTATCCTGCAAATACACAGCCCTGATACATTTAGTATTTATCCAAGTTATACGGAAGCCAGGAATGGGCTTATCTGACACAGCCAGAAATACTTATTTTAAGTCAATTCCACATTGGGGATTAGGTGAATCCAATTGCATCTGACATAGTTTGAGTTATTTGAAAATCAGAAGAATCAAAATAACCTACAACCTTAGCAGATGAGGGCAGGATAGAAGGTAAATGTTGTAGCTATAAAATATCAACGTATTTAAGAGAGACTGTAAAACTAGTATTTTTATACAGATATTGTTACAGTTAATGCAATGTTGTGAAGGCTTCTGTTTTTCCTCTGCTCATTTCAGAGGTCAGAGTTCACACTGCATAGACAGTGTAATCTAGCATGGTTAGTGCAACATGCACACATTTTACCTTTAAAGGGTCCTCTTTTTATCATTTTACATTTAGTGTTGCATATGAATCTCATTATGTTTAGTACAAGAAAAGAAAATGTAAATTGTTTATTTTTGCAGGTATTCTTGATCCAGATGGAAAGTTTAATTGATTATTTTCAGAGCTATAAAGGTTTTAAGGAGAAGCCAGAGTATGATTAGAAGCATGGGTTTCTGTTGTTAGGGATGCAGCTTGAGCCTTGTGTAAATGTGCATAGGCAAGACTTCGTACTATTTTATGAATTTTTAATTTACCACGATTGTATCATTAGCAATTCTACAAAGACTCAAAAACAGTTAAAATTCAAGTCAAATCAAAGATTGTTATTGTGAAACAACACAATGCAAGCCTTGTGATATTGCTATATGCACGTTGTAAGATATGTAAGATAGCAGGAAGGGGGGTTAAAATCCTCCCTGTGTAGCATATATGCGCAAGCACCTTTTGGTTAGTTTGCTTTTGTTTGTTTAATTGTTTTATTGTTTGTTAATTGTTTTATTAGTAATGATCCCCTGCACCTGGCTGTTATTGTAAATTAGAGCCAGGTGCAGGGTATTTAAAGAGTGCAAACAGTTGAATCTGGACTGCTGAGTAGAAGGAGGCAGAAGAGTGGTGCACTGCTTCCGAGCAGTCATAGACAAGTAAGTGCTGGAGACTTGCGTAGTTTGTTCTGTTTGGGTGTCAAGTAAACGGCTTAGCCGTCCTGCAAGTTAGACAGGGAAATATCCTGTTTAGTTAGTGCTCCGAAACGGAGTTAGGTTTTTGTTTTCTGTTTTGTTTGTTTGGTGTGTTTATCAAAAATAGCGCATCCGGCTTAAAAAAAATCCATTTCTGTGTTCTGGGTCGTATTTTTAAAGGGGCACGAACCTGTGAGTGGCGTGATCGTCTACAACGTATACTGTACATCTAATTTGTTATTACCTAATTGATGCAGAAAAAAATAGATAACTTTAACCCTATCCACACTACCGAAATAATATGTGCTGTAACAATCACATTTTCAAAGCATACTGATTGCACGCTACATAGGTCTTGTGAATAAGGTTTCAGCGTGGTTCTGTTTTTCTGGTAACACCTACGGGTGCAGAGCAAAAATAATTCCTTACTTCTACTTTGGCTGGGTTTTCCAAGATCACAATTTAGATGATCTAATGTTGTCTTTCTTGTTAGTTTTATTTGCATTGCATACTGGTGTTGGTAAACTGCAGTGCTACTCTGTAGGGTTAGTACCTGCACAGTTTATGATTAAACAATTGCAGAGGATTTAACTCCATACCTATAACTATGTATGATGTGATAACTGTCACACAAATTGACATACCAGGCTTGGTGAAGTCTATCTTTTATTTGCTGTTTGTACAAATTTCTCTCTACTGTCACTGAAATATAATAGAAGAGGCTTCTTACACAGCAATATCTCTGTCTCCATTATGGCTCATACTGTTATACAGTATATCCTTCTAACTTTCATGCACTTTTAGGCAGATTTCAAGATTATGTTTTGTAAATGCTTTTGAAGTGTTTCTATATCATTGTTTGGTTGTTCAGTAGTGGAAAAAATAGGAGTTTTATTATTCAGTATTACCTGCAGTAATTCCTTTGAAAGGATGTGGGGGATTGAAAAAACAGCTTCTTTGCAAATAAAAAGTCATTGCTTGTTCCTGAGTCAGCAGTGAACACTTTAGCCCAACCATATCTGTTGACTGCATGTGGATTTAATTCCCTAGGGGTAATACTGACAGAAGAACCTTGTCTAATGTGATCAAGACTGGTAAATGCGCTTTACTCTCCTGGGTGAATCAGCTGAAAAGAGACTCTATAGAAGGGGTCTCCTGGTCCTGGAGGGCCAGTATCCCTCCTGTTTTTTGTTCCAACTTGGCCCTAAATTACTTAATTGGACCAATTAAGCTTCTAATAAGCACTTAATTGGTCCAATTAAATAATTTAGGGTCCAGTTGGAACAAAGACCAGGAAGGACACAAGCCTTTCAGGATCAGGATTGGACACCCCTGTTCTATAGGATGCTCACTAGCAATTTCCTTAAATTCACCAAACTTGATTTTGTGTGTGACCTGAACAAGTATAGAATGAACTGAGTTATTCAGACTAAGCACAGTATATCATATGGTATATGGCTTACCTGTCTAAGGTTTCTTCTTTTTTTTTTTTTTTTTTTTTTAAATGTTAATCGACTTGTGATTTTATATTATACAACTATCAGTTTAAAAAATCACATATGATTATGGTGCCACACCATGTTGACTATTTGTACCAGCACACATCCAAATGAGCTTTGTGACTATAAAGCCCACAGTCTTATTTAATTTGCTGGCCCTGTAATTGCTTGCCGAGAGACAGGAATGGCTGTGATTTGTGTATATTTTGTGTCTTTTTGTATTTCATTGAGTTGTACCTTCAATCTACACAGCTTCTTTTAATTATGCTATAACATTTTATGTTGGGCTTTATTGGAGCAAGGTCTTGTTGTAAATCTGCTGTCTAGCGAGAGCCTGTCAATATGTCAGGATAGTTACCCTGTTTACAAATATATGGTAAGTTAATTAAAACAAAAATACAATTCAAAAGCTTTAATGTCCAGAATATGCCAATTCTTTGCCCATGATTTAGTTACACACTATAATACTATACTATACAGAAGGAGACTTAATAAAATCATTCATTAGCGGGAATATTACACAGATTGTTTGTTCATTTTCAGAAATGCGTTTAGCTTTGAGGCATATATGCTTTAATAACAAACAATAAAGATATCTCATTAAAAGTAAAATTCTCATTAGCAATCTCACGAAACAAAATCTCATTAGTGACCAACCGCAATAAAATATACATAATTTATTGGGCTATTATTCATATACTGTTTTTATATTCTCGATTAATATATATATATATATATATATATATATATATATTAAATCTAGTGATTCATGCAATATTTCTACAATAAATACAATACCGATGTTGTTCAAACTATAAACAACTTCTCCACGCCCTTCCCCCACTTAACATCAACTCAACACACCCGGGGCGTTGACTCGGCAGAATCCAGTATTATCTGTATCATTCGAACAAGTGGATTTGCGTACCAGGGTGCAACTATCAGCAAACACTGAAATACTAGTTAAATCAGCAGGCTTTAATTGTATTAACTGAATTGAAATGCACAGTAACTGTCATTATTATCCCTGGCATTTTAGGATAATTATATTAAGGATCAAAAATATTTAAAAGAAAACAAAATGATTCATGGAAAATTGTAATTATTTGGCAAAGACAAACATATACTGGTACTTTTAATTTGTAAACCTAGATAATAATCCAAGAGCAAAGCACTGCTGAAGAAACAACACTGACTATTCAATGTAACCCTGAATAAAAAAGGCTAATTACTGCATAGACCAAAAGAAGCAGGGCTCTGATGCTGTTGTTACTGCAAAGGCATTGTTAGCTGTGTTAAATTGCTGTAACAGATATTCACTCGCTCAGTCAAGCAGTTATGAAACCAAATCATTACAATGAATTTGTGAAGCTACAGTTTTAGTTTGTAATGCAATTTGGCCAAACTGCAAATGACCCACTCATTCATGACATGCCATTCTTTCATTTGTGGTCTATGACCTCATCATTTCTAAACACTATACCGCAATTTATTCTTCATTAAGCACCGTGGTTAGTCATTCTAACCTGCATATTAATACCTCTCGATGATGGCTCTACCGTGTGATAGTTCATCTTGACTTTCGTTAGTGCCCTCGCCTTCGGCTTGGGACGCATAACTCCAGTCGCGGTCAGCTACCACACGTAGTTAATTAAAATAGTAGCGAATACGAGCTAATTGATTTGTTTTTCCAAAATGAGCCAGCCCTAAAAAAGTGAATGCCCCCCCCACAGTGTTCATGCTGCCGCTGGGGCTGTTTTATTGGTAACTGTTCTCCCTTTTAACCCCTGAATACAGTAAAAGCCTCTTCTTTTTAATACAGTGTATTGATGAACTTTGACCTCAGACCACCAGACCAGACTTTAGGAACCTTTGTGTTAAAAGTGTTTAAAATACAGGTTTGAGACGACTGGCCTCTAGGGTTATAGTCAGCTATAAATAATACATTATTTTAGTATTGCTATTGCCAAGCTGTAACCCCGTTTTTAGGGGAGCCACTGTAGTTAGTTACATCTTACAACTGTACACCATGTTTCCACGTCTGATAAAAGGTAACATTCTGAACATCTGACCATTATCATTTTTAATTTAGTCCTCATAGAAACAGCTAACAGCACTTTGATGTAATATGACAAATGACTGAGGTTTAGTACTGGTTGTCTTTATTTAAAGGTCAAAAGAAGCATAGTGGGATATTCATTTTTACAGAAAATAGGGATTGATTGCTTTATTTATTTTTAAATTGGTCAGAATTGAACAGCAGAATAGTTTTGTAAGAGGCACAAAACTGAATGCTGAATGTCAGTGCTGAAAGCCCAAAATAGAATAATGTCATACCAGTGCAATAATGAGAAGCATATTTCCATATCAGTAATAAAATACATTATTTATTTGTTTAAGTCATTGTAACAAACAGATAACAAACAACCAGTTAACAACCAACCAATGTAACACAAAGGCACCATCATCCCACACCAAAAGGAATGGAGGACATCTGGGACCTGAAATTTGCCACTGACTGGCATTTTCAAAATGGAAATTGGTTTCTGGCTGACCAAGTTGGCAACATGGGCAGTTTGGGCGTGGAATTATTTATGAAACATTTATATGGAGCAGCATAGGATTATGGAATCATATTAAATGTTAACTTTTTTGCTGGATTTCCCCTGGCTTCTCACAAACAGTATTAGCTACAAGAAGTGATTTGCTGGTGTGATTTGATTTCATATGAAGGCCTCCAAATCAAACCCCCAGTCTTGTAGGATGAATCCAGTGAGACATGGGATGTGATGGTGGCACTATTCCACATAACCCTTTTTTCTTTCCGTCTGTTTTAAGATGTTAATAGAATTAGGGTCTATATTCACGAGAAAATACCTTATTGTTTCTAGGGCCTGAAAAGGGAGGTAGCCTAAGATGCTTCAATGATATGCCTCCAAAGTATAAGGGCTGTAACCTCAAATGCCCAATGGTAGTACTTTAGATTTGGTCCCACCTCCCCCCATTATGTATTTCAGTATTTTTAGCTGGATCATATGCAGTTTTCCTTCCCAAATGAAACTGAGCTAGAATGTACCGCATCGCATCTATGTATTCAGGAGGCGAGAGTAAGGGAAGCATAAAAACAAGATCAAGTGTGGTGAACAATTAATCCCAAAGTCTATAAGGTCATTATTTTGTTGCTGGAGAGGAAGGTCATGATTATTGATTTACTATTTAAAAGCATACAATGAATTACAATGTATTTTGTAAGCTGACATAATCTAAATTAACCTAATAAAATAACAATGCCATCCTGTGAACATGGGCTCTGATGTAGGGATTCATTTAAATATAATTATTTTCAGGTTTCCACTACAGTTTGCAAGTATCAATTGCTTGTTGCCTTAAGACAGAGAATTCATGTATTAGCGCTAATGTTGGTGTTTTGTTAATGGCTAACCTGGAGAATGATCACTTGATTAACTTTATATTGTAAAGCACAACTCAGTGCCAAGTAAAGATGGAAACAAGAAAATTGCAATTTTAGACATTTTAAAAAAATCTTTTTGGACTGTGGCACTCAACAGCAGTGGAATTTACCAGTGCTGTTGAGATTTATTATACAGTAAGCTATTTCATCAATTTATATTTTAACAGTGGTGTTAGAGCCCAGCACCAAACTATACTAGAATTGAATCTCTCAGATGGGTGGCATGAATAGGATAAATTAAATTGGGAAAAAGGGATGAGATTAAATACATTTTTACCCTATTCATACCTTTAAAAATGTTGACTAGAAGGAGGTTTATTTGATTCAAATAAACATTTAAGAACCTGATTGTAACAAAGACTTGAGCTGAAAGGCCAGAGTTGCACAACCCTGCTTTAGAATAATAATAATAATAATAAAACATACAGTGGATCTCAAAAGTATTCACCCCCCTTGGACTTTTCCACATTTTATTGTGTTACAACATGGAATCAAAATGGATTTAATTAGGAGTTTTTGCCACTGATCAACACAAAGTCCATAATGTCAAAGTGAAAAGTAAAATCTACAAATTGTTCTAAATTAATTACAAATACAAAACAGAAAATAATTGATTGCATAAGTATTCACCCCCTTGAGTATTTAGCAGAGGCACCTTTGGCAGCAATTACAGCCATGAGTATATTTGGATAAGTCTCTACCAGCTTTGCACATCTGGACACTGCAATTTTTGCCCATTCTTCTTTGCAGAATTGCTCAAGCTCCATCAAGTTGGATGGGGACCTTTGGTGAACAGCAATTTTCAACTCTTTCCACATATTCTCAATTGGATTGAGGTCCGGGCTTTGACTGGGCCACTCCAGGACATTGACCTTTTTGTTTTTAAGCCACTCCACTGTGGCTTTGGCTGTATATCTGGGGTCATTGTCCTGCTGGAAGATGAATCTTCTCCCAAGTACCAGGTCTCTTGCAGACTTCAGCAGGTTTTCCTCCAGGATTTATCTGTACTTTGCTGCATCCATTTTGCCCTCTATCTTCACGAGCTTTCCAGGCCCTGACACAGAGAAGCATCCCCATAGCATGATGCTGCCACCACCATGCTTCACGGCAGGGATGGTGTTCTCAGGATGATGTGCGGTGTTAGGCTTGCGCCAAACATAGCGCTTAGCGTTGAGGCCAAAAAGCTTTATTTTGGTCTCATCAGACCACATTCCTTCTGGCAAACTCTAGCTGAGATTTGATGTGAGTTTTTTTCAACAATGGCTTTCTTTTTGCCACTCTCCCATAAAGGCCAGTTTTGTGAAGCACCTGGGCTATTGTTGCCGTATGCACAGTGTCTCCCAGCTCAGCCGTGGAAGACTGTAACTCCTTTAGAGTTGCCATGGCAACTTGCTGGCCTCCCTGACTAGTGCCCTTCTCGCCCAGATACTCAGTTTTTGAGGACGGCCTGTTCTAGACAGATTCATAGTTGTGCCATATTCTCTCCATTTCTTAATAATGGACTTTACTGTGCTCCGGGGGATATTCAATGCCTTGGAAATGTTCTTATATCCTACCCCTGATTGGTGCTTTTGAAGAACCTTATTCCGGATTTGCTTTGAATGTTCCTTCATCTTCATGATGTAGTTTTTGTTAGGAAATGTACTAACCAACTGTGGGACCTCCCAGAGACAGGTGTATTTAACCTGAAATCATGTGAAACACCTTAATTGCACACAGGCGGACTCCATTCAACTAATTATGTGACTTCTAAAGACAATTGGTTGCACCAGAGCTTATTTAGGTGTGTCATAGCAAAGGGGGTGAATACGTATGCAATCAATTATTTTCTGTTTTATATTTGTAATTAATTTAGAACAATTTGTAGATTTTACTTTTCACTTTGACATTATGGACTTTTTTGTGTTGGTCAGTGGCAAAAACTCCTAATTAAATCCATTTTGATTCCATGTTGTAACACAATAAAATGTGGAAAAGTCCAAGGGTGGTGAATACTTTTGAGAGCCACTGTAGATAGGTCCAAGGCAGTTAGAGACAACTATTGAAAAAATAATATTGCAAATATCAGCTACACTATATTGTGAAGCTCTACTGTATTCTTGTTTAAAGTACTTACTGCACTACGGACACGTGGCCAGATATATGAACACATTATTGCTTTGTTGTAAATTTTTACACTTTATAGCAATCTCTATAGAATTCACCATAAAACGGTCATTCACTTTGAAAAAGAGTTTGTAATAAAACACACTTGAGGACTTTCCAAGTGGTGGCAATACATTTACATTAAAAATACACATTATCTAG
This sequence comes from Acipenser oxyrinchus oxyrinchus, assembly GCA_030684275.1. Taxonomy (NCBI): domain Eukaryota; kingdom Metazoa; phylum Chordata; class Actinopteri; order Acipenseriformes; family Acipenseridae; genus Acipenser; species Acipenser oxyrinchus. Next base: position 37,111,543 of record CM060258.1, read on the forward strand.
GGCAATTTTAAAACAAATGAACTCTAAAATAAATGCATTACCAGGAATTGTCATAGGGTAGATAATTAACATCTTTGCTGGTTTAGGAATGTAACAATAAAACTGGATAACTTAAGCTAAAAGCTAATCAAAATGACAGAGGATCAAAAGTGATTTATTTTTTAGATGAGCACCTTAGCTGTGCTGAGCAATTTCAAATTGTCCTTAACCTTTTCAGTGCCTTTGAAAGAGGACTTATCATTTTACTGTTTCTCCTGATGTGCCGTTTTAATCTTGTTGGAAAGTTGAAATCTTGTGTGATGTTGTAGCTGACCAGGTTAAATGGATTTAAAATACAGATTATTATTATTATAATTATTATTTATTTCTTAGCAGATGCCCTTATCCAGGGCGACATACAATTGTTACAAGATATCACATTATATTTATGTACAATTACATTATTTTTTACACATTATTTTTACATACAATTACCCATTTATACAGTTGGGTTTTTTGGAGCAATCTAGGTAAAGTACCTTGCTCAAGGGTACAGCAGCAGTGTCCCCCACCTGGGATTGAACCCACGACCCTCCGGTCAAGAGTCCAGAGCCCTAACCACTACTCCACACTGCTGCCCCCTCCACAGATGCGCAGAATAACTGCAATGGTCTGAAGTTTGTTTTACAGCAATCATTTTAAGATAATGCCCAAAACAGTAATTATAACCTTTATAATTATTACATTTATAATAATTATACATGTATGCAACACACAGACATTCTCTGACTTAAAATTGTATTTGTTATATGCATACCCTATAGCGCCAAGTCTCGACTGTCCACCCTTTAATAAACGTTAATAAATGCCCACGCTCTCTCAGATGAAAGAGCATTTGGTGAATGAAGTAACCCCCTCTTTATATATTTTGTGATGATAGCAAATGCGCAAACATAAGCAAACTGTTAGTTATTTTGTGACAGAGCATTACAAAAATGGTTTTCTATTCAAGTTTCTCTGTTATTCCTCCACTTCCACTTATTGCAGCTCCGAGACAAGCTTCCTGCAGTATCCTTCATTTTACCATTACGATTTAACCATGTCATGTGTGATGGAGTACACATTACCAAGGAGACATATACCCCTTCTCCACTGGCACATCCGACCCGTGAGAACTCGGTACGGTACGGGTACCGGTGGTTTTCTGCTGGCTATTTGTCGAGCTGAGTGAGAACCAAACTGTGAAACTCCGGTCTCACAAGAAGTTCTGGAGTCGTGCGTCAGAAATGAGAATATTTATGCCCCATTTTTTATGACGATTTGGAGCAAATGGACAGATACCGCGGGTACTGTACACTTAACTCAAACACTCAAAAACACAAAATTCTACTAAATTTCTCATCCTTGGCCATTATTATATTAATTTAAAGAAGAAAAAAAAATCTAAACTTATTTACAAAAATATAGTAAAACAAAAAATCAGCCGTACCATACACACAACTACGGCTCTCATTGCGCTCACGCAGCTTCTTTTTTTAAGCACCCAAACAAAAAACAACTATCCTTAAGCAGATTTCCTTTTTTCTCCTTCAGCAGAACTAATTGAACTTTATTAATTCATTATAATTAGTAAAATTTGTAGATTATAAATATATTTACAAAATATAGTGATGCAAGATACAGCTGTACGTTAGTCTGTTAATTTTTTAACACCATTTTTTGTGCATCTTTTGGCAAACCGCGTTAATTAATAACAATAATGAATAACAACTGTCTTTCATTGCATGTGACGTCAGTAGCCTGGCTCGGCTCTGCAGTGGAAAAACATCCCAGGCTCTCCTTAACCGCACCGTGAGGGCTCGGTACAGCCCCGGTGTGTCTCAGGTGTACGGTGGAAAGGAGGCATCAGAGACCAGAAAGCTTACAGTTCAAGCATTTATTTTCACATTTTTTTCATGTCACAAAAACAACAAAGACACAAAAACCACCACCTCATTTCTTCAACATCACAATCCAAATCCTAAACTAACACCCGTGATCACCCCATTTATACACTTATTCAATTGACGGCTCCAATATGACAATTGGACTGCACCACTCACTCCTGGTAGGCTCAATCACCCCAAGTTCAAGCATGTCCCATACCTCTTTGCGAATCCCACTTTGTCGACTTTCCGGGATCCGGTAAGGTCTCTCTCGTACTGTGACACCTGAGGGAGAGATAATGTCATAATCAACCAAGTTAGTCCTGCCGGGCAAGTCAGAAAAAATAGCTGAACTCCTCAATAAGCTTACGCATCTCCCGTTTCTGATCTGGAAGCAATTGTTCCCCCATCGAAATGATTTTAGTGCTAGGGGTCTCTGTACAGGGGCCTAAATCATCCTCTACATCACTTGGGGCTAAAAATAAGGCCTCCCTTGCCTGCCACGGTTTTAATAAATTTACATGATAAATTTCACATTCATTACGGCGATCGGGCTGTCTAATTTCATAATATGCCTTTCCTATAGCCCGAATCACTTCATATGGCCCCTGCCATTTAGCACAGAATTTCGATTCTGAGGAGGGAAGCAGCAGCATTACTTTGTCTCTAGGTCAAAAGGTTTGAATTCGTGCATTTGTATTGCAATGCTGCTGTTGCCGGTGCTGAGCCGATTGGGCCAATCAAATCCAGGCGATCTCTTAGTAGGAGCACATGCTTCACTACATTTTTGGACGAGCCTTTATGCTCCTCCCACCCCTCTCTCAACAGATCGAGGATGCCGCGAGGCTGTCGGCCGTACAAGAGCTCTGCCATTAATTTCAACAATTCTCTATAGTTTGGCCAGTCTCGGCCTAGAATAACTGGGTGTGGTAGTCTTTCCACCACCCCCACTACGAGGTGACGTTTTATCGGTCCTACTGATAAATATGCTTTTATGGTGGGGTATGTCATCGTGTCTCCATGGATACAGGAGATAGCCACCTGACCTTGTGGCTTCCATGACACACTGCCTAGGAGAGCTGCCCTAATTAAGGTCTGCTCAAACCCTCTGTCCACTAATGTGTGGCTATTCACATTCCCTAAAACCACATTAACAATACAAGGCCCATCCCGACCATGTTCCCCTTGCTTACCTATTTTAGGTGCCCAATTACATGCCACCACATCATTGCAGCGGGGCATGACCTGACCAGGTGTCCCTGTTGGTTGCACCTAAAACAAGTTGGGGGGACAGAGGGTACACTGGTTACAGATCTGTCCCGTTGTTGGTATGGCAACGGGACAGGGGCAGCACCTCTTCCCCAGCTAGGGCCCAACTTTGGTCTCCATCAAGGGGAGGCAAGGTGGCCCATTCGGGTTGGCGGTGGAGATCTGGATCACGGTGCCGGTGCTGGTGGTGGTGGGAGAGATAAGAGGAGAAGGTGCTCGGCTGCTCTGGTGGATGGGAGCCCTGAGTATCCCTGTCCGTGCGGAGACCAGGGAGTCTTCAAAGTCCTCGGCCAGTTTCACGGATTTCTCCAGGGTGTCGGTGTTGTGGCACCGTATCCAGCATCGCATGGGCTCTGGCACTCCTGTGGGTTAGGGAGACAAAACTGTCTGGAACTGTTTGTCCTCATCGCACTACAAGCTCAAAGGCGGACTTGCAGGGTTCCTGGGTGAAAAAGGAAGCTGGCTTGGTCGTGGGATCGGAAGATGCCCACTGAACCTTTGAGTCTCCTGAGCCGGATGGGGAATTGCTGGGGTGGGTAAAAGCGATTGGGCATTCCAAATTGGGAGAAAATGTGGGGTAAAATAAAAATTGGACTAACAAAAAAATAAATGCTCAAAATGTGCAGTATATATGCAGAAATACATAATATCTAAATAGAATGTGCTGTCTATTACAGAAAACAAGTTCCTTAGAACAATTTACACGACTTCAATCATATTTGCTTACTTTCAGGGCTTTATTTACTTCCAATTGAGCTATTTTCAGCTCTCACAGGTATTGCTTATTGCAACAATGCCTTGTGGTAATCTGCAAGCTAATCCTTCTAATTCGTTATCTTTACATTTGAGATTGTAGTTCAGTTACTTACATTTATCACCTGCTTTTCTCAGGAATAGTTTTGTTAAAGGCTTAATTCTTTTTCCAGTGCACTTTTTTAGTTTTCAGTAGATATCAGTTTGAGGTGTACACATTTTCTATACAGATTATAGTCTGAAAACTAATAATAAAATAACAGCGAACTATTTTTGTTTAGTACAAAACAGTCAAGGAAAAAGACCATAATCAAATAATTCCTGAAATTTAAGGAGCTGTAAAATGGGAGGAGAGACATAACACAGGGATGTTTTACCTTTAGGGAAAGAACTTAAGTTTCATTTCCATGAATCAGACTTTAACTAAAAAAGAAGGGGCTGGAACCGTGCAAACCCTTGCGTTAGGAGCATGAAAACATGTATTTATACCCAGTTATTTTACTGTAGATGTACCATACCTTTGGGACATGTCTGTATTTTTACAATATACTTATTATACACTGAGACAAGAAAAATCACGGTAATTGATGCCAGACTGCACAGTAAGGTTAACATTGGTTTTAGACAGACAATTACATAACTGATAGGATTTGGTCGGAACCCAAACATTATGCAGATACAGAATGCCTGTATATAAAGATACAGAGTTAGACAGATTTTACTGTGTATTTGGTTATTGTCTCTTTAAATAATAGTGCAATACAGAAAGGCAGAAATCAATGTGTCGTTTACACTTGTATTGTCTATAGTTGTGTTTGCTGTACTTTTATGTAATATGATGTCCATTTTATATTTCATTTATATGTCTTGTTATTGTTTTTTTAAACATGAATCTTCAAGAGTGAATAAGAGCAACTTGAAAGCTGTCTTTAAAAAAGGACCTACTTTACCTAATTCTGGTTCTACAACGGTTGCACAATTGTGTTTTTATACTACATTAAAATGACACAACCCCTTAGAGAAGCCACAAAATTCCCTTTGTGCAGAGCCTTGAAGTTTTGTTTTAATACCAAGTAATTGGGGAAGCATTGTGAATTTTGTTATAATGTCAGCATTTATCCTGCCTTAGCTAAGGTGGCTCACATAATTTAGATTTAATAGGCCCCTAGTAGTAGAGTAGAGTAGTCTGGATAAAATGGAATGGGTTTCTGTTACACATTCATGAAGATATAAAACTGTTTTTGTATCCCACAGAACATTTGCTAAAAAATTCACTCCACAAAAAAAGAAGCACTCGTTGACATGGAAACGGTGCAGGCGGAATAAATTGCTGGGGTGGCAACTCAGAAATCGTAGATGGCAGAAGTTGTGGAGTATTGCACCTACACAAACCCTAGTGATGCCACTATATAACAGAAAGCACGATTAACAGGAAGATTTTGTTTGCATTATGTTTTCTCAAATGCCCAAACTCCTGCTTTTGCATTTTCATAACTATGTCTGCTTCTTCTGTAAATACGTGGCGGAGATGCAGTTCTTGGCAGACCATTCCCTTTCTCTGTTTTGCACAAGTTTGCTGTGAACCAGAAGGCTGAGGATAACACCGGAGAGCAAGAGATCAAGTTGAAATAATTTTTTGTTTTCATGAAATAAAGTGGCCAAGAAATGTCAAAGAGAATCTGGGGCTGTCGGAAAGCCATTTTATTAGTTTTGCCACCTACATGGTCCTGGAGGCAGGCATCTGCAGTGAGACATGACTTTACTGTGGATTTGTTTGTTTTGCTTGCATTGATTTAATTTAGTCATTTAGCCTAAAGTATGGTCCAGTGGTTAAAGACAAGGGCTTGTAACCAGGAGGTCCCTGGTTTAAATCCTGGCTCACTCACTGACTCACGTGTGACCCTGAGCAAGTCGCTCAACCTCCTTGTGCTCTGTCTTTCGGGTGAGACGTTGTTGTAAGTGACTCTGCAGCTGATGCAGAGTTTATACACCCTAGTCTCTGTAAGTCGCCTTGGATAAAGGTGTCTACTAAATAAACAAACAATAATAATAAAGTGTTGTGCTTAAAGGGGTTTGGATTAAATTGTATATTTATATTTTGATCTTGCTTCAGAATACTTTGACGAAATCCAATGCTGTTTCACAGACAGAAATGTCTCCTAAATCCTTATGCTATTTCTTTTTTTCTTTCTGTCTTTTGTTATGCGAGTAACTATACTGTACCTCTGAAAAGTGAATCTGTAAAATAAAATCATTCCAACACTCTGACCCCTGTGAAACAACCTTCAGTCCTTGAATCAAAACATGGAAAATACCAGCAGTGCAAGGCAAATTAAATTAGTTAATACAAAATCTAATTCAAATCTCCAGCTAATTAATTTTTTTAACCTATTTGTGCATACTAGTGGCAAATGGCAACTGGATTTACCCATCTGCTAGGTACATAAAAATAAATAAAAATAGCGTTAATTTTATTTACCGGTAAAAAGGGGGCAGCAGAAGGTAATCCATTTAGATTTTCTAATTGAAATCTGTATCATGTACAGTAGATATTTTGGTGAACCAATCATTATGAGAATGCTAAGCTCCAAAGCTGAATGAAGAGTCATAAAGAACAGTGACTCCAACTTATATAGCTTATAGTTACGGCTGTATTTTTTTTCAAGTAAAACAGTTACAAAGTTTGAAAAAAGTCTGTAGACTGTAGTATGGGGCCGTTTCCTGCTGCACAACGGCAATTGTGTCCTTTTTTTCTCCGCCCTTTTGTCTCCACCGCCACCACTAGCAATACCGCTTGTCTGTTACCCAAGGTAATCTAATATATGTTTGATATGTTCTTGCTGTTCTTATGCTAACTTCATCCTGTTCTTTGTTTTTACATAGATATATTTTAAATATGCCTCAGAAGCTTTATCTCATTACATCATGCCTAGTTTCAGCCCACCATTGTGAAAAGCTTCTAAATGCCCAGGCACACAGCAGACTGCTTGCATAGTTGTTAGTTAGTTGTTACTCTTCTTCAGTTACACATTTTCATGTCTTCACTGCTACAGTGAAGACATAAAATGTATTAAATGTATTTGACTTAAAAAGTGCCTGTCATTAGGGAAAGAATCTGGTTTAATTATGACAGGAAAGAATTCCTGTACTTCCAAGATAATTTTACCAAAACTGCACATATGTATACAGTTTTTGCTTCCTAATGGTAATATTTTGCTAAGCATTGCAGTAAAATATTCTAAATCATTTATTTTGTCACAGGTATATGGAACAAAAATGTGTGCAAATCAACTTAATTGGGATTCACATGGTACAACCAAGCAGTTATCTATTGCTAAATAAGAATAGTTATTTTTCTAACATGTCCAGTAGGGTATTATCATTATCAGATATTACAAGGCAACAAGAAATTCCCTCCAACAATTACTTCTCAAATAGTCTGTGTAAGAAAAGCCTGCTTGTTGTTTAATGACCTGTAAGTCAAGCTGTTGTTTCTCATTTGCCTCCTGTTTGCTTGTATCATTAGTTTAAAAAAAAAAAAAAAAAAAACTTCATGGCAACTTCACATATCAAATGAATGTTTAGAAGTGTGTTGCTTGAGGGATTGTATTTGTACAGATGACAGGATAGTTAGGAAAAGTTAATAAAAGTTTCGCCCAAGAAACTGTATGAATCCTCCTATGTAGCACCATAGCACCATGTGAAACACTGTAATATGCTGCTATCCAGGCATTGAAGATTTCAATAAACAATTGATTTTATTCCTGCAACTGAATCTAAATCCACCCTTGGCAATTATGAGTTGAAAATAACAGTTCATCTGGTCCTAATTACAGGTTTATTAAGTAACAGAAAACAGACTAACAGAAAAATAGGACAAACTCTACCAGTGGAATTGTACTTCAAATATTTTTCAGTTTTGCTTAGTGTGTGTATTTTGCAATTACTGTACTACATCTGCGGGAATGAAATAAACAAATCTGTAAATAATTCAGAATAATGCAGTACAGTAAATAAACAAACATGGTAGGATACACACAAACAAACATCCATACTATTTAGATAATGTACAGTTAACAATACATGGTTTATTTCACATTGTAATCCATGTTTGGTTCATGAATAATCTGTTTTTACCAATTAATGCTGATTGATCAGGATTAATATATAATGGAAGAAATCCACTTAATAGTGTTCTGGTTTTTTATAATAAAAAGTAATGGGGCTGAAAGACATTGAAACTGAATTAACCTTTCAACCGACTGTATTAGAGAGTAGTCCCCCGGGAGAGGATTGTAGCACACAGTGAAAAGTCTGGCATTATGCTGGCTTGTGCTGCACCTAGTAGATAAAAGGTTTGAGACCCCAGTGCTCATCTTACACTCACCACATGTCATGCCAGAAATGGAAAAGCAACATAAATAGAAAAATGGGCAGCAGTGTGGAGTAGTGGTTAGGGCTCTGGACTCTTGACCAGAGGGTTGTGGGTTCAATCCTAGGTGGGGCACACTTTAATATTATTATTTATTTCTTAGCAGACACCCTTATCCAGGGCGACTTACAATTATTACAAGATATCACAATATTTTTACATCCAATTACCCATTTGTACAGTTGGGTTTTTACTGGAGCAATTTAGGTAAAGTACCTTGCTCAAGGGTACAACAGCAGTGTCCCCCAGCTGGGATTGAACCCACACCCCAACCCTCCGGTTAAGAGTCCAGAGCCCTAACCACTACTCCACACTGCTGCTGTGCCCTTAAGAAAGGTACTTTACCTAGATTGCTCCAGTAAAAACCCAACTGTATAAATGGGTTATTGTATGTAAAAAATAATGTGATATCTGTATAATGTGAAATAATGTGATATCTTGTAACAATTGTAAGTCACCCTGGATAAGGGTGTCTGCTAAGAATAATAAATTAATTAATAATAATAATAATAATAAAAACATTAAAAACAATGTAATAATAAAACTAAACACAGTAAAACAAATGCATGTTTATATGTATTCATAATTAGGTCAAACTATTAGAAATGTAGATAAATAAAGTGGTACATAACCTGACATCCAGAGAGCCATAAGAGTGGTAACAATTTCCACACATCAGAGGTCTTTGCAGCACCGCTGGACTTTGCCAGCAATCTGAATAAAGGAGCCACACACACATGGCTTCTGCCTATCATGGTTGTATGCTTTTTGCCTGGCTGCATATTACATTAAAACAGCAATTTGAGGATATGCAAATCAATGTCCACAGAGCCTGTGAATTGGATCAAATGATTTTTTTTATTATTATAGTTGTTATTAAAACAGGATTGTGTATTATACCACAGATGTATACTCACTATATAGCAGTATTGTTAACATAGTTTTAATTTAATTTATGTTCTTTCATTTCTTCTTCTGGAATTAATTAGAAAGAAACATGAAAGCATGTACTGGATGCATGCAATTAAGAGGCTGGATATCTAGTAGCTGTGGATTTCATCTATTTACTTTTCATGTAGATCGAAAAAGCTGCACAAGAAAGCAAATCTGATTTTGATTCACTGTGTTGTACATTAACTCTGTATTACTAAAATAGATTGCTTCTATTTTTGCACTGGCCCCCAGATCATATTGTGGACTAGGACTATGTTAACCTTTCCAGTATGCATTGGCTAAAGTGGAAAGTCTCCAGTTTCTCTGAAATATCAGGAAATTGTGGTATATGACAGGAATTAAGTGATTTATCAGAGCAAGGAACAACCAGGGATTGATCATGGCTTGGAAAAGTCTCATGATCCTTTTGTATTAGAGATGAGCTTTTATTAGCCAGATGTCAGTGAAACCTGATCCTTTAACAATCAGCAGTCTTACATTTCTTGTGCTTATGATGATTTTTTTTTTTTGCTGTGCCATTTGTTAAACCTTTCAGTATCTAAACTTAATCAAAAAGTTAATAAAGGTTACATTTGTTAAATGGGTAGCATTTGGTGGTACAGCATTCACTGTATATCTAATTCATCATTGTCTGTATGCTACAAAATGTGTTAATGCTTTACACTAGAATGACTGATAACCTTGCAAAGAACTTCAGATTAAATCAATTTCTCTGATGAAATTCACTTTACAAGAAAAGCTATTTTGCGGCTGTCAGAATCATATTGCACTATATTCTTAGATGTACCCCCGGATTGGACTGGGATTGACCCACAGAGTGCTTTTTTTTAAACATATGAAATTCTTTTTGGGAACACATTGTAAATTCCAAGGCAATACACATATTATAAAGGTTATCCATCTGCATTAAGATTTTTTTTTTTAGAGCAGAGAGAGCCGAGAGTGAATTGATTTTTAAATACTGTAGTTTAAATGTACAGTATTCAGTTTGGCACACTAGAAAATAATATTTTTCCTTTGGTCAAGGGACAAAGTTCAAAGGGCAAGAGAAGCGTGTTGAGACAAAGTTCAAAGGGCAAGAGAAGCGTGTTGAGACATGTTGAATTGGCTGACTTTCATTGTTGCAGAACAAGACAGAATGAATGTTTTAAGGTCTAGCAGCCTCCAAGTGAAAAGCAGAGACAAAACTAAATAAGTAATGGTCAGTTTTGTTTCAATTTCAATAATGAGTATAACCAAATTGCTACAGATTGTTTTGAAAAAAGCAAGACATGACACCCTTATATCCTGGATTAATGATGAGTGCAGACTTGTTCTATGTCTGTGGCTTGGCCTCTCACTTTCCTTTCACAATACATAATGGACTCATAAACCTCAGGCCCTCATTGATCGAATAACATCAAGCATGAAGAAGTACCTAATCCCATTACACTGCATTCCCTTTGAGAATTCAAAGGCTTGTTTAAATTTTACAAGAGATCATTTAACAATTACTGGGGCTTATCTTTTTGACCTTTAGATTTGTTTAAAAATGTCAGTGATATTATCTGTAACTGGCAGATATAGGTGTAAATCCCATTAGAAGAGAAACAACTAACACATTTCATTCAGCCCAATGAAGTGTATGGCTCTGTAGCTAATGAAGTCATTTGGAAAATGTTGTTAAAACAGAAGAAATACGTGAATTTTCAAGACCAGCTAAATACAGTGAGATATAGGTTAGTACATTGGAAAAAGTTCATCGTGGGGATGGCAATGTCTTGTCATGAAATGTAGAGATTTCCAGTCATCTTAAATATTTATTCTAGAGGCAGTGTTCACATGGCTTTGGAAACCCAGTGGGGCTGTAAATACTGAAAAGAAGATTAGAGCAATAATTATGTTTATGTTTGTCACACAAATCTTTCCAACTACAAATCATGTCAAAATGGCATTAGCATTCATTATTCCCATTGACTGACAATGTGTAAGAAACTGCTGCAAGTCCATTTACATTCATCTCCTTAAGGAAACAAAGCAAAACCCCCATCTGAGCAGTACAATGATATTGACAGTATTTCATAATTCAGTTCTGTACCTTTAGTCCTAGAAAGTACTGCTCATCCTGAGATTTGCAATTTTAGATACAATACAGTGCACTGGTGCTTAATCACTCAAGAGGATGACGTCTCCTTGAAAATGAGGAAAATTATCTCTGAGGGAGTTAAAAAACAAATCAGAACACCTTGTCACGGTTGCTTAGTTGACAAATGACATGCAAACATGCTTTGCATGTGCTACTCTCAGTCAAACCAGCAGAAGCTTGTATCAATTCTGGATCATTTTATAATTGAGGAGTAGGAGCATAAATGAAACAGACAATGCATCTTTATTCATCAAAGTACCAGTCTGTCAGTGGTATCAACTCACACCTGGCTGTAACTAGAAGCTTTCCAACGCTTTCTATATTTTGTTATTCAGATATCCCCTTTTTGGCATTTGCCAACTATTTCATATCTCAATAGCAAAATAAAATGCAAAATACTAAAATATATTATGAATAATAAAAAAAATAAATTCAAACAATAGAATGACTCAATTTGTAGTATTGACCAATATTTAATAACATATTTGGCTTGTTAAGTATCATTTCCCCATTACAGAGTACAATGAAGACAACCTCTCAACATAGTTGTTTGCTTCAGTGAGGCAGTGGAGGATAGTGAATTGGAAGATCATAATCAATACGTTGAAGATGCATTGCCATTTGGGTTCTGCAATTTTAATTGGAACCAGATGCTTCTGACACTGCAAGTGCTGCTGCTGAAAATAATATGTATAACTTTAAAACAAAACTGATCAACAGTATGTAAATACATACAATATGTAAGGTTTCTGAGCTATAGCCATACCTTTATTGTGTGTGTCTAGGGTGGTGGTGGCCTATATCTATATGTCGCTGTGTTTTTTATGTAAATACATCATAATTTAATTCACTTATCTGTTGCAATATATTGCACTAATATATAAACAGTAATCTTTGTGAAATTATATTAAACCACAGTCATTATACCAAGCAGATCAAGGCGTTCCTTGTTACATGTAAAATCTTGTAACATCCAAAGTACAAATGGTTGATTTCACATTTAAAAAAAATAAAAAATAATAATCTTGCTTTTGGCTTCGTCAGGTATCCTATTCAGGATTTAGACTTTTGGTATGCCCTCCCTGGGACACAGTTGTGTGATGGAACGGCATATGACTGGGACGTGAGCAGAAAGCAAAATTAATTTACATGATCCTCTACAGAATAAACTTCTCAGATGAAGCAATCATTTCTTACATTACAATTATACATATCACATTTCTGATTCGTGAGCATGAAGTCTATGCTAATAAGCTAAGAGCATTTTGAAATAAGCAAACTCTTTTTAAACAACAGTCAAAAAATGTTTAATTAATACCAAAATGTCTTTATTCAAATCAGGCTTTAAAAAAGCCAATCCTTAAAAAAAGTATGACTTTTGTGAACAGGGCCCATAATATATAATGTAAATACAGGTTTATATTTGGTTCTAGGTGTATAAAGGGCACTTGAAGTGATCATAAAAATGATCTATTTATCAATACTAATATGATTAATTACCAAACCTGTCCAATTTAGGAAGCTGACCTTGAACTTTTAAGTGACAACTAGCACAGGTTACAGGGAAATGACTGACAGCCATATAACAGCCACTTAGAAGCTGAAGTGTAATGTATCAAAATTGAATTACACCCATACATGAAAAACACGCCAATTAAAAGGCATACTTATAGACTCCATGTTGAGTGTTTGTTTGATTATCTTACAATATGAGTAATCTGTAGTCTTATTCTGCATACTTTGGATAGTATATCATATGACGCCACTACCTAAAGATATTAGAGATAGCTGTTCTATTTATGTCCAAACTAAAAACACTTGATCTCTGGGGACATGTCATGACTGCGGGATGGGCAGGGGTTTTGTTATCTTGTTTTTTTTATTTTATTTTATTAAATTGTATTGTGAAGCAAAAAAAACAAAAATTCAATAAACAAAGCATTATGCCTCAGTACTCAGTACACTCTCTATACTTTCTTTATTTGTTTATACAGAATTTGAAGTACAATGCTACTCAAAAGCTATATCCACCCCCATGTTCCTGACACAAACACACTTTCAGGTCTTGTAGCTTTCTCACAAGGTTGTGTACCTTTTTGGGCTGGGATTTCCGGGTCAGGTTGGTGACTTGCTTCTTTGTGGCAGGGACGGGACCAGCCTGGATGGCAGCTACCTTCCTCACTTGTGGCTTGATGACTCCACTCCCTATAACATACGTTGGGTTGATGGTCAGACCTAACTGCTTAATTTTCCTGAATATATCTGTCAGGTGTGCAAGATGCTCTTCCCACGTCTGGATGTAGATGACAACATGATCTATAAACGCAGCCGCGTATGCGTCAGTGCCTTGAAGAATTTGATCCATGAGGCGTTGGAACGTGGCGGCTGCCCCATGAAGACCAATCAGCATGACCATGAACTTATAAAACCCAAAGGGTGTCCGAAAAGCGGTCAGTTCCTTCGATGACTCTGTCAGAGAAACTTGCCAATACTCTTTACAAATATCCAGCATGCTGAGATATTTAGCTTTGCCAAGTCGTTCAATGAGATTGTTAATTCTTGGCATGGAATATGGAGCAAAGGTGGATATTGCATTTATCTTTCCAAAGGCTATACAAAACTTAAAGCTTCCATCCTTTTTTGGAACCAGCACGACAGGGCTGCAACACTCACTACTGGTTGATTCAATTTTTCCTAGGCCCTTCATCACCTCTACTTCCTCCTTTAATCCAGGGATCATCTTGGCAGGAATCCTATAACTTACCAGACCAAATGACTTTAATGGGATGTGATGTCGTTCCAGTTTGGTACCCCCAGGTACTCCGCAAAACAACCATGGAGGAATACAAGCTGCAGCTGTTCTTGCTGTGCCCCTGAAAGATGAGACGTGTCGATCCTGACCGTTTGCTCCTGTGTTGTGGGTAAGTATTGCTCTGGCTATTCTTCTTCTTCCTCAGCAATGCCATCTGTATTTTCACAGACTAAACACAGTAGTAATCGCAGTAAACACTTTTTCCTTTTTTTCTCTCTGGCATTGTGATCTCGTAAGTGACCGGTCCAAATTTCCGCAGTACTGCATATGGCCCTTGCCATTTGGCAAGAAGACTACTTTCTACGGTAGGCAGCAGCAAAAGCACTTTTTGGCCTGGAGCAAATGTTCGATTCCTAGAGGTATGGTTGTACCAGCTTTTCTGGGTTCTTTGTGCTTGCTCCAGATTTTCTTGTACCATTGGAGGACAGGTGACTTAGCTTGTCCCACATCTGAAGAACATAAGTTAGGATGTTCACCTGTTGTTGAGGCTGCTGTCCTTCCCAGGCTTCGTTGAGCACATGAAGTGGACCCCTCACCTGTCTTCCGTACAACAACTCGAAGGGTGAGTAGCCAGTTGATGCTTGGGGCACCTCTCGGTAGGCAAACAGGATGTAGGGCAACCACTGGTCCCAATCAGCTCCTGTTTCAGAAACAAACATGAGCAGCATGTTCTTGAGAGTCTGGTTAAATCGTTCTACTGACCCATCAAAACTCAAATCGTTCTACTGACCCATCAAAACTCAATCAAGTTTAAAATCAATATTAACAATGAGCAAGAGTTTTCAAGTCCTGTTGTTTGTTTACTGTTTGTACCATGATGGAGTTTAGGTTTTACACACTCCATCACACAGACATTTAAAGATTGTACACAATTAAATGTCTGTCAATGGCAGGAACAATTTAGCAAAGTAGATGTAGTCATTTATCTTTCCAAGAGAGACAGCAAAGCTGCTACACTTTTTTCTGAACAAAAATCCACGTTCATACAATGTGTTATGTTGTTTTGTGTGGAACAATGTCTTATATGGTGCCTATATGTGTAAGTTAAATAAAAATGCCCCCTCCTCCCCTTGCACATCCAACCCCACTGTGTAATCTCTCAGCATGCAATAGTGCCCTTCCATTATCTGGGGTTTGGCAACAAACAAACAAACAAACAAACAATAAAACAGGTGTAGCTAGGGATATGGGGAATCAGTAATGCTAATCTTTAAAACTGGCCTGGTTTTATATGTCCACTTAATTTGGATTACTGCTTCACTGACTTTGCCATGGAAACCAGTTACATCACTTAATTGCCTGGTGTCTTGGATGAGTTCCCTAAAAATCAATACTTCAGAATTTTCAAGACTACAAGACATGTGTAGCACAGATGCCATCAATTTGACACTCCTTGATAAAAAAAGGAGTTATATACAATTTGTATTCAACTTAAGTGAACTCCCTCAAAATATTAACAATGCATGATTTTGAAAGATCAAAATTAACTTACTGCTAACAGTATATTTATTCTTCACTGGTGCTCAGCATTAAGAAGATATGTGCATTGCTAATTTTGCTAAAGTAAATTAAAAATTGAATTAAAAGAAAGAAATATATTTACATAAATGTAATATATATATATTACACTTTTTTATAAAAAGAGTGACTTCGCGAGAGTCTTGAGGGACACTGATTGGTTTATTTAATCTTTCCAGAACCGCTGTCATATTATTGAACTGTTTTGTATTCTGATTTCCACCTCATGTGCACCTCATCACTGAATCAGACACAAGTCAACCAAACAATTTGGTGTTTCCCGTTCTGGTGAGTTGCTTCACCATTCTGTTAAATAATGTCCATGCCTTGTATATTGCTGCTGCATTTTGTAACGTGTGTAGGGGTGCTGTGTTAATTTAGTTTGACAGTTAGTTTATTAATGTTAAGTTATCCCTAAGTAACGCCCATTATTTTTGCCTCTGCCATTGTGATGTGACATTGTGACACCCCTGGCAGCTAATTTCATAGTATGTAGTGATTTACGCTTTTTGATCATGTTGTTTTACTATAGTTTTATTAACATTAGTTTGTCTGTTACTTTATTATTATAGTTTATTAACATATACTTGCCTACTGTTTTGTTTTTACTTATTCAGTTCATTTCATGCTGCACATGCATCATGACAATTAATACATATGTATTTATTTATTTATTGATTCTTATTGTGTCTGGTGGCTAACTCCATCATAGAGAACACTTTGGCTTTAAGAACACTTTGCTTGCTTCCTGGGGGGTGTTCTCTTAGCTGGAGACTACTGTATTATTATTATTATTATTATTATTATTATTATTATTATTATTATTATTTTTTTTTTTTTTTTTAATTATACTTTAAAAGTTGTCTGAGGGCCCAATAACTGGTCATTGGACAAATAATCTACATTTTGAAAGAGCTCAAAGAGAGTCAGTTTAAACCCCATATTTGGTTAGAGTAGAGGTGTGGTTTTCATCCTATTCTGAAGACATTGAAAATGGACAATGGTGATGAAATGTAACCATTTGTCTACAACACTATCATTTGTTTTATCACTATTGCCTACACCAGTTTACATTTATATCTTACAATGCAATATTTTCAAAGCAATGTTTTGTTTCACATTCTAAGTGCTACCACAGTTTCCCTCTTCTCATTTAGCTCATTGTTTTCAACAAAAGCTTAACTTTCCAATGTTCTATCCTATTTATGAAACCAGTCATGGGTGTAGGACCATGTTACATTTAAATTAAATAATCTCTGACCAGCTCATACCAACTAAAGTAAGATTATATATAAGTTTTAATGTATCACTCTTTTAAAAGAACTAACACAAGTGAAAAAAAAAAAAAAAAAAAAAAATAATAATAATAGACTTACATAGGTAGTTGGAATTTAATGTGGAAGCAGTCTGAAAGGACCAAGAGTATATTTTATTAATTCACTGGCTCCCAATACAGATGTATAATATGATTCGGAATTGAATTCAATGCTAGAAACAAAATTCATTACTACTGTAAAAGCCAAACTAATTTTGTTGCATCTGTTGATCACTTTGCTTTAAGTTGGCTCATCTGTAGGCTGATTCGATTAAAGGGGAGCTTCATAATTATACAATGGATAAAGTATTTATGAACCATTGTACTTATTCATCTACTCTCATGCTAGAAATGCATTCACCCTACCACATGTATGTTGAAAACCAGATGCTCACTTTGGCCATGTTTGGGGTGTACAATAGTAACTTTACCACTGCTGCAGAGGTGATGATTTAGGGTGGGCTGGTAAGAGCTGATGTTCTATGTTGTGCTGATTCTTCACCATTCAGCACCAGTATGTGGCTCATTCAAGTGAAGATAGTTGGGGAAATGGAGTCATTTCTGTATTAATCAAATACCTGGAAGGTGGGAAATGCAAAAATATTTATATTGTAACTTCTACTGTTGACTGCATATAAACAAATAATTTAAAAAACAAAACAAAAAAAAAAACCATGTGAACTACAGCCTCTGATGGATCTTCACTGTTTGCATTTCCAGGGGTTATGGCAAATTAATGCTGGTACTTTTTAAATCACATTGAAAGTTCTGTACTTTCTTGTTCAACCATGCATTGCACATCCCCCGCATGTGAAATGCAATTATCACTACTCATGTGAGTTCCCCACTCATTTTTAAATACTAAACAGTTTTTTTTTCATCTGAACTTTCCCCTTCTAAGGATAACTGGCCTTAGGACCAAATATTTAAATACAGTAAATATACTAAAGAAACATATACACAATTTTGATTAAACAGCATTTGCATTTAAATAATATCCACTACATGTACACATTCTATCCCTATTTGTATTGAAAAAGATCAATAGAATAGCATGTATGCTACACTCAACACAAAATTCAGTTCAGCAGTGTGGAGTAGTGGGTAGGGCTCTGGACTCTTGATTGGAGGGTCATGGGTTCAATCCCAGGTGGGGGATACTGCTACTGTACCCTTGAGCAAGGTACTTTACCTAGATTGCTCCAGTAAAAACCCAACTGTTTAAATGGGTAATTGTATGTAAAAATAATGTGATATCTTGTAACAATTGTAAGTCGCCCTGGATAAGGGTGTCTGCAAATAAATAAAATAAGGTATTTGTTTGAAAATTTATGGAGCGATTTAGCAAGCATGGAGCAGTATTGTACATCTTTTATTTGTTATTTATGCTGGATATACCTTAGCATAACGTTTCCTGATTCCTGATGTTTAAGGTTACTAATTATATATATATTAGCTCAAAGAGCCAGCTGCCACCCCCCTCCCCTTGCTCTCTCAACCCCCCCTGCAGTCCCTGTTTCCCCATACACTCAACAGAACCGCAGTTTTCACTTGTAGTAACAGTATTTGAAAGGGCTAACGAGTGTACCAATTGATTACAAATTCAGACAATCAGGTATTATTGTAAAGCAACTAGACTTACAGCTATTTATATTAAAAATAAATAAATACACAAATACTGTACATATTTTCACAACCAGTTTCATACACTAATACACGCATGATTAAAACACTGTAATTATTATTATTAATCCTA
The DNA here is from genome assembly GCA_030684275.1 of Acipenser oxyrinchus oxyrinchus. Classification (NCBI taxonomy): domain Eukaryota; kingdom Metazoa; phylum Chordata; class Actinopteri; order Acipenseriformes; family Acipenseridae; genus Acipenser; species Acipenser oxyrinchus. Next base: position 37,130,381 of record CM060258.1, read on the forward strand.
TGAGTAACACTCCCCCACTCCCCCTTCTCGTATATTGAATGGTTTGGTCCAGAATCAGCTCATCTCACTGTTCTATTGCAACTGCTTCAGAGTGAATGAGACTGAGGTTTTGGAACAGGAGTGCATCCGTTTGCAAAAAACGATGTGTAAGGCCATAGGCACATGACCCATAGGGCAAAGGGGGCAGGTGCCCCTCCACTTTGAAAGTAGGGGGGGCAAACTATATATTTTGCCCCCCCTCCCCACTTTTTTCACTCACTATTATGCATATTATACAACTTTTCAATATTTTGTTTTGTTCACAAATGCAATGAAAAGAAATACCTTTACAAATGTAATATGATGTCCATCTTTTACCTAAGAAAATGTGAGATCTATGAAGTAATGGGAATACATAGAAAAGAATTACTTTGTAACATGTGTGTGCTTTAAGTTTTGCTTCGCGGAATGGACATATAGGCCCAGAAATTGAGCACTCCTGCACTAAATGTTATGATAATGAATGTGCTAAAAAGTGCCATGGCAACACAGAAGATATTTTTGTTAGATAATTATAATATATGTACATGTACAAACTTATATGGTTGGGAAAACACCTGTATAACTAAATACACTTCAAAGTAATGTGTACTTTGAAATGTATTCAGAATAGCTACGTGCACATTTTTGAAAGTAAAGCCATAATGATTGTTGGCAGAATGCAATAGTATATATAATGTCAGGTTGGAACAAATGGTTGACTCAATAGGTAATTTCTAGTGACTAAAGCAGTTGCTCAGGAGCAGTTTTGATGGAAGACTTCTCAAGACTGACAAAACAGCATAATCACAAAGTTTCTACATGCAACAGCTCAATATTTCATTAGCTGTTAACAATGGTTCCCTCAACTACAACATAATGTTTAAAAAAAAAAAAAAAAAACAGCAAAATGTAGCCCCATAATTAGTTTTGGCAGAGGTGACATTCGTGATTTTAAATCTACCAAAATGCTTCTGAATAGTAATAATATAATAATATAACAGATAGAACTGTATGATTCAGAAAGCATTAACTTCCTGTACATTAGAAATTAGGTGGATACCTTATACATACGCTACAAAAAAGATGAAATCATGTAAAAAAAATAAAAATAATAATTAACTGTCATTAAATATCGACTAACTCCTGCAGTAATATATGCTAAATTCACCCTAATTAGACTGTTCTAAATATCTGCACTTCAAAAGTGCTTTTCAGCAGCTTTTTTCAACTAATGAGGGTGAACTTCATTAAATTGGGTTTACAGGTAATATTCAAAATAATTTTTAACAGTGAGTACATGTAGGCATAATTCAAATATTGCAGGGAATACTAAGCAGTATAATTAAGTCTTTAAGAAAAACGGTATTCTTTTTTTGTGGTATATCTCAAATAAAATGCAAACACATTCTTCTTCTTCTTCTTCCATAAAGACATGGATTGGGCTGTCCCTATACATTTGAATATTTCAAGATAATAAACGCATGGGCAATTCAGAATATGGTCAATGGTACTGAAAAGAAATCTAGTAGAAACAAAGTAATTACATCAAACCTATACATACATCATTAAAACAAACCTACTAGTGCTTGAGATTTCATCCATATGTCCTTTTTCTTTAAGATATCGAAGCCCAAGATTCATAATTTAATGGAGGCTTCAGAATCAATGAGTCAGGTCACTGTACAGTTAATATATAGCTAAATCAACAGACATTGGAAGTTCTTCCTAAAGCTTAGAATTATTAATGCAAACTGGAAACCTGGCAGGGTCAAGGAGATATCTAGGAGGAAAACTTACACAAGCAGTGCATCAAACAAATTACTCTGCAATTTCAGTGTGGTACATCATGCCACTGGTCATGTCACTTCTGTAAAGTATCAGTTGCAAATAAGATCTAATGCAACTAAAGTAATAATTTAAAAGACTAACAAAGATATTTAGTTAATGTATCTGGACATCTCAAGTTCCCACAGATATGGTTTTAGAAATGAATTAAAAAGTGCAACAGCATTTCTTCATCGACTTTTGCTGACTAAGCAGAGGTTGGATTTCTTGAGTGTTTCTAATGCACCATATCAACTAATGTAATTAAAGGATAAAAGGATTTACGACTTAATTTAAAATGTGTGTTGGCATGCTTCACTCAAGTTTAATGTGACAGCTTGCGTAAAACTGTAGTCTCCCAAAAAATTGCATAAAGACTATATATTCACTTTCTAGGAATGCACTAAATAAATCTGTTTTCATAGTGTACAGTGATCTTAAGGTATATTAATTGGATGTTGATAAAGATGGTGCTCTACCAGCTACAGTAATGATGCTGCCTGTTACTGGTTGAAGGGAAAGTCATTATGTTTAATGGTATTTTCATGGAGAATTTATTTGAATTTAATATTAGTAAATGAGGAACTTCATCCATAGATTCATAGGTGACACAGCAATTGGAAGGGAGTTCCAAAGCTAGCTGGGAAATCAATATATTTCTAAGAGGTTTTAAAAAAATAAAAAAATAAAAGAAAATATCAAATGAAATGTTGGCTTATGTTCAAGATTATTCTATTAAGGGCAAAAGTTAACAGATGCAGGGTACTTTTTGGCAGGCACAAGGACAAGAAATTCCTCTTGGACTCTAATCACTTGACTAAATGAGATAGATATTGATTGGGTTATATCATTTTGAGAAGGTCATTGATTCCTTTGACAGAAAGTGGTTCAGAGGTCAGTCTTGATTATAATACTGCATTCACTTGATTTATACAGTGTATACACCCCTTAAATAAACATTGCTGACACTTTATAAAAACCTATGGTGAAACTTACTGAAATCTTGTGGCTCTGCATGGCAGCACTGAAAACAGAAACTCGAAGAGAACTGTCAGAATTAGCTTTTAATGGGGCAGAATGTGTAGAATGCAAATCAGGGTCACCAAAATATCATACCATTAACTGCATTAGGGTTTTACAATTTTTCATCACACACAAGCTGAATGCTTGTCAAGTGACTGCTACTGTAAACCTACATGCTACCTACTTCTTTAAATCATTAAAATAGGACTTTTCCATGTACACACATGATTGTGTTTAGCTTGTAATGGTGATAGATTGAACATAATCTGTTTATACAGCTAACTGCAGCTATGGCCAAAAGTTTTGCATCAACCTATAGAATTAACTAATGTTGCTTCATAAAGTCGAATGAAACCTGCTGAATTGTGATGTTAACATATGTGACCTGCTCCCACAAAATCAATCACATGTGACCTCATGACAAAAAATGAGTTATAAATTCCACAAAATAGTACAGATTCAGCTCTTTCAAATTACACCAAATTTATTCAAACATCTCTACAACATTTTAAAGTCTTGCATAAGAGAAATCCTAATTCTAAGAAATTCATGATTTATGATTAATTATGATTAATAAAGTAAAGCAACAATTTTCAACTAAGTACATTTGCTATGGCCTTAGCAATGCATATTCAGGTTTATGCTAGACACTTAAAATTTGGCAGGCTTTAAGAGATTGGTCTAGTCTAATACTGTAATTTGGAGAGTGAGACACTTACATATTTTTATTTTATTACCTTGCAACCTACAGACCCTTTAAAAAAAAGTTGAGAATAGGATTCCATTGGATTCTATGGGATTTTGTCAGGGCAGCTATTTGGCTGTTGGTGCAAGTGTGATGCAGCTTGTTCATTAAGTATCTCACATTTATTGACAAAGCAATTGTGTTTCAGAATATAAGTTACCCAATATTTTAGTGAGCAAGCCATGTCAGGGGGGTAAATAATCAGGCAATAAACACATGCAGGGCTAGATTAGATTTTTCTTTTTTTTTAAACAGTTTACTAAAACTATTATTTATTTATTTTTTTTAATACAACAAGAAGTTACTTAAAAATAAAAATTGAAATGAATAATATAATAAGCCTACATAATGTATTCCAGAAGCCTACTTTTCTAAATAATAATTTTTTTTTTTCTAAACTTCATCTGTGTTTACAACCTCTCCCTCAGTTTCACGCCCTTCATTATGTTTTCTTCCTCTGTTGAATCAGACTCGTCTAACCCCAGATGAATCGGTAATGGTGTCCTGCGAATCACAGTTTTGGACACAAAATAATCCTCAATCAGATTCAGAGAATGCCACTCTTCCTGCAGCTTCAGATAAATTTAACTTTCAAGATTTAAGTGCATTGCTAGCAACTTCACTTGACATTCTCATTTAATGTGAAGTAATGTGATTATTTTAACTATAAATGAATACTTCACATTAAATAACAACTGTCTAAGTCGCCCTGGGTAAGGGCGTCAGCTAAGAAATACAAATAATTATAGCTACGTAGCTAGCTAATGGTATAATAATAACAATACATTGAAAGTATAAAAATGAGTGACCGCGATTGTAAGAATATTCTCATTTAACGTGGCCTAATCTCTGTAAATGATTATTAATAATAATACAAAAAAACCTATCAAAATAGAAAGTATAAAAACTACCGTAAATAGAATTTCTCAGTGTTTTTCAACTTCAAGACTTGAGGTGGTACGCATTGATTGAATGCCTGCTTCACTTTAAATAGGCATAATTAAATGAGTTCATGAAACACACTCGACTGAAATGTGTATGTGTTATAAAAACACTTAAAAATAAAGATTTTCAACCTGTTTAAAATAAATAGCTGTTACCAAGTTATAGTTTAGACTTCAAACTATCAAAATAACACAAAAACCAAAAATTGTTCAGGGACGCCATTTTTTTTCTATATATATCTCTGTAGCAAAAGGAATGTTGGCAACATGCGACTGATTTTGTGGGAGCAGGTCACATATTGAATTACATACCGCGTTGTGGTTTTCCATGTGCTTAACAACATGAAATACTGTACTGCTATTATGGCTTCCGGTAGACTTTTACAATGTAATTTTGATATTAAATTAAATATCTAAATTAGATTATTTTTTTTAATTATGTCTTAATTTAAAAAAAAAATGACCATAGCTGATGTAACTCAGAACAGTCTCATTTAAAATCAACACACAAGGATTATAAAAAAAAGAAAAAGAAAAATCCAACTAACAGGCTTTACCATAATTTGTATTACAGAATGTGCTATAACTATAACGAGAACGAGATGTCTTTAGTTACATCCATTACTTAAATGGCAACTTGTGTATAACAAGCACCACCTGTATAGTATTCCAGTATATACTATAGTATACTTTAACCCTAGTATACTGAACACCTCATATGTAATGAAAAACCTGAATATAATGCATAGAGTATATATTATACACTAACAAATAAGGTAATTGCATTGAACAAGTAAGTCATTTTTCTGATGGATCTTGCTTGTAAATTGGAAGCTAATTAAATGATACTTGTGCACTGGGACAGGAGTTATGAATCTCTCGCCAAAACAAAACATTTAAAAACCTGGATTTGCCATCAGGTTATAATGATTTGTCAGGTTCCCTTCAGGTGGAGTTTTTTAATTTAAAAAATGAAGGATGATATACATATTGAAATTACTGTCCTATTACAGACATATTTCTTTTGTCGGCTTACTAAGCAGAAAAGCAAGATGTTACTCAAGCAGATTGATTTTAAATTTATCACAGGAAATGCATGGCTTAACACCATATATCTATATTTTAGGGGTGTGTACCAATCTGACAGCCAGACCCTAAAGAAATTCACATTAAGTGGTATTTTTCGGAACTCAGTGGTAATTTACATAGGGCAGCTGGCAGCATTGAAATCAGAAGAATTATGTGTATCTTTCTTTTAGTGCTAATCCCTTTGTGCACACTATACAATTAGGAGCATCTGAAGGTCATTCTTTTAATTAATTGCAATATTAAGAGTGGGCCCTTTACAGTAACAGTCAAGATGAATCCATTTAAAGGGACATTCAGGCCCATGGCAGTTTGACCTATCTTGGCTTTGACTCTTATAACACAATGGTGTCGGACTTGAGATCTTAATCCATATCCAGTTTGTTCATTTAATCATAAAATACCTGGTAAATGCAGAGGCAGCTTTTCATAGACTGCATAGTGAAGGTCACCCAATACACTTCTTTAGAATCTCCAATTGAGACCTATTCAAAATTTCTAATAATTCACAATGATAACTACTGGCTTTCCTGTATATATTGAAATTGAGTAGAGGCTTAATACAAAGAGGCAAGGCCCTTCAGGGAGTAAACTAATGCAGTTCAATGCTGTTCATCAACTGAGCTGAAATGTGGGAGTCATGATTGTGTCTCAACCAAGAAGTCAAAAACAAAAATACAGTTTTCATTTTAGCCTATCCTTGGACTTGTTTAAATCTTCTGAAGGAGAGGTAAGTGCAGCACACCACTGTCTGAAAACCTCTAATGCACGGTACTTCCTCTGCTCAGTCAATAGGGAAATGTCTTGAAAAAATAGTTGGACAATCTAGCTATTTCATGTCTATGCATATCAACCCATCCCATTTGATTTGTTCTAATGGCACAGTTAGAATGAGAGTATAAAAGGTGGAAACAACCTGTTTCTTATATTTTCTTTAACTTAATTAATTCACATCTTTACTGAGGTGTATCCCTTTTGTGGGCAACAGATTAGTTGACTGAAGCTTTAGTTACACAATTCCTGAGACCCAGCAACAATATATGTATACCTGCTGGTTAGGCATGCTTAATGTCATAACACTGCAATAAACAACTAACATCTTACTCAGCTTGTGTGGTCAGCTGCTTTGGAGACTGGTGGAATCAGATGGTCTGATCAGATTGCTTTTTACCTGCTCTGTGGCAGCGCTGCTTGTGGTGTCACTTACAAAAGCTGATAAATCCAGCCAATTCTATTGTATCTGCCTAATGAATCAATAACTGCTTGAGATCAATAAAGCAGTAATGTATTTTTTTTGGATAGCAGGCATCTGAACTGAAATGTTGGGAAAAAAGTATATGGCTTTTAATTTTTTTACATTTATGTTGCAATCCTCTGTACCTTGCCTCTAATTGACAATTTCCGACAAAGAAATGTATACATTCAAACCCAGATATAGTGCAAACATCTGTCATGCTTGGAGTTGTAGGGTGGAACACATTCAGAAGTAATAACTCACAAAGGAATTAAAAAGCAATTCTCTCCACAGCCAGGTATCAGCAACAGTGCTACACAAGACTTCAGAATCAATCCGAAAGTGAGGCTTCTGTGTTGCTGCTCTGGCCTCCTGGCTGTGAACACATAAACATGGTGAGTCTAAATTAAACCATTTTTAATTTCTGAAGGAGCAGGGAGATTCAAGTCACTCACAGTCTGATTGAGTATAAACAATAACTTAGATAGAGTTGTTTTTAAAGTAGCAGCATAGACAGAATGGCCCTGAATATCAAAGCTTTTGTGACCGTCAGGGAGGGTTTTTGTGTTTTAATTTTCTGACTGTTTTTCGTGTTCTGAGCAAAAATAGAAAATGGCCAGGAAAGATGAGAACAGTCACAAAATCCCAATTCTAACACTTTGAAGAATGTTATGCAAATGATGTGGGTACCTAATTAACATACCCCCAGTGCAAAAATCAAAAGGGTTGATGTAGATCCACCTGCTTCAAAAAGTCCTAATGGAGGAGGGAACCTTTTTCAAACAGGCTCCGTGCTAAAATAAAAAAGGTCTGCTGTGGGTGGAGTGACTCTTTGACTATACTAATGGTGATGGTGCCCATAGCTAGGGATTGCTGCTATTTTGGAATTGCAGCCAAAAGTATACCCCACCAGCGTATCGTCAAAGGGCCACCTGTTTGAACCTAACAGAAGAGCAAATGCTACGGAGATATCAAATAGATAAAGCTATGATATTCTATTTATGTGATTTACTTAAAGAGGGTTTCACTCACAGCCCTGTCATTCTTTACCACCGGTTGTTTGTATGATATATTATACACTCCTTTCAATCCCTCCTGTCCATTGATTGAAATCCTGAACTGAGGTGAAAACTGTCATTTGCATCATTAACATAATGGTTTCTCATTTAAATACTGAATAGTTAAGGGCTTCAGAGTGGCGCACTCCGAGTGAAATGTAGGATGCGCCCTATAGCCTGGAGGTCTCCGGTTCGAGTCCAGGTTGTTCGATTGCCGATCATAGATGGGAGCTCCCAAGGGGAGGCGCACAATTGGCCGAGCGCCACCCAGGGGGCTTAGGTGGGCCAGGGTGTCCTCGGCTCACCGCGCACCAGCAACCCTTGTAATCTGGCCGGGCGCCTGTAAGCTGCCCGAGAGCTGCGTTGTTCTCCGACGCTTTAGCTCTAAGGTGGCTGCACAGTGAGTCTGCAGTGTGGAAAAAAAATGGTCGGCTGAGGCACAAGCTTCAGAGGACAGCGTGTGCTCGTCTTAGCCACTCCCGAGTGGTAGAGGTAAGCTGAGCCTGAAAATAATTGGATATGCCAAATTGGGAGAAAATAATAAAATCATTGTTGATTACCAAATTTAAAAAAAGATAAATAAATAAAAAAATACTGAATAGTTATTCCACCGCCTTTATGTAAATTGCACCCATTCCCCCTGTCGGAAATCAGCAGAAAAGTGTTTCATTTTACGATGTAAACAATGTTTGGGATAAGAGTCGGTTTAAAACAGACTGAGCCAACGAGTTTCAGACTGTTGGAAGACACTTTTGATATTTAGGGCCTTTGTACAAGAACCGGTGGTCTGTGAAAGGCTTGCACCAATGACTACGGCTCAGATTTTTCACTTCTAATGAAGGAGAAATAACACTGATTTTCCTGTTAAATGTTATTTGATAGGTACGCTGTTTCTCGCATATTTTACCATTATGAGGTGGAATTTTAAAACCATATTCTGTATAAAGATATCTTTCCCATCAAAAGGTATGTAAAATTATTGTGTATCAGCTCAAACATTGGTGGTGCTGGGTGCGTCTTTTAGATTCCAGTTGACTCACTTGAGTGTTGAGATTACTGATCAGCATTTTTTGTCTTTTTATAATATAAACATAAAAAGAGACTAAAAAGACTAGGGATGCTTACCAAGGAACTAATTTCATTATTGTAAGGTAAGACATCTGTAAATATGATACCATAGCTTTTTAAAAGTACACACAAAGGCCGTACCTGCATTACTTTCTGCCCAGGCATTTTATAGAATGAACAACCATCACATTAAGCAATGGGATTTCTGCTTGTTTTATTACAGTGTTCTGTCAGGCTTATAATGCACTGTTATGGACGAATATGTTATCTAACAAATGCTGAATAGACTGCATGTACAGATGTACTACAATAAACTACCATTATACCTTTTGATGGTATATTCATTTAATACAATTGCATTTTGGACACATAACGTACTACAATATTAAAATGTAATTTATACATTTTGAAGACCCTATATTTTACTTGTGGCAGATATGAGACAAGGTTGCAATGAAAATGACTATTGCCAAATGGAGCATTGACAAGTAATGGAAATCAATGTAATGTAACTATTTTAGCATCATTTAGCTGAATTAGTCAGAACAAAAGCTGATTTTTCAAGGTCAAAGGGGCTAAGCTACAAGCTATTATATGTGCCTGTGGTTTTCTTGATGCAATTAGCAATATGCATACAGAACAGGCCATACAAATTCCATTTAAAGGTATTAAAGCATACTCTGCTGTTTAATCAGGCTCAGTCTCGATCAGTTTGACTCCAGGCATCATTTGCTTCCGTCAAGGATGTTGAGTTTTTTAAAAATGCTTATTTTGCACTGATGTAATGGAAAGCAGTCCTGTCTAGTCTTTTTGTCATTTTGAAATATGCCCCAAAGAATGATGCTACCAGAGACATATAAGCACCATCTACATTCTACTGAATAGAAACTGGTCATTTATTCATCAATTGAGTAAGGAAACTCAATTATTTATGCATTTGTGTGTGAAGGAGCACACACAACAAGGATTTAGGCGGAATTGAACAAGTTTCAAACAATGGAGCGGTCCGTGCAATGAACCAGCATGAAAAAAGATTAAGACAGAATGACACATTTTATATTCTAGTATTATCACAACATTCTTAGTTTTCTGATTGGTCATGTAGTGCATGACTTGCATGCCCTGACTGCACGCCACTGGAGGCCACTAGTTATTAGCAGGTGTGTGTTCATGGAAGACCTTGATGCTTCTCAAATGCACCTCCAAGTGCCTGCTGTTTTATACAGTTCTTACACCCCTTGCTTGCTTATCTCTGTGTATTAGCACAGGTCATTAGACCAGGTCAGACAAAAAAACATTCTTTCCCTGATAGCAGCCAGATAACAGAATACTTTGCACAACTGTACTCAGAAGCATAGTCTTGTACGTTTATTAACTCTTTACAATTGTATATTTATTCATGATTAGTCCAATAAAGGCACTAATGTATGGAGTCAAATTTGAGTCTGGGTGGGGGCTCACAATGGCTTGGGGAGAAAGTCAACTGGGGATAGTTCACCTCATCACCCTTCAGTGTTAGAAAGACCTCCCAGGTTAGGCCCTTTCCTCCAGGGCTCAGTAGCTTGGCTTACATCCATTGCTTAGGTTCAGTGTGTAAAAACAGGCAGTTAGCTTGGGGTCGCCCGTTGATGGTCAAGCCTCTTAATTCAAATTGGGTATTTCACAATTTCATAGGTGAGCTCCAAAGAATGAATTCATAGAAGCAGCAGTGTGGAGTAGTGGTTAGGGCTCTGGACTCTTGACCGGAGGGTTGTGGGTTCAATCCCCGGTGGGGACACTGCTGCTGTACCCTTGAGCAAGGTACTTTACCAAGATTGCTCCAGTAAAAAAAACCCAACTGTATAAATGGGTAATTGTATGTAAAAAATGATGTGATATCTTGTAACAATTGTAAGTCGCCCTGGATAAGGGTGTCAGCTAAGAAATAAATAATAATGATAATAGAAATCTAAAAATATATACATTATATTGCTAATGTAGGTGACCTTGAGCAGTGAATGGTATTGTTTTTGAATACTCCATATGAATATTTATTTTTCATGCATGTATCCAATTAAGTATTGCTGTATCTCCCAGAACTTCATTTCTCATCAAGAAATGACATTGATTTTGTACTAGTATATTTAGTATGTAAAGTACAAACTGACCAGATAAAATACAATTGCTTTACTAAAGTTCTTCTTTTACACTGTCTTAAATGCTGATTGATTTAACAGATTGATAACCCCATAACAACATGTATGCATCCATGCACGCGTCCGAGGTCTCAGGCCCCAAGCAAATCAGTTTCTACTGAGCGGAGAGTATTAAAGTGGAACAAATAAACCTATCCTTAACCTCATTGTATTTACTACAATGGGGCAATTTTCCTACCAAAAAGAACTTGTTTAAGCTTTCAAAGGTGAGTTTTCCTACTTTTCAAGAACAAGATAGTGTTTAGTTAGCGTGAACCATCCATAAAACAGGGTCTGTGCAACTAGCCTGTGTTGTTTACATTACACACTCTAGTGGTGTATTACTTGTATGTTCTTTGTATTTTACTGAAGTTTGATTATTTAATGACCACTGAAAAATAAATTAAGAATGAACATTTTGTTACCAAGTCTTGCTATCAGCCTTTTTGCAATAAAACCCACATCTTTTTTTCTGGAGTATATTGATTTTGCTCTTTGGCTACTATTACCATTGTTCGTTGGCTCTATTTTATACTCATCATTATTACATTTTGAGAATTGAAGTGATAATTCTATAATGGCAGTAGGAGTGCTTTCTTGAGTAAAATACAGTTAAAAAATAAATACACAGAATATCACACCATTAATAAATACAGCATAACCCTTTTGAGTAAAGTATTTGGCTGCTAGAACCAAAATTCTTATGACTTTCATGATGTAAAAAATAAGAAATAAATGTTTAACTTCAGTTTCTGGTAGCAAAGGAGTTTTTAATATGTGAGTTTTTAATATGATGCAGCCTGATAGATGAACAGATGGGATCTTTATTTTTAGATCTCATTATCACAGTCCATCAGACACTCGTTTAGCTGACATGTAACATAATAACACAAATATCCCAACATCACACTGTAGAATATTATAAGTAGGGGCTTTCAAACCTAAATGGGAAACACAAATATTTTAGGACTGACTTTCAGGGTCATGTGCAATAATAATTGAACAGATAATTTTAAGCGCAACTGTTTTCTCTGCAGATAAGCACAATTGCTTGGAAACAACAAAGTGGCATTTATATGTGTACCACAACACAACTGCACATGCATTGGCTGCATTGTTAAATAAGGTTAAAACCCAGTGATATTTTCATGGCTCATGACTAGCAGATGCTGCTCTCAATGTTATTTTACTGGGTTAAAACACATTGACATTTTCAGGACCCATAAAGGACAGTTTATTATGACATTGATTTTATCACCCACTTCCTTTTTCTTCTGATTATTTTATTGAAAACATGTTACTTGGAACATATTATTCTGTATCTGACCAGAAGTTAGTGTACGGTTGTGGCAATGTGGCCACGCCCTTGTGCGTAGTTTATGTGTATATGTTACGTGTTGTGTGTAAATGTTGGTGTATAGGCATTGGTACACGGGATAAAAATGATGGCACATCACTTCACGTGCATTTAAAGTATGTAATATGTGAGCACGAGGTTGCACTTAATTAATTCACGTGCTGGGATTCAAGTGAATGATTAATTAGTAATTGAATCCCAGCACAACAGTATATATAGATGCACGTTTCACTCACTCGGGGTTGGGTGTTCGGTGAGTGGAGAATGGGTGTGGAGAAGGAGAGAAAATAAAATATAGTAAAAAGAATAATAATAACTGTAGAAACTCACCGTGTTTGTTTGTCTCCGTGCACCGTTTGTTAAGTGTTAGTTCGTTTTGTTTGTCTGTTTATTTTGGCGTAAGTGCCGTGTGCTGTTTTTGTGTTCTTTTATTTTGATTATTAAATGCTGAGCGCGATCACGCTTCATCAAAACCCCAAGTCTTTGTCGTTTATTTCCTGGCTCTGGTCTGACGTCACCCACTCTGGCCGTCTTTGTGACAACGGTATATATTATTATTATTATTATTATTTGTTTATTCAGCAGACGCCTTTATCCAAGGCGACTTACAGAGACTAGGGTGTGTGAACTATGCATCAGCTGCAGAGTCACTTACAACTACGTCTCACCCGAAAGACGGAGCACAAGGAGGTTAAGTGACTTGCTCAGGGTCACACAATGAGTCAGTGGCTGAGGTGGGATTTGAGCCCTATTCTTTAACCACTGGACCACACAGCCTCCTCATATATCCAAATGACACAATCTGTGACATGGAGGGCCCTGTAGCTGGTTCTTGCTCAAATGTGTGCAGCTGGGATGCAGAACAGGGGACGTGTTGCTAGGTAACAGCTCAAATGGCGTCTGTGCCACAGCTCGAGGCTACTACACAGCCATAGCCATACAGACGGGTGCTGAGCGAAAGCTTGCTGTGTTCACATCGAGAAGGAGAGCGTCCGCTCTATGGAGAGAACTACTACATGAAACTCTTCTGTTGCCCAGCAGAGGCTGTCAGAAAGAGCCTGGAGTCATCAGGAGGATGCCAGGACTTCTCTAGGTCAATTTAGGGGATTTGATACCAAACAAGTGTCGAGAGGTTTCGTAGTGTAGTAGGTTCTTGGAGCGGGACGCGTCTTTTAGTGAGCCTAGCACTCGCCTTGTGTGGCAAACTTTTATAATTAGCTTTGTTTTGTTTTGTTTTCTTTAGTAAATCCAGCACTAGTATTACCATTGTTGGTACCCAAGCATCAGGGCCTGTGTTATTATTAAATTTGCGAGTCTGTGCGGCGTACCCACTGCTCTGTGTCTGATTCAGTATTAGTCAGTGATGACCCACGTATGTAACATCACTCTGTTACAACATCTCTATACAAAACTTTAAAATCATAGGACAGTTTATACATTTGATTTCAATTAACCAGAATCCTTCTAACAAGCCTTCTTCTCCAGCAAAAGGAGTAAAAATATCTCTTATGTCAGATCAGCATTACCTTCCCATGTCTGTAGCATTTTTTTTAGATCCGGGTTTGCACCTGAATGATTCCACCAATGATATACAATGATATATTTTGGTTATCTTTGCTTTTCTAATGTAAATATTAGGTATAGCCCCATGGTATTGTTGGGGACTGGCTAATGGTTAGTTCAATACATTCTTCAAATTGCAGGCTTTTGAAAAGTTTTACAAAACTTTGTGACATGGTTAAACACGAAAAGGTAAGTATTTTGTAATGGTTTAGTAGTATATGTCACATTTCTTCATTTATAAGTATCTAAAGACAGGTTAAAGTCTAAGCAATGCTGCCTATGTAAACTATTTTATCTGGTCGTGCTTATTATAACACAGCATATACTGTACATTGCAACACTTAACAAATGTATTTTAATGTATTTTGTCTGTTAAAGCACAATAACTCTAATAATATACAATATTTTGTTGTTATTCAACATATAATGTTACTAGAGTTGTACAAACTAATAATGATAAATCACATGTAAATTTTTTACTTTGATTCCCATAGCAATAAGAAGTAAAGAAATACTCTAAACTATGGTACAGTATGAATATGGAGTCAACTAATTATGTCATGTTGAAGACATTAATGGAAGGTTATGCCATTGACATTTAATGAATAATTTGTTGGTGAATACAGTAATACTGTATTCCCCAGCACTACGAAGCCTTGGTGTACTTCTTGACCTCTCCTTTGAAGCCCACATCTCCTCTGTGGTCAAATCTTCCTTCTACCATTTTCGAAACATCTCCAAAGTCCGTCCCTACCTTTCCCTCCTGGATGCGGAGATACTTTGTCATGCATTTCTCTCCTCTCGACTCGACTACTGCAACTCTCTGTATAATGGTCTCCTGGCACGCACCGTAAACTGACTCCAGCTAGTTCAGAATGCCGTTGCCAGGATCCTTACCAGATGTAAAAAACGTGATCACATCACCCCCCCCGTCTTGCCCAGCTGCACTGGCTACCTGTAAAGTTCAGGATTATTTTCAAAACTCTCCTGCTCATCTACAATGCCCTTCATCACACAGGTCCTGAGTACCTCCTCAACTTGCTGACCCGCTATGTCCCTGCCCACAAGCTGAGGTCCTCCAACTGCCTGCTTGTTATCCCCAAGCAAAAGTGCACCACACTTGGAGAACGCTTATTTAGCTTCGTGGCTCTGACTCTTTGGAACTCTCCCAGCTTTGGTGCGTGATGCTCCCACCGTTGCTCGCTTTAAATCAACTCACAAGACCCACCTGTTCTCTCTTGCCTTCCATGCTCTTTTAGCCTGATATCTGCTATTAGCTGCAGTGTTGCTGCTACTATATCATGTATTATGCTACTATCATGTATTATGCACTTTTTTTACAGTATAGCATGTATTATGCATTTCTCTGTATTTAAAGTAGTATGTATTTTCTTACTGTTGCTGCATCTTGTAAAGAGCTTTGTGATGGTGGTCCACTATGAAAGGTGCTATATAAAATAAAAATTGATTGATTGATTGATGCTCGTCAATAGAGCGCATTATATTCTAAACTGTAAACCCAGTGTTAAAAAAACAAACTGTTTTAACAACCACTCCAACCATTATACAGTTGCCTGCTGTTACTCATGCATGGACAGACTAGGAATTCATAGCTTGCTTCATATTATAACCACTGTCAGTAGATTGCACTTGAGTTTAAATAGCTGTGATAGGAAAGACTTAAGAGAGGGACTGTTCAAAACACCCCTGAAGATAAGAGTCCATATCCTAACCGTCTTGCTTGATTGCTGAGGCACTCTCCTGCCCACACTATATCCAGAGATATGCGTAGTTAGCCATTACTCTGGGTTTATTATGCTCCATTTGGAAAGCAGAGGGGGTTCTAATAACATGCTGCTCTTAAAAAAAAAAAAAAAAAAAAAAAAAAATTCAAAAGAAATGTTTTGACTGTGCCTGCTTGAGAGAAGACAAAAAGTGTTGTAGGCTGGACTCCCTATGAATTTTCACTGTGAATTTGAATTTAATTGCTATCCTGACAAGCCTTGTTACATCTCTTTAGTTTTCAAAATGCAGTAACACATGTAACATGACAACTGTAAATATCATTTGAATGCTTTACTTTCATTTTTTTTCCTGCAGTTCTTGTATTATGAAAGTACCATCAAAAATTAGCAGATAGCTGAAAAGGCTCTTCCCTAAGAAATACAAATTCAGACTTCATTGTGAGAAATGTAAACTCACTTCTACTCTTGGCACAGACTGCACTGCTCAAAGACTTCAGTCAGTGACATGATGCACCACTTTGTCAAAAGATATTAAACATGTTAGTGGGCAGTGGTGCTTGGCAGGTATATTTATACATGGTCTTTCTTTCCAACTCAAATAGTGAAAATCAGCTCACCGTTCCATATATGAAAATGAAAATATTCATATTTTATAAAAGGATTCAAAATAATTTCACAAGCAGTCATTGTTTACTAAATGTTTGTACCTCATTAAATTACATTTGATTTAGATGTGTACAACAATGTAAACTTAATGGTTCCAGTTATTTTTTATTTATTTTTAACTTTTTTAGTTCTTTTGACAGAGATCATTTTACTGTCTCTCTTAATGTGCCAACGACAAGAGGTGGCCAGTTGAGATCCGATTTGATCTTGTTGGGAAGTTGTAATCTAGTGAGATGTGACAGCAAATCGAGTTATACTGCACACAATACAAAAGAGCATCTTTGTTCAAGAGAATAAATTAATGCAGTCCAGTCAGCTTTCAGCTCATTATTATTTCTCCAGAAGAGTTGTACTGTTTCCCATTTGATTAGACAAGAGTTGTTGAGCTGATTTGGTACAGAATGTACACTGTGTACCTCCATGGTGAACAAATCTATATAAAAAGAAAGGTTCTTTTTCATAGACCTACAGGGAGTTTATATTGTAGAAAAAAGGAAACACATGCATGGGCTGTTGATGCCTACAGCTCTGGCTTGGGCCATATTCTCCAGGAAATTATAACACCTATGATCACCCTTTTTATACAGCTGTGGCTCCAGCCACATTCCCACGTGTTTTTGCAGGGAGAAATATAACCCCATTCCTGTCACCCAATATTCCCCACACACCCGTACACCGGCAGGGCTTTCACCCTGCCACACTGCCACAATGCATCATACATATTTGTAAACTATGCAAGCCAACTAAGATTGTATATACAGTATATAATTAATTTATAAAAATTGAATTACAATATAATGTTAATATAACATGACAGGTATGTTCCCTAACCCTAACCCTAACCTTAACCCTAACTCTGACCCTGACCCTAATCCTGACCCTAATCCTGACCCTGACCTTAACCCTAACACTAACCCTAACCCTAACCCTGACCCTAACCTTAACCCTACTGCCTTGATAAGCCAGGTAAACATTTTCTATTAGATGTAAAAAGAGAACAAACTCACAAAAATATACAGCGACAGCAACATGTAACAGGCGACCTGAAAGCAAGGCAGCTGATAACTTTCTTTGTTATTGTAGTAAAGTACCAGAAATAATTAAAAAATAATAATTAAAATGAAAACGTGTAGTGAATGGTGCACAGGTAAATTACTTCATCGCTATAATCACTTTAGGAAGTATTACAGCAAAGCAGCAACATGCTGTTTAATAACTCAAACATAGATTTAAATATCTTTAGATTTTTCAGCCATGCATAATTCAACAGGAAACAAAGTTATCCATTGTAGGTAATCGCCTCACTGGTTTCATGACATTTTATTGAAAATAAGATATTAAGAATAAGACATTATAGGTGACATTATTTGCAGCTAATTGTTCACACACTGCACATGACCAGATAATTCATTAGGTTGTGCTATTGCATACTGTTTCCTATAACAGTTGTTTGGGTTGGTAATAAAACAAACAAGCAAACATAAAGAGTGGACAGCTAGTGATTAGAAGCCAGTTCCATCCACATGCACTATCAGCCAAATGCACAATATCTGTAACATTGTGTGATTTAATTAGCCATGTTGAGATGCCATCCGTATTATCAAAAGTATTCAGAAGGGGGGCTCCCAAGTGGCGCATCCAGTAAAGGCGCTCCGCGTGGGGTGCAGGATGTGCCCTATAGCCTGGAGATCGCAGGTTCAAATCCAGGCTATGTCATTGCCAACCGTGACCGGCAGTTCCTAGGAGCACAATTGGCCGAGCGCCGCCCGGGTAGGGTTAGGGCAATCCACGGTTCACCGTGCACCAGCGACCACTGTGGCTGATAGGGCACCTGCGGGTCTGCAGTGGAGCCATACAGATCTGTGTTGTCCTCCGACACTATGGGTCTGGCTTTGCTGTGGATCCCCAGTAAACTGGTAAACCAGTAAACAGATCCCCTTGCCTTTTTTGTGGAGTTGTGTACAAATCTGAATATATTTGTGATGAGAGGCAACAAAGAATTTAGAAAACAACTGCTAGAGGGAGTTGCAACAGCAGACATGCTAGAAATAAAATAGCACAACAGCTTCACACACAAAGTAATGTACTGTAACATTCATCTGGCACAGCTGTGTTTTAATTGCAGTTTATGAAACATGGTACAAAAACTTGATTAAGTATTTAAGCGATAACGCCCAAAGATTAAGGCTCTACGGTCTGGTAGTTGACCAAGATTGGAGTCTGATCTGATTGTTGTTATTGATGTTGGAACATGAAAGATATGTTACATATTGCAAAGCATATTCTGAGCCGATTATAGCACTGCTTTGGGACCTGCAGCAGCTAATCAGGTTCTCACTGGCAGTATGCACAATTTGTGGAGTGACAAGGTGAGGAAAACAACATATTTTCAGTCTAAGAGCTGCAAATCTAGCTATAATTATATTTATCAACCTGGAATGTAAACTTGAAAATGCTGATATTTGCACGGTTTGATTTGAATAACAGTTAATGTACTGATGTGACATCAGGTGCTGTCTGATAGAAGCTTGCTAGAGCTCATTGGTGATAGTACTGAATTGTTTTCTAAATAATGCTTGTTATAGTTGGGGAGAAGGTCCAGGGGGACCCCTGTGTCTGTTGGTTTTCATTCGAGCTGAGTTCTCAATTACTTAATCAAAGCCTTAATTGAACTAATAATGTGTTTAATTAGACATTTTTAATTGTCCTCCACTTCTACAAAGTTACTTATAAAATTGTATCGTTAACTTGAAATCTCCAACTGTTTAAAAGCTGAAAACAATTAAAAAGGTATAATTAAGCTAATGAATAGTTCAATTAAGGGTTCAATTAAGTATTTGAGAACTGAGTTGGAATGAAAACCAGCAGACAGTGCCCCCAAGGACCAGGATTGGGAAACCCTGCCTAGCGTATACATTCCCAGTATTCCAGTCAGCCAAAAGTGATTGTGCTATTATCAATATCCCTAAACTACCCCTTCTCCTTTACAGCTGCCACACGGCATATGTGGGGTCTCTAATTGCCATAAAATATCTACAGTATAAATGTCTCACTAAGCAGGCTGGGAGCCAAATACTGAATCCATATACTATATTCCATTGTCCATTGTGTGTACAAATCTGTTCATCGTCTCGTTGATTTCCTGAATAGTAATAATGCAAGAAGCACTCAGTTGGTCCAGAGCATGACCCCACCAATACTGAAGCTGACTCTAATTCAGCTGCACAAACCAATTATTTTATAGTTTCTTTTTATTAAGTAGTACCAATTTTCAATAGCTGAGATCATTTTGACTGCTGGAAATAGCAACAGTTTACATTTTAACACAATTGTTTTTCACAGAGGTTTAGGGGAGTTTGCTAGTTGATGGGTAGTTGATGTTGCAAATAGTGGAAACACTTAATCCTGTCCCAGTAGTAACATTTAGAAACAGAGCATACAGTAGGAAAAGAAAAAAAAACTCATCTCTATTATGGAAACTAATTACAGTGAAAATTGGATCACAGGCCAATGTCAGATAAAGGTCAAGATTATCTGATAACATCTCAACTGGGTGAACCAGTCTTGACAGGAACTAGATGACCCCACTGGGTTCCTGTGCAATGTCTTGTGTAAAATCATGTTTGCACCAAGGTGCTGGGATGTAAAATCAATGCCTGCATGGATGACTGAACTTTGTGCATTGATATTAAAACTATTTTTCAGCAATGAAAGGATAGACTTGAATGGGCCAAGAATGTTAGATTGAGCTAGTCAGACCATGCAAGCTTTACTTTAAAAGAAAAATACCATGCAAAGAAAAGGGAAAGCAAATAACCGGGCAATATGCAACATTTTTATACAAGTCTTCCGCTAGATTCAAAGTGTTGGAAACAATGCCTTTCAGTTAAAACTCAGATTTATTGATTGTTCATATCATGTTCTGTGATTTTAAGTTGAGGTATCTGCTATCACTTAAGGTATCAATTGCTAAAGCTAAAATGAATTACCTGCATCTTCTATGGATTTGTATTCATCAATTTTGTTGCTTCCTTTTGTCTGACTCTGTTGGCACTCATTGCAATGACTATGGTGGTTAGTAAGTGCAAATAACATCCTCATAGAACACCATGATAATCATCATCTGAACAGAGCATGATTTGAAAATACATTAGTGTTTTTTATACTTATTTTTATAATTTACAATAGTTAATTTCTCAGCTAAAGGTGAATTTGCATTTTCACATTCCGCTCAACAGAAACAGACTTTTGACAGGTGGCATTTATGACAATAAATTAATTTACCCTGGCAGTGGCTAATGAAAAAAAATATCCCTGGATCCTCCCTGTCTTCAAAGGGCATTATGTTCTTTATGTTTTTAATAATTTCTGAATCTACACAATCCTGTTATGATGTGCTGTAAATTAATAATAGAAGAGATACTGGAATATTAACAATAATAAATCGAGTGCTCTTTGAAACATTTGTATCAACTTAGGGCGGGTACTGACTGAAGATCAACACAGTACTAGATATTATTATTATTATTATTATTATTATTATTATTATTATTATTATTATTAAGAAATGAAGATCAACTGTTCCCAATGTCAAGCCAATTGCCCTGAGTTAATCAATTGAAATATCAAAGGGATATGCCATAGATTGTTTTTTAACTGTACTGTAAGGGAAGTGTCAGGGGTCTCCAACCCTAATCCTGGAGAGCCTCTGTGGCTGCTGGTTTTCATTTCAACCAATCTCTCAGTTACTTAATTGAACCAATAATTGGCTTAATTAGTCAAGATTAACAGGTGTTTCAGATCTTTAGCCACTGATGATGTAAAGGCATCTAGAAAACCTGCTGGATAGGGGCTCTCCAGGACCAGGGCTGGAGACCCCTGCTTTGGACAGTATTTCAGTTGCAACTTTCAAATTGGACATTTCAAATGGGTAATTATAATATAAATTATTTAAAACAATAATGTAGGGTAACTAACTTGGGTAGTAATAGGGTTAATAAAATGCACTTTTGGACATGCAGGTTAATTATGATGACTATTGAGAGACTGGGATTTAACTAAATAGGTAGTATGCTAGTTTGTTCAATAATGGCTGATTAATTCTAGGATCAATAGACCAATACATTGTGTTTAAAAATATATTGTTTTACATAGCTTATTTGTTTGAGTGATTTTATTGTTTAGTCAATTTATTTTATTGACTCATTTTGAAAGAATTAGTTGTTTATAAAGTGTTTCTCAGTCAAGTAGTATGAAGCTTTATAAATCCTTCCAGATTCCTCTGTGTTATTATCAAGCCTCTCCGGGTTTAAAACTACTGTTCAGTGTGATCTGCGTTTGACGTGAACTTGTTTTAGTTGTCATGTAATTTAAATATACTGTAAATATCTGTATCTTTTTATATATTGGTGTATTGTATGTATACGAGTGTGTATATGTGTGTTTTTATTGCAAGTGCTTGGATGTATAATTGTTGTATCGTTTATTATTGAGTATGGTCTACTGAATGAGTGAAAGGTAAAATAGGCTTGGAAACATTATATAAATCCACAGCAGCTTCCCTGCTGGAAACCCATTGCAAAAACCTTTTGGCTCTACATTGATTGCTGTGCTTTCACCTTTTCAGCAGGTGAAATATCAAAACTGTCAATTGTCCCTAGTCTCACCTGAATCAGTTTACCAAATGTCAGATTTAGAACAAACAGTAACCAGGTAGTTCTAGTGTTCTTTAATAATCTGATTTGGCATATGTCCGTAGCCAAGCACAATTGTAGTGTGTTTGTCTTATTTATCAAACTCAGAAAATATACAAAAGCTGCCATTGCTATCACTCCAAACATCCTACTTTCAAATGTTGATGGTATTATAAAAATATGCTGTATGTATTTGATGTGTGTACTGTAATAAAACTGTAACAATTTAATCATGCTAAAATATGCCTTTTCTGTTTATAAAATACCAAGCAGAACTCCAGAGAACACCCTTGTGCAGTATAATCTAATATACAGAGACTGTAGTGTAGTATCATTATGTAAATTGTATTATTAACCAATGTTTACTTCATCTGGAGGTAGTCTTCCCATGTTATTTTACACAAGGCAAAACAAATCTAGTATTTCACCCCTAGATTAAATCAAAATTATCTAGGATTTCTAGACATGTGTGCCAGCTAAACAAGCGCAAATTGGTCAGATGTCCTTAACTAGGAGTCTACATAGTTTATTTAACCAATGTCTTCACCCAATCAATCCTTGTCAGGTAATAAATCCATGACCCTTTCTGTGCTAAGTAGAATGCCATTTGGCTGATTCTTTAGAGGTATCAAGGGAATAGTTTTAGTAAATTCCATTTTAGCACCAATTCTTTCATTACTGGCCACATGGTACAAAAGGGGATGTGGCTAGGTGATCTGTTCCTTTTGTGATGGTTAAGGTTGAACCGAAAAAGGAGAACTGTAAAATAACCGTGAGTGTTTTGTTTGTTTGTCAGACCATCCAGTCTGGGGCACTCTGTTCCCTTTATACAGTGTCCTCACAGGTCGGGACGGAGATTTATAGCCAAGATTCATTCTTTCTCTGTCACAGATGCCTTAAACATTTTCTTTAAAAACAGTGTATCAAAATCAATAATTTCCAGAGGGTTACTGTTACTTTATTAAAGTGAATATAACATCAGAGTCCATTTACAGTTTGACTGTAAAACTAGTTTTTGAATGACAAGTTTCCAATATACTTTAATTCTTAAAATGTATCAGTCCATTTAACTAATTGGTTAAAACTACCCATTAGTTTAATGGATGGTGTTACACAATACCTTTTTCAGGTTTGAAACAAACCAATAATACCCTAATGCGACACATTCCTTGTTCTAGCTAGTAATAAAATATGTTTATGATGGTTAAATAAAATATACCTCTGCCTCAAAAGATATCCTAGTCAAAACATAAAACATTCTCAAAAATAAATGTCTAACACGTTTTATTTGATGTGTCAAAGGACATTAATCCTATACACAGAATCAAAATCATGGGTAAAGATGTTGTCATCTATATGTTTATTCTGGGCTGATGAAATGTTAATTTATAAATGCACAATCCATTTATGCCCTCTAATTTGGTCTAGTTTTATAGGATTCAAACAAAAAGGATGATTAATGTTCAATAAGCGGACCGCACCTGATTTATTCAATTTGATACAGCTGTGTAAAACAATGTGGCCATTGTAAAAAGTAAAAGAAAAAAAAAACTTGTACAGAATATATAAGGCAGGCATTTTGAAAGTCGTGCAATGTTTTCACTATAAAAAATGCACCTTTTCATTGTTGAACAGCTGAGCACTTCATATCAATCGCCCGCATGACTTCACACTTTTAATTATGTTGCATCCCTTGTGGATCATACTTTAGGGTTTAAACTCCAATAGCTCAGCTTATTTGATGAATGTTTTTCAATACATTGGATCTGTTGACTAGCCTTATTTGTGGTGCAACATTCAGCCGCATGGTCAGTTTAGTACCAATGCAGGCATTATTATTTTCTTTGACGTATAATCATGTTAGTGCTGGTTGACAAAGAAGTAGTTATTCCACGAGGATAGCAAATAAAACACAACCAGGATTTATTTCCAAAATGTTTTACCAAAGCATTTATTCCTTTAGCTGTTGACTGAGCTTGGGAAGTTGACTGTATAAAGACCATATGGTAAATCTGGAGGGGATTTTCACATTTACATCCCTAGAATCTCATATACATCAGTCAGATTCGAAGGTGCAATCATGAGAACCAGGTTTGAACTGAATTTCTGTAAAATCAAGATGGCTGGCGCTAGTGGAACAAATACTATGAACAGGTGGTTTGTTATTTATTCAAAGGTTTACGTTGATACTACATGACTTGATTTTAAAAGATTCTCAAGCAGGTGGTCCTCAGGCTCTAGTTATTATTCCGTCATTTTTTCTTGTTTCAGAAGAGGTTTTTAGAGAAATAAAACAATGGAAAAAACAGCAGTTGAACTAATTATTTCAAAGCTGACTTAGATTAGTTATGTTCTTGTTAGAAGATATAATAAACATTATTTCTGTACTTTTTTCATTAATCTATCATTAGTCAGTAATGTGCATATTCTAAATGGAATGTTAACCAGCTATGTTTTTGTGCATGACTCATCCAAGCCAATAATATCTATTTAAAGCAAAGCCTAAGAAAGCCAAAGACTCAAATGCCATCTATCAGATATAATAATGAGGTTTTCTTAAACTCAGTTTAACCCTAAAACATGATTCATTGGGTATTTGTATGTCGCCTGGTCAGGAAAAAAAAACTGTTGCTTTGTCCCTGTGTCAAAACTAAATATTGTCTGAGATTTGGTGTCTTTCAGTATGGATGCATGTGTATGCAAATATTCTTTAAAGTCTGACCTGTCCTTGCCTTTTGAAGTTTTATGGAGCTTATTTTATCTCAGGACTTGATTCATTCTCTCAGATCCATTAGTACTCAATGGACACTCTTTGACTACTGTCCTTGGTTACATACCTGTCAATTTTTGATTTCAGTTTTTCTTCATTATAGTGAAGAAAAGGTGCCACACAAGGGACACATCTTCTGTTTATGATGTGTACAACCACATCTCACCACTACAGTATGCTACTGTGTCATACAGTTATAGGATGCAGCAATACATATATACTACTCTAATAAGATGGATTAAGCAATGTCAGGATGCAAGCATTGCAAGACACTGTTTTTCTTTTCTAAGGTCTTTCACAAATGAATGCACAAATTAAACTATCCACAAATATGACTTTACACACATGCATTTAATTGACATTGCAAAGGATACGAAAATGCAATATGTAGACTGTTTATATGCTGCTTAACCATTTATAGACTTTATGCCATTAGGGACCAAACAAGGGTTTGGATCTTGTCATTCAAAAAAGGGACAGTTTATAGCTTGTCTGAAACAGGGATAAAACTGTTTTGCAGCAATTCCAGTTCAATTAAGATCCTACTGTATATTTTCTCTATTTTTGTGTGCACAATACATTCCCAAGAGGGAAACCGTTTCAGAGGAGGGTGCAGGTGGTGAGCCAATTAGAAGAGGAAGCATAATAGGGGAGAAGGGGAGGATGGTGGAAAACTAAAAAAAAATGCAAGACAGAGAGCAAACTCAAGGCTTGGGGTTTAAACAGGGGATTTGCACATGTTATTGGTAGGAGGGAAGTAGGGGGAGGAGCCCTCGTTCATGCCCCCTGAATAACACACAAGTTTAACTAAAATGTGTGCATTATCAAAATTAGTGTAAAACTTCATTGGATGTACATACAGTAAATTGCCAATCTACTATGGCTAAACAAGATGTAGGCTGAATCGCATATGAAAGACATACCTTATCTGAAGAAAGTTGATCTCAAAGTTCTCAAAAACATCATACTCTCACCATTACAGGGTGAACTCCCAGACCTCCAACTGCAGTTGAATCACAGGGAGTTAATGGCCAGGGAATTACACCCAATAAAATACCCAATAAAAAGTGATGCAGTAAGAACCGGCCTCTTTTCATACTGGTGTGACATAGTGGTCTTGGAGCTCCTCAGTCAAAATAAAATAACTTGTTTGTTGGTAAAGCCTGTTTGTTAATAATTCACTATTACAAAGGATCTCTCCTCACTATATCAAAATGGAGTGTGTCATAGCAGCAAATGTAACATGTTTTGTTCTCTCTCTGGACAATATTGCAAAAGACCCAAAGACTTTTACTATTTTATCAGCCTAATTTCCTATTCCATATGTGTCCACATCTCTCTAGATCCTTTTAATATGATGATCTGATACATACAATACATTATTAATCAAGTCTGAATTTTCAAATGGTACATTTTGTATGACTATTAGCAAACACAAATTTATAAAAAATTATATCTATATTAAAAATGCAATTTTCAAGTTCTAAATTAGGCTTTAAAAAGCTATTGAAATGGCAATACGTGATTATATAATGAGAAATTAAATTACTGAAGCACCCTTGTATATTTGATTATACAATACCTTCATATTAAAAAAATCTATCTCTATCTATCTATCTATCTATCTATCTATCTATCTATCTATCTATCTATCTATATATATATATATATATATATATATATATATATATATATATATATATATATATAAGCTACCTTGGGCCTTGCAACAATATTATGAAACCACAACTATTAGCTTTGTTAGTTTTAAACAAGGATATACTAATATCAGTTTCTGCATGTGCTGTATATGTAGTGTTCCGCGTTTTTGATTTTTATCTTTAAAATATATTATATATATTAAAATAGGGATAAATTCAGTAAAAAATTGTTTTTAATTGAAACATCGGTAAAAATCAGGTGGAAAAAATCTCAGTATACACACTTTACATGTGGAATATGATGTGTAGCAGTTCTGGTTTCTCATTAGGTTTAATGTCCCTGGCATGTCTGATAAAGCACAATCTGTGCAAGCTGAAGCCACATTTTCCCAAGTTAACTGGTACTTTGCAAACGTTTGGGCAATCGCTGTGCTGACGGAAACAGTATCTACAGAAGGTATGAACATGACATCTGCACAAAACAAGCCAGGTTTATTCACCCTGAAATCATAAAAAATAAAATTGACAGAACTGGGTGGTGCAAGCCATCGGAAGATACTTGAGAACTCACCCTGGACATTTCCATCAATGCGTTCCATGTAAGTTTACCAACTAAAGCATCACCATTTTCTGTCAAATAATTACGATTAAGATTGTCAGCGTTAGGTAGTGTTTTAGCTGATGGACAGACAGTACTGTCGCACAAAGTCACCGATACATACCTCTGCAATAAACAGTGGCTGTCCAGCAAAGCACAGCGCTCTGACAAACTCATTAACACAGTCATTCTGCACTCTTTTTATTAAAGCGTGTGTAAAAGCCGCAGAAATGGATTGCTTGTCTCTCAGTTTACTTTCTTGTTTTAGGTTAATGTGTTGCTTATTTTTCAGTAAGTATTTCAATTTAGTTTTTGATCAAGCTAGTAGTTACTACGTCCAGCAATTGCTATAATAATCCGACTTTGATTGGCCAACATAATCAGGCGATTGTTTGTGATGTGACAGAGAACAACAGTTGAACATTATTTGATCCTCTGACGTCTAAACATCTGCTGTAACCAAGGCCAGGGGTAGGCAACCCTGGTCCTGGAGTGCCACAATCTTGCAGGTTTTGTAGGTATCTCGTAATCATCAATTGCTAAATACTTGGACCAATTAAGCCAATCATTGAATCAATTGGGACTTGGGTAAAACAAAAACCAGGAGTCAAAATAAAACAGCATTTTAATCAAATTATTGTGTATTTCATAGAAAACAGGATAATATTGAATAATAATCAAAAATCAGGTATAAATCAGTAAAAACCGAAATGCAGGTAAAAAAATAAAAAAAAATCCTGTAATTTTTTGGTAAAATTCTGAATAAACTGGAAACGCAGAACACTGTGTATATGCAATTTTTCTCACTGTAACAAGCTTAATATCGGAGGCAGTTTGGTCCAATGTAGGCATGCCCAATTCCAAACTTATTATTAAGTAAAATAATAATTAAGAGTTCAAATAACATATAGAACATGTAAAAAAAAGCACTTGGTCTGGAAGGGCCAATATTGCCCAACCCTAGTCTAATGCTTGAAAGAAACTAGTAAAGTCGCTATGGTGTCAAGACTAATTCACGGAGTTACCTTAGGTTGCTGGTTTGATCGTATTTGTGCTTGTAGTTTTTCCACTGAAACTGAGTACAAGCTGGACTATAAAGGAAAATGTTGTATTTCAGCTGGGTCACCTTGGAATATTAATGGCCAGCAAATTCTCAATCAAATTGGCTAAAAAGTGATTTAAAACCAATCAATAATACCCTAATACAACACATTTTGTATATGGGCTATTTACTGTACACAGCAGAGCAGGACAAAAAGGTTGTGATTACTTCTTTCTTTCTTGCAGTCCTTAGTCATCGGAACTGGGGGACAGACAAAAGTTAAATATAACCACAAGAGAGCAATTTTAAGAATAGAGGAAAGTAGAAGGAAAATAAAGCCACATTTGCATGTAAAAACAGAAAACAGTGACAATGATATTAAAACAGCAATGTGAATTATCCCGTGGAAGATAATGTCTGCAAATCTATAATAATAAAAAAAATAAAAAAATAAAGTGAAAACAAATTTAAGAAATCAAAATTACTACAGCAGGCATATTGGATCCAGAAAACAGTTACCTCTACAGTAAAATAAAGAGGTTTCAAACAGATGAATGCAATTAGGAAACCTCAATAGTGATGAAAAAAAAAACCTATTATTACTTAGCAGACGCCCTTATCCAGGGCGACTTACAATTGTTACAAGATATCACATTATTTTTACATAGAATTACATTATTTTTTTTACACACAATTACCCATTTATACAGTTGGGTTTTTACTGGAGCAACTAGGTAAAGTACCTTGCTCAAGGGTACAGCAGCAGTGTTCCCCACCTGGGATTGAACCCACAACCCTCCAGTCATGAGTCCAGAGCCCTAACCACTACTCCACACTGCTGCCAATAAAAATATCTGGAGACTTCAAGGTCATATTCATCCCTGTACCGATATTAATTTCTACTATTGGAGAAATGTAATACAGTAAAGAAGATCTGCAACATTTGTAAAGCAAAACATTGGATCACTTGAGAAGTGTACACTCATTATGGCTGTTAAACTTGTTAGGATGCTTTGTTGTTTGACCTGGGCAGTGCCATGTCAATAATCATGAAAGACCAGATTGGATACATTCACTTCCACTTCCTCTGCAGAGTGCAACTATTAACAAATTGAAAGAGAAATGTTAGCATTAGTGCATTTGTGGTGTGAAGAAATCCAATAAGTATATGGTCAATGTTTCAATTAGTAATGAACCTCCAACCACAGCTCAGACTGAAAGACGACAAATCCTCATAGCGTTACTTCTGCATCTCAACAATAAACAGATTTAAAATGCAAACAGTGTTGACAGGTGGATTTTCTTTTTCTAGCATCTGGTAATGCTCGTCATTTACCATAAATGTGTGTTAAATCTGTGGTACTGTGTGCACAGGGTAGACTGACAGCAATTACTCAAAATTATATGCTATGTGTTGAGCATTTCTTTCTTTAGGATTTTTTTAAGGGCATAACATGTATTAAGAAATCATCTTGTTAAAAGCATGAAGAAAAAAGTAATGCAATTCAAAACAATGTTAGCATAGGTGATAACGCAAAAGCAAGTAATTATATGTCACTTGTATTGAAGTTGACACTGTTTGCATATTAAATTGTTGCATTTTTTTTCTTCTTTTTACTGGTAAAATAGTTAAATAGATTGGGCCTGCATATATTAAATGATTATATTAGTCAGATACATTGCATAGAAAATACAATTTCAAAGTAAATAAAATTGGAACTGTCAAATCATGTTAATAACATGGAGGGGCTTTGTGGTATGTATTCAATGGAAACTCTTTGCTGTTTATGGATTGCATTTAGGGTTTAATTGCTGTTTTTTATAGCATTTCTACAGAGGAGAACAAAAGAAGATGAAGAATGAGGGAGAGAAAAAACTGCAGAGACGGAACGAGTTAGCAGAAACAATGAACCATTAAGAAGCTGTCACAAGGGAAATTTGCTTTGAGCATTCTGCAGGTTAAAGCTGCACTCTACCCATTGTGGGAAACATTACTCCAGCTAAATCAGCCTCGAAACTGGGACATTTAAAGCACGGAATTATAAAGAATAAATAAATAACTACTAAAGGCTTTCAAATACAGAACATGATTAGTGATAATAAATTGCTATACAATAAAAGCTCAATTATATGTCCCTGAAGGTTATGTCGATGTTTAAATAACAAGGGGAATCATTAATAATACATTTTTGAAATTTTGGCAAACCAGCAACATAACCGGCTAAAAAAATGTATATATACTGTATATGTCCCACCTGGCCAGCGTGGTGAGTTATGGTCAACCCCCCCCCATGATGAAAGCCCAGACAAAAACATAACCATCATGGGGTTGCAGCAGTGAACCGGGATAAAAAAATAATTAGGCATTCCAAATTGGGGAGAAAACAGGGTAAAAACCATTGGCGACGACTACATTTATAAAAAAAATAAATAAAAAAAGAGCAAAGTCTTCGACCAATGCGTGCTGCCAGTGCTAACTTACGTGTGCGCAACCTGAACCCTCAATGCAAAAATGACTCAAAAATTTCAAATGACGCAACAGAGTATGGAAAGATGCATGCTGGGAATAACAAGAAGAAACAGGAAAAGGAAGGAATGGATAAGAACGCAAACAAAAGTATGCAATGTTATTATAAGAGCGAAAAAACTGAAATGGCAGTGGGCTGGATATGTAGCAAGAAGAACAGACCATCGCTGGACCAAGGAGATACTAGACTGGATCCCAAGAGATATAAAGCGACCAAGAAGAAGACCTCCAGGAAGATGGCAAGATGAAATTAGGAAACACACCGGAGCAACGTGGATGAGGGACGCAGCAGACAGGCTTGTGTGGAAGAATCTTGGGGAGGTCTTCATCCAGCAGTGGATTGAAAAAGGCTGAAGATGATGATGATGATGATGATGATATATATATATTGTATTTACTCAAAATGGCACCGGGTGCTGATTTTCTCAACATGCTCTTTACCTGGGCAGTTATTTGGATAAGAACATCTTTTACAGAGTAGGTGCTAACTGGACACTGTGAAATCACTTATGTAGCATCACTTGGGTTAGAAATACAATGGAGATTGGGCGCTATATCGAGCATATACGGTATATATATATAACGTATATGCTCGATATATATAGTGCACTCCGTTTATACGAATCACATCTGATTTGATTCTTATAACTGGTTAATTCTTAAAAGTGGACCGATATAGCAAAAGTGTGCCTCCGTACATCAGCAGTTTAAATACAGTATACAAATGTCAATGGCGCTCAGTCACTGAGGACAATACATCAAAACAATCAAAACAAGTCCTCGTGGGTCAGGGACTTGTTATATGATCATGATTATGTTTACTCAAGGCTGGAGAAAACTATTTTACTATAGTATACTTGAGAAGCGATTGTGTTGTGAGGGTGCCTAGTTTAACTGCCATGCGGTGTTACGTGCAATGGCCTTTGAATTAAAATGACATTACAGTACAGTATTTTACTGTCACGATTGCCACTGCATTTAAGCATCTGTGGCTTACTCATTTTCAGTTGCAGTGCAAATGTCACAGTTTTCCACTTACAGGAGATGCAAAGCTCCGCAATCACCCCCTTCACCGTATCGCGCAGCGCTGCAATACCCCCCTCCTCACTGTGCCACCACACAATAACATTCACTTTATTGAAACACATTTTCACTAGCAGAGAACACAAAAAAACATACACAATACAGCGGCGTAGTCAGTGTGTGATTACAAACTTATCAAGTGTTCCCTGCGTCACTGCCTGATCCACTCTGCATACGTGCCTAATCACGCGAGATGATTAGGAAAAACAGCTTTATTGACTGTACATGTCATTGCACTTGATACAATTAGATATTACATGTTACTTCTTACAAGTGGATTATTTTAGTATGGTTAGTATATGAATCATTTTGTGCTTGTTGTTTTGATCATTATATGCGATTGATTCTTATATCCGTGTATAACAGGGGAGACCTGGACTGGCCGTCTGACGTATGAAGAGGGCGGCAACCCCGTGTGATTCGCCTGTCAGTCATGGCAGTGACACAGAGAGGTGCGGACGGGGGTGTGTGGGCTTTCCCTCTCTCTGAGTGGCTGGGAGGCGGGTCTTGGGGGGTTTGCTGGGCCTATAAATTAATACTTTGTTGTTTCCTCATATCTGCCCCTTTAGACCTGAACAACGAGCTAGCGGTCACGCTGCTCAGCAAGACCGCGGATGGACGGGAGAAAAGCCCCAAAAGAAACTTAAAGAGAAGAAACTAAAGAAATAGAGAGAAAGCAGGGAATGCTTGGGCAGACCCCAATAGTGTCTAAAGATAGCTGAGGAACAGCTGAGGAACAGGAACAAGAGTAGGATGGAGACCCGAATCGTACAGGTAGTGGCAACCGGGGAAAAACCCACTGCAGAGTGCAGCACCTTTATTTTGTAGTTTTTGTTACTATGTTTTATTTTCCCTTTTTCTTTTTGCCTTTTCGTTTTCATTATTCTTTGAGCACCTGCGAGTGCACCTGCACCATATTGTGTACCCTGCCGTGGTGTACTCCGGAGGTCGTGGATAACAAAGTTGGCCACGGCCACGGACAACAGCGCGTGCTAAAAGAAATCAGTGAAATAAAAAGATAGTAACAACAGAAATACAAAATAAATCTGAGCACCTGTGTCTCGAACTCAACTTCTATCCTGTATCAGTGATTACCCACACCCTGTCACACCGTGATTCCTATAAACCGAATGCACTATATATATATATATATATATATATATATATATATATATATATATATATATATATATATATATATATATATATATATATATATATATATATATATATATATATATATATATATATATATATATATATGAATTATGTTTATGAAATAGAAGGAAAAAGCATGCAGTGTTCTAGAAATAATTTGTTTGTGTTTGTATGCCATTTTTTATTGAAAAGTATAAGCCAACAATTATTATGATTAAGTTAGTCTTAAGAAACCAATAGACATTTACAAGAACTGTGCAGAGGTAGCAGTGTGCTGTGTTTTGGCTGCAGTCTCCCCTAGAGGTGTTGGTTCTAGTTCACTTGTTACAGCATTGCTTTTTCTATTTTAGTTTTTTCAACTGATTGAAAACTGATCTTTATCAAAAACATATTGTGACGAAGATGGGAAATTAGAGAGAATGCTGATTGGCTGCCTAAGCCAATCTACTATACAAATCAGGGATGGTAATGTTGATGACATACACATTTTAGAAAAAAATATTCTATTCAGGGTGTCAAATTCGTCGTAAACATAACCATTGTTGACAACATGCTTTTCTATCTAATATGCATAATCTCCTATATGTTCATACTATTTGAGAGCATTTAAGGGATGTTGATCACTGAAACATATGCAAAGTTTCAGGTAGGAAACTAGAAATAAACCTGCAAATGTCACCACGTCATTGTCATTGTCTCTCAAGATGATTGGACTAGGCAGTTCATGTCACACTTTAATCAATGGCAGCAACCAATTCTATTGTATACAGGTGAGGACAAGCACCAAAATAGGTAGTAGGTCCCCAGTGGCTCACATAGTAAAGGATGGGGGTGTGTGGAATGAGTTATGCCATTGTGAGATCACTGTTTCAAATCATAGTTGCCTGTCTTGGCTGGGAACCCATGGAATTGCTGCAAAGGCCTTTGCACTCCCATGGGATATTGAGTATAATCGGCTGGGGTTGGTTTACCACACCACAACAACTCCTACTGGTCAGACATCAGTCCGTCTGAACCCTCAAGACCAGGGTTCAACATATGCCAGTACTGTACGTTAGTTCAATTAGTGAGGTGACTTTGGCATAAACTACATATTTGGGCACTCTGTTTTTTTAAAGGTGTTGCTAGATAAAGGCTTGTTCATTGCCAATAACTTCTCTTCCTACATTTTTTTAATTAAATGTTCTCAAGATTTCTATACATAGGAAAACAACTGTTTGTAGACGACGTTTTTTTTTTTTTAATATCTTAACTCCATTGCACAGTCATACTGAAGTCATTTTCTGGCTTGCCTTACTCACATGGGTGAGCCTTTATATACTATTAGTAACGACCATCACTCCCAGGTTTAATTATGTTTGATCAACAACAACAACACTCAACAAAATGTTTCCTGAATTTTATCCCATACTAGCAAATCATAAGCACGACTGGTATAGATATTCTTGGACATTATACAGTGAACATAACTGTTCTTGACTTTTCTAATGTCTGCTAACAGTTAATACATTTAGTTTATGTTATTAATATTACATAACTTCTTTTTTTTAATTTTTTTTTTTTATGAAGAACAACCTCTGATAGATACGGCTAGACCCATTGGTAACGTTTGCTCTTTAACACAGTAGTTCTATTTATCACAAAACATGTTATTCATCTAGTGTGAGACTCATTTATGAAGATGACAAGAAACCATACATTATTTATGAATCATTCTTGCCTCCTTCTGTGTCATTAATTGAGTAGTGAGAATCCCAATGCACTGGAATGTGGAATATGAATTGCTCAAATTAAATCTAATACCTATACTTTAATATGCATTGAATTTCAATGAAATACCATCATATCGACAAAATCTGTCTGTAAGAAGGAAAGCTACCATCATATCGACAAAATCTGTCTGTAAGAAGGAAAGCAACTGCATTTTGCCTGAGAACTACAGCAATTTTCATATGGATTAATTTTTCAAGTCTTACTATATGTGATTGCATATCTCATATCTCATAACCAATGTAAACGATTAATGGTTTATGTACAGTGATTTATTATTATTATTATTATTATTATTATTATTATTATTATTATTATTATTATTATTATTATTAGTAGTAGTAGTAGTAATAGTAGTAGTAGTAGTCGTAGTATTAGTAGTAGTAGTAGTACCAGTATACATTTTTTTAGTCTACGGTAACACCATTTTTCAGACATTTAAGTCTTAAGAAAATATTCATAGAATGAATACATTTAGTGTTCTGTACATTTATATGCAGTGTATTACATGGGTTGTTGAACGCTTCCTTGAATAATCCTGTAAACCTGGACTCTGTTGCATCTATCAGACAGTGGCTGGCTCCTTACCTGATCTGCTGTCTTCTAGCGGTTGATAGGGATGCTGCTGCAACTTGCTGTAGGCTGCTGCATCCTGGTTGGCTCGTGAGTTGGGCTGACTCAGTAGATCTGGAGAGGCAGCGTGTGATAGATGTACTTCTCCTCTAGCCCTCACTATCAGACTGGTGGCTCTCTGCCATTGGTTCAGTGCAATGGACCGGCAACAGTGTACTGTATAATACTATGCCTGCCTGAGCTACAGAGAACATCAGAATTCCTTTAGCAGGAGATGCTTGCAACGGAACTACAGGACTTGAATGAGGCAGCTCTAGCCTGAGCTGAATGAGGGAGACTGGGTGTTTGCTCTGTTGCTATTATAGCAGTGGACTGAAAAAGAAAATCTACACAAGCTGTGTATGGCTAAGCAACTGCTGCCTATTGATGCCCAGTGTTGGAGGAAGTAAGCAGAGTTTTATATCTAACAATGAAGAAATACTTGATTCATGACTGTATGAGTAAATATTCCACTGGAAGAAGGGGAAAGATGCACTTCTTTTTCTAACTGGTTGTATGCTTTACCTCGCTTGGGACATTAGCTTGTTTTTTTCTCTGTTTTTTCTGTCTGGTTGAACTGTGTGCACTCTGTGCATGGAAGCTGCCGGTCCCATATGGCTTGTTACTATATTGTCATCAGCTCCACGCACCTCAGCAATGGTCACTTTCGAAACATCAAGGGAGTTTTCAGAGGCCCTCTCAGCAAGAATGAAAACAAAAACCTGGTATTTAATCATTTTCATTATATATATATATATATATATATATATATATATATATATATATATATATATATATATATATATATATACACTTCATAGAAGTTGATTGTATAAACACTTTTAAATATATATATAAGTAGACTATAGAATGCTTTAAATGTAGGTACATATTTGTAATGTGGTTTAATCATGATGCTACTTGGAAATATACAACAGATGCAATGCATGATAAATGTCCAGCCCCCGCAATGCTGGTTAAACACAAAACCGATAGAAAAGGAAGATTTTTTCTTTACATAAAAAAATCTATTTCGTTTAGTCTGGCACTGATTTTTCTCAAGTCAGTTTAAATAGCTCCTTTAGGGGGTTGGCTCAGCGATTATACATATTATTTTTCTCTTGGGACTGATGAGTAAGATAAATGTTGGCTTGATGCATGCCAAAAATGTTACACTACCCCATGTATAATTTACAACTTTATCTTCCTGAAGGTGCCAGTAAAGCACAGTGAATGGAATAATTAGGATATGCCATTGTATTTGACTATAAATATATAAAATGTTAACAAATGTACAGTATATATATATATATATATATATATATATATATATATATATATATATATATATATATATATATATATATATATAAGAGAGACAAACATAATTTCAGAAATGTTGCTCATCTCTTGTTCTGACTAATTCCCTTCAATATGTTCCATAAATGTGTGGTCAATCTACTTTCCTTCCCTAATTATAGCACTTACTGTACATTCATTCTGAGTAAAGAATCTCTTGAGAGCTGACTCACTACATATTTTCAAAGAATAAGGTATCATGTATATAAAATATTAATGCTCTACAGGGTAGAGGAGACACAAATTGCAATTTATAAACATGCAATCTGTGGTTAAGGATTAACATGATGTAAGCTTTAGATGACAAAGAAGTAAAACAGCAACAGAGTATTACTGGTGCACAGGACTGAATTTACTTAAAACCCAACACAGCAAATGGGCAGTTATCCAAATCGATCTGGATTGTACAATATATAGAAATCACTCCAAGAGGGTTTTTTTTGCTCGTATTGTGCACCAAATGTTATTAATTCTAAAATTAGCAACAGCTTTATTGCTGTATGTAACACAAGGAGCAAAGAATATAATATTGTGTCCATATTATCGGACAGTGAAAACTTTTTAAGAAGCTACTCAAAATGATTCTGAGGAAACTATTGCAGTTTAGGGATGTGTTCTAACAGGGGAAGCCCTTGTACTGTAAGTCTTATTGTAAGTCTTATTATTGGTAAATCTGATTCACTGTATGATTGGCAAACTGATACAGATCATTCAACTTGCTGCTATTTAGAGATGTAATTTCCATACAATACTAAATAACAGTTTTGACATATTTAAAGTTGTTATACTGCATTGCCCTTGAGGTGTTTAAAACACACAATAGTGTGATACAGGCTCTATTATTTTGCTTTCTGATCTTTTGCAAAGCTTAATGTTGTCATGTATAACCTCCAACTGCTGCATGTAGCTTCAGAATGATATCTACAGTGTATCTGGATCACTGAGTAAGCATCAAACAGGTTTCAAGGGAGGATGTGTCCCTACATCAAAAACTACCTGGACTTTCTATTAAAGTAGACAGCACAAGGCTAAACTACGGAACAATATTGTAAATATAAAGGAATTATTTTTTAATGTTAACTTGCACTGCTAAAATATTTTTAAACGATAAACAAGAATTCCTGACATCCCAGAGTGGCACACCTGGTATAGGTTGGGTTATACAGTCAGGGGTGCACAGGTTCCACCTGAAGCTTAACAAAAGAGTTTGAATACAAATAATCCTTAAAACAAAGATTATGGGTCAAACAGTATTGGTTTCTATGCTGTAACAGTATGCTAGTTTGTCTTGGTTAGTATTGTCGATAATGCAGTATAGTTGTATTAAATGCTGCAGTTACTATTATCTACAGTATTTAGAGGTTTTTTAGCACTGTGTTTTTTATGTATCATATCAGAAAGATGAAAAGAAACTACAGACACATTAAAGGGGAACAAAGCATTCACAGCTTAACAACACAGCATCACATGAAAGGTCTCAAACTGTTATCATTAACAAAAATTTAATTTCATGCAGTGCAGCTACTGAGCTTGCAAGACTCCAAGCAGACCCCAAACAACCAGGAAGCATTTGTATTAAACAGCTGATGATGCTTCCATGGTTGGAGCAATTTGTCAATCAAAATCAAAATCTATTAAAATGTTATTTATTTGAAAACAAAAGAATCCCCTAAAACAAGTATTCCAGTCATTCCATTCAATTAAAGAATATAAAGGTTAGAATATGCTTTTAGAATATGAGCTATTGAAATTGTTTGCTTTCATAGTGTACCGGTTTATACTGTATTAAAAGAAATGTTCTTAATATATAATCTCCGTTTTATAAAATACGGTTAGTGATTTAAGTTGTATTCATTGTACTAAACACTTATCAGGAGTTTGGGTTTTTTTCTATCAGACATTTTGAACTCTTCTGAATGATGGCACATGATATTTGTTATTTGATCTTGAATGAACTTATAGCCAGATGCTGTTTTTTGTGCTATTATAAATTATATTGTGCAACGACTTCACATTTATTGACGTGTTCCACAGAACCCTTTCTCTGCAGTTTTCAAGCAATTTCATTACCAAACACACACATATATTAAATACTGAGCCAGACAGCACCACTCCGTTATTCCATGTACACACTGTTGCATACAGAGAATGTGCTGTAGACATACCTGTTGTTTATTTTACTGTAGAAATGTTTTTTCCCCATATTCGTTGATTTACACCCCTCACAACTGTATACAAGTACCTCAGTTTACACATGCACAGGCACATTGAAGTGTAAACTCCCGACAGCTCTCTAAAGTTCCTATGCTTACAGTCAGACAGAGTCTTTTATCATGGCTAAAAAACCTTTGCATAATTTACCACTTGCTCTGTTCTCCGTTGGTCTGCCTGTCAGGAGTAGTAAAATAACCCACATTTACATCACCAGCATTTTTTCGGTTGAAACGGCTGCTGCTTGTGCTAAATTTATTTTCAACTAATTGCTAGCTGTGTGACGGGGTGATAGTACAGAGCACCTTACAATGTGTTAAGAAAGACTAATCAGAAGGAAATGTGATCAAGACAGCCTTTTGCTTGCTGTGTATAACATACCTCATTTCTATGCTTGGTACTCAATGGGCTTTTTATATTGTAATTGATTATCCTGTCATAATATCACAGTCATATTAGCACAAGTTAAATACGTGGACATATCCACTGCTGAAAGTTCTTGCACTGAACCATAATAATTGGGTAATGATCAAGCCTTGTATAGATACTTTATATCATCTATATTTTATAATAATAATAATACTGATAATATTACAATTCTTACATGTTTAATATGTATTTACCATGCTAACTAACTGGAATAGTTGGTAATAGGTGGGATCAACTTTTGAAAATACCTCCACTTATAGCCATGTAGTGGCCTTGTGGAGGAGGCCCTAGCATTCAGCAGTGTACTGACGGCTGCGTCTGAGAACCCTAAGGCAGACAGACAGTCCCGTTCAGGGGCCGGACCCACAGTTGGAATCTGCCCGGTTCTGAGTGCCAGGGTGTCCCTCGTCTGACTGAGGAGATCCAGGTGCAGCGGGATCTCCCAGGGTTGGCCTTGCAGCCGCTGGCAAAGATTCGAAAACCAGATTCTCCTGGGCCATCTGAGGGGCCACCAGGAGAACTGCTGCCTCTTCTCTCCGGACTTTCTCTAGGAAAGCCGGGAGCAACGGTATCGGCAGGAATACATACAAGAGCATCCTGGGCCACTCGTGGTCTAGGGCATCGACGCCTAGTGGACCGCCGCAGCGGTGGAGGGAAAACCATAAGGGGCAATGAGTGGTCTTCAGAAGCTGAGTTTCTGATTCCGGGGAAGTGGCAATCCGACTTTCAGCAATAATTGCAGGCAATAAATTGCAGGGGAACTCCAGAAAAACCTGAGTGAGAGCTCTTTTAACAGACTCGATCAGCGCAACTGGACACGTTAGTTATACCTACCTTCACTTACCTGATGTGAGAAGCAAAAAAGGAAGTGAGCTCCGCGGAGTGATTACTTATTCCCTTGGTAGGCGTGACCGAGGATGTCTCTCCACGGAGGGGCCTAGCAGCAGCTCTGACATAAAATGCTCAGTAAATACCTGACCTGTGGCAGGCATATCCCAAAAGTGTTGGTTGGTGGTTGTCTTCGAATTGAAAGGGAATAATGTGGTTCTTTTTCAGCAGACCACACTGTGGCACCAATAAATAATAGTGAGTAGCTAGTCCTGTTTTTCAGATATGCAGGCTGTGCATTTACTTTCCTAATTATTATTTTTTTTTTGCATGCAGTGCTAATGCATATTGAATTCTATCTAAACACAGCAGACCACACTCTCAAAGTTGCTTGGAGCGATTACTGTCTAAAGCTTAAGCGTGCTTCACTGATCTATAGATGGGATTGAGTAAAACCAGCTTTGCAGAGGAAATCAAAAGGTTTCCTGATGGATGTGGCAGCATATACAAGGCCCTGCATAAAATCCCTCTAAATGTAGATTGCATATGCTTTATTAATTCTTTAAATCTGCTGCCCATTATTAAACTTGCTGGAGACTTGCAATTAATAGTGTATTGTAATTAATAGTAATAAAAACATTTATAAACAATTTGTTTTTGTTCTGTAAAAAGTGTGTGATTAATCCTGTTATGGCAAGACAGGAATGTTGTTGTCAATTTAACTTAAACATTTTTTTAAAGGTATAGCAGCTTTGGACAGGTCTGACTGGCGCCACTCATAAGCATCATTGACAAAGCTAAAAAAAAAAATCTATTTCAACATGTCAATCACTCATCTATTAGCTCATATAAAGAGAACACTGTTCCTGGTAAAATCTTTAATTCCATTGTGTCTGACTTTAACTACAGAGGATGGAGCAGACAGGCTTCTACATTTTAAAAAGAAAAAAAAAATCCAGCTGACTTTCTTCCGATGTCTAATTTGAATTTCTTTCATTTAGTCTCATGCATTTATTTCAACCGGATTTTCACATCTTTTAAGTTCTGTGAATGTTCTTGTACCCAAGGACCAATCCCCCCATCTATCAGAATGTATAATTGTCATCCATGTAGATTTGTGGCGTTTTTGTTACTATAAATACTGTACCTCCTGCCACGCAGATCCTTTTTTATATGACCACCACTGCTTTCCCTCCTATCTTCTAGATTTGGCTGTTGGGTTCAGCCTAGACATCTTACTGACCGGCAGGTCTGGACCTTTATCTATAAGATATGTCATGTTGACAAAATGTCACAACTGGGTTCAGTTTCCTCTGTTTTAAATGAATGTATTCTGCTGCCTTTACTGATTTCATATTTTGCTGCTGCATTTTTCTACAATGATGTTCATGGATTTTCATTTTAACACAATTCACTGCAATACTATTTTATTTAAGTTATTCTGGACAGTTTCACAAATGTTTGCAAAACTTTACTTTTGGTAGAGTAAGAATTTAAAAAAATATATTTATTTTTTATTTTGTTGTGTTAAAGTAATTTTACTGAGTCATAGTTATTATTTGCAATATTGTTTAAAGTCTGATTTGAGACTCCTGGGGGTCTGGAATGTTCTTTTAGTTACTGCAACTGAAGCTGTGGAATCAGTGTCTTGTTACAGTCAGTCTTTTTGTTACATGATGTTTAAAACTCTAATTAGATTCGGATTACTTCCTTTTTCACAACTGCTCTGTCAAACGTAAATGCTGGCATATTAGTATGCTTAACTACTTAATCAAAATAATTAGCGACTACTTCTAAGTGCTGGAAAATGAATTACGTCTTTTAAAGTGCTTCTCAAATTAAGAATGTTCAAGCCTTTACTGATAAGGTCAGACATTGCCTTGTATGTCGATGCGCTCTTGTCCAAATGAATGCAAACCAACTGGACAAAGAGAATTGCAAAATCTCTCTGGGGCTACCGCAATATTAATAGCCTTTTAAGATAAATCATTTTCAGACACGGTTATTTAAACTAACCTGAAGTTTATGCTTTGGGGGAATGGGGGGAACTGGCTCAGTTGGATAGCAATTCTTCAAGTTGATTTGTATTTTAATTTATGATTCGGTGTTGTCTTGGTGTTAATAATGCATGTGTTGTCCCTGTACCTGATGCATTTGAAGGAGTGAAGCATGATTTGATTTGCATTTTTGGAATGACCACAATCAGTATTAGAGTGGCCAGGCAATCATAAGGTAACTCAGACAGATGGAAACTACCAAATGTCAAATGTTTCACTGTAAAAACTGGAATGCTGCCAGATATGTTTGCTATTGAATTAAATGAACACAGTATAGTGTATTGTAAGACTTGAAATAATACAATTTATCTTTTCAGTACAGGCACAATGAGGAGCAACAGTGAGGTTATGAACTTGTATCTGACTTTAACAAACAGATAAAGAGAGGCATGATAATAAATAAGTAATTTAAAAAGAGCTAGTAGCATTTTATACAGCGCAGTGCTGAATACCAATAATCACCCTATGATTAGATACACATTAGATTAATAAGATAGTATGATATGAAACTAATTCTGATACAGCCATTGTCTAGGCAGCCTGCTCTCACCAATTCTAGAATGCTTTTATGGTGTGAAGCAAGTATCTGTAAGGGCTACTAGAATTATAAATCATATTTAAGTGGCAGTGACTAGGATTGAACTGCAGGCCTTGCTGTCACCCAAAAGAGGCAAGAAGTGCTGACAGTTGCACTCAACTAGATAGTATTGCATACAGCTTCTGTACTACCGGTAGATAGCACTTCTGTAGCAGCCGCTAGAGGGACATTTTCACATTGAACAAAGGACAACCACATACAGTACACACAAACACAAATGGCACATGTCGCATCACATCACCAGGTTTATTTGTTAATTTTAAAATACATGACTTGTCATTACAAATATCAAGGAATTAAACACTGTGGGTACCTCTGTGAGGTTTGCTGGAATTGTACACCTGCCCCTTGCATTGCATTTAAGAGGACTGAGATTGAACTGGGAGGTTGGTGGTCTGCCAGCAATTTGGATCACATGTTCTCCCAAAGTGTTGCTATTTTTACCTGAAACAATATAGCAATAGTAGTTTTATAGGAGACTTAATTTGAAAACCATTGTTTTATTTTATTTTATTTGTATTATTATATATTTTTGTTTTGTAAATTACAGTATAAGTACAGTTTAGGACCATACATTTATTTTTAACACAATATCTTTGTACAGCATTCATTTTTGTATAACCTGATATCATGCCATTACTATATTGTAAATTCTTTATAGAATACACATATATTAAGTTTCTAAAAAAGAGTATTTTGTAGAATGTACACCTGAGGAAACAGATGTGGACTAATTTGGATTTTACTTTCCCTCTTAGAAAAGTATTATCATTATATCAAGACTAATGCAATATATTATTATTATTATTATTATTATTATTATTATTATTATTATTATTATAAAGGTTCAAACTCAATATTCAGGTGATGATACGTTGTACTGGACATGACTGCTATGTTAATCATAAATTCAACCTATTAAGCTTGCGCAGCAATAAAGTATATTACGTTTTGTTACCCTTGAAAATATGTAATAATTTCCCATTGTTTACATGTTTTTAATTGGAAAC
The DNA here is from genome assembly GCA_030684275.1 of Acipenser oxyrinchus oxyrinchus. Taxonomy (NCBI): domain Eukaryota; kingdom Metazoa; phylum Chordata; class Actinopteri; order Acipenseriformes; family Acipenseridae; genus Acipenser; species Acipenser oxyrinchus. Next base: position 37,174,295 of record CM060258.1, read on the forward strand.
ACAGTTAATCTGACTTAAATGTTAATGGAAAGTAACAAGGAATAATTGAACGTAAATTTAATATCAATTGCATATCTATTAAATATTAATTTAACATTAATTTAATATGCAATTGCATATCTATTTAATATTAATTTATGTCACGCAATATAAAGCATTACCAAAATCTCTCTGTGCTAAATTCCAGTCTACCTCTCACTCTCACTGAGACAGCCTCTATCACTCACTCGCACAACTGTGCTCAGGCATGCACTCCTATTTATCTCTTTGCATTAAAACCACGCCCTCCATCACCAATCCCGGGCATGCCATTCGGACCCCAATCTCCCCGCCAGTATTTTAGGGGTACAAATGCATGTCCAGGATTGGTGAACATGTACAGACTGGCAACCAGCACTCCCTCACACCACCCAACCCCACCCCACCCCTGCTAACTAGTGGCGTAATACAGCAAAACATTATGTAATACAGAAAGATAAAAGACAAACAGGACAGTCAATAAGTCATGCAACGATGGAAATCGGCGTGTCGGTACAATATTGTAGCGTTGAGCGTGCTCTAAGTTCTACCAGGATACAATGCAGCTGGGCCAGCAGCAATGGTGCAACATTTAAATAACACCCCACTGTTCAATAAAGCCATTGCCTTTGAAACACATACCCCAGTGATTTGAAATTATATCATTCATTTTGCCTTCAGCTTGTATTTTTATAATAATTTTTTTCAAAGACACTTTGTGAAACAGCTTAATAGTCTGAAAATATATTCAGAAACAGAATCTTTTTACATGTCACATTTCCATGTTTAGTACACAAAAGTGTTTCACCCTTTTACTTTCATCTATATAAAGTTCAACTCCTTGTGAATATCAAATTGAAAAGGCTGAGCCAGGGATGCATTCAACTGTATCTTGGCAATTTATCAACACAGAAAAAATTATAGCTTGAACATCTTATAATGGCACACAGTTTTGTAAGAGGCAGTATTATTATTATACATGTTTTTATCTTTCATATACTGTATATATTATGTAAATGTTTATTTTTTCAGGCTTTTACTTTCCAAAATTCCTGGGTGTTTTTTTCTGTCACAATATGTATAGTAACTCAACAGTACTTGCACACTTGTATTATTATTATTTATTTCTTAGCAGACGCCCTTATCCAGGGCGACTTACAATTGTTGCAAGATATCACATACAATTACCCATTTATACAGTTGGGTTTTTACTTGAGCAATCTAGGTAAAGTATCTTGCTCAAGGTTACAGCAGCAGTGTCCCCCACCTGGGATTGAACCCATGACTCTCTGGTCAAGAGTCCAGAGCTCTAACCACTAGTCCACATTGCTGCCCGTACCTTCTACTTGTACCCCTACTTGTACCTTTTTTTCCTTTGCTGTCTTCCACAACAAAATCCTTAAAGTCACAGGCATATTCTTCTGGAGTTTGTGCGTGTTTAGGCATTTTTTTACATTTTGCCACAATTTGCAAATCTGCTCTCCAATACACACCGTGTATATATTTCAAAAATTACAATTTATACAGTACAATACACATCTATTTAAAAAAGCATATTTACATGAACAGCAATCATATAGTGATGTAGTTATTTCCTGGATAAATTATATACATTTGATGCGGATTTTTAAAATACAGTACTCAAAACAAACATAAAACATACTTGTACAAACAGAAAATCACTTACACTGCCTCTTGAGTGTCACTCTCCTGTACAAATAATAAACACTTTGTTAAAAAAAATGTTTTCCTCAGCAATACAAAAAATAATTTAAAATATACTTGTGTTGAAGTACTGTTAGATTCTAACATAATAAATAACAAAATAAAACTGTAATAAGAACAGTAACACACTCTACATTTAAAACAATACTTCAGTCTAAATTTAAAAAAAAAAGTATAGTAAAATAAAACATTGAATAATACAAACATTTCCTAAATTAAACAAATTAATAAATGAGACAGAACACAACAGGACTTACTCTCAGTGCACAGTGTTTCTGAGGCTCCCAGGGACCGCGTGATTACAGTAAACCGTTAAAGGTATGGTTTTTTGTTTTTTTTAAAATAAAGATTCCACCTGAACAATACATATAATACATTGGTACAGAAGAAGAAAGTTTGGCGAAACTCATAAAAACTAAGCAATAAATAAATAAAAACAACACTGTTACATACACATTGCATTTGTTTTGCAAGACCTAAATGGTGAACATGCATCTGATGTACTAGAACTGACAGCTGTCCTTGCAGATACACTTTACCTACAGGCTGTTAATTACAACACCGTTTCACAAGCTATTGTAAAGTGCTTGAATTACTTTAACATTGATTTTGATGATGTCAGTGCATTTATCTCTATATTTGGAAAATAATAATCTGTACACATAATTTATAAAATAGTTCTGTGCACATTCCGCGAAATACGATATTTTACCTGTGACACTAACGTGAATTTTGAAAGAAAATTTCTGTAATTTCCATAGGGCCCAAAGGGCCAGCTGCATATATATATATATATATATATATATATATATATATATATATATATATATATATATATATATATATATATATATATATATATATATATACTGGCATATGTTCTCCCAAGTGTTGCTATTGTTATCATGAATAATTTATTTTTTTCTTATAGCATATGATTCACATGATAAAGAGATCAAGATCCCTCCATTATTTAGATTTTATAGAGCACCATTATGATATCGATCAGGGTCAATTCCTTATCAAAGCCTATTAAATTACCTCAAGACACAATGATGGTGTTTTTCAATTGGTTCTCAATAAAGCAGGGATAACATTTCCATCTGGCTTACCATAGACAATGTCTAGTATGGGGGACATTAATTAATGTTGTGTGTTGTACCTGACAGCATGATGCATTTGATCAAAGCAGTTATTACTGTTGATTCTGTGACTTGTGACATTTACGACTGCAGTTCTTTCTCACCATTGAAATCGGTTAAATTTGGTTCTCGGTTTAGAAAGAACAACACTTAACAGAATGCAGATTAATCGGCTATGCCTACCCACTAGCCTGTCTGTTATAAAAATTGCTTAAAAACAGCTTTAAAAAAGAAACTATTCCATGCCACATTCTCTAATTCTGTACCAGTATATTTATCTACTTAAATAATAAAAATGCTGTACACATTCCATCATCTGTAAGCTAAAGTTGCATAACCTAAATATCTTTTGGGTAACATGTTTAATTACAGATTAAGCGATGGATTTTATGATGCATTGGGTGAATGTTGTTGCAAATGGTAATATCCATTATTCTCTTTCTGATGAATGTATCGAGTTATTACATTATAATAAATCAATATGTTATGGTCTAATTTTAGTTTATAGTGTGTCATAAAGTCTTGCTATGTTTTATAACACTGCGTTTCTATAGAATGTTAGAAGAAGAAGAAGAAGAAGAAGAAGAAGAAGAAGAAGAAGAAGAAGAAGAAGAAGAAGAAAATTGTTTTTAACACCGTTTAACACATTTTCAAATTGATTATTATTAATTTCAACCAACACTTAAATTAAAGTGTTACCAATTTGGGTGAGGCAGTAATATAACTTTAAGGGAAGCACTTTAATCTAAATGCCTATTTTGGTACATTTCCAAGGTCTGAATATCCATAAAGTAATATTTAATTATTTAACATAACAACTTGAATTCCCTGTCTTCTATCTCCAATTACAGGCCTGAGGCTCAGATCCACTCTCAGTACGTTCTGAATGATGGGTTTGTTACATTGGCTACTTATTGTAGTCACTTATTGCTATTCTGGGTTTGTACAGTATATCATAGGAATGCATTTTCCATTTTCCATCAGAATGGAGGCTTACAAACAATTCTATTTTACTCAGAGATTATATTGTATTTTACTCTGTTGACAGTTTTAACTTCATTTTTTAAATATAACTAAAAACAACATTACACTCGAACAGTAATCACTGGAGCCAAGAACAAAGTGTTTTCTGAGCCGGACAAGAACTGACAGTATTCTGTTTAAAAGACAAATTGGTGTGTAACAGGAAGGAGGCTACAATGAGTATTGATTTCTTTTGTGAAGGGGATTCATTTTGCTACACTGGTAACAGATTGGGGATTGTCTCCATGAGGACTTTCCATTAAGAATCACCTTGCATGCCCTTTGGTTTGTTGTTTATCCTTTTAGTGGCTTATAGATTGCTAGCACTAACCCACACTTGAAAATCTATGCAAATTAAAAAAGGCAAACTAAGTTGCTTTCTATTGTTATGCTGCAATATATCACATATGAATTACACACACATACAGTTATGTTCTTCACATTGGTCTTCTGTGATAGATTTAGAAATAGAAAAGACGCTCATACGTGTTTAAGCTCTTAAAGAGACCATTGTACCATCTTTGGATGAGCTATAAAATGTGGAATGAGAGGACTGATCTAATCCTTATGCAGATTCTGCTCAGTACTTATCAAACACTTTAAGCTGTGTTACTTTCTATTAACTATATTATGAAAGTGTAACAAGATACAGATGGCAGCATCCAGAGAAGTTATACATTGAATCTGTCAAACAAATGTAGTTTTCCATTAATGTTGTAGGGGATTATTTATTAAATTTAAGAATGGCTTTATGATCCGTTGTCATTTGTATCCTAGTACTGCAAGTGCTGAAAAGCTAAGCAGCCCGCACTAAGCACTAATGTATCTAGTGGCCCAGTTAATTGGTAGTATCAGGGAAGAGCAGTTAAAGCAGTGCTGACCAAGGTTTTAAAATCCATTTCCTTACTGGCCACCCTTCTCTTTCATTGAATATCTATTGGTTCTTTCCTTCTATTATGTACTTCAATTTGGAATATGAAGACAAGCTCTAGATGAATTTGTTGTAACTTTCTGGTACATCATGGGCTGCAGTTGAAACACACTCCAATAGTCTTGCTGCAATCAGACCATATGCACTATGCCAAAAGGTACATCAGCAGTTTATCCATAGCAATATATTTTAAATATGTGCTTATTCTAAGCTAACATACAAGCAAAGAGCCAACCGAATCTCAGCTCAATAAAAGGAGCAGTATTAATGGTGATAAAGCTAACGGATTGTTAAAACATTGGTTCGCATGCAGGGAGCGATGGATAAGTTGAAGAGAGGGGAGGCAACATGAGTGTAGGGTATAGTGCTGGCAATGATGACAGCTGCTCTGGATCATTAGAGCTTTGTGGAAACAGAGAAGATCTAAAAAGACTTGGGGAAATTGAAGTGCAGATCTATGTCACAACGTGATCGACAGAAAGGAATGCAAGGATGCATGGTAGAACAGTAATCACACACATGTTACACAAGGGGACTTAAATAGATTGAAGTAAATGCAGTGTGGCAGAGAAAACCTGTCAGGTTTCTGGAGAGCATGAAAACACAGTGGATAGATATTACTAGGAGATTGCATTGGGTTGCTGTGAAAAGCTGAATTATGTAGGCTCATAGAGGCAACTAGGGTTAAAATCACAAAATGAGACCTGACAACCAGTTTGCTGTTTTTATTCCCCTCTGTATCCAACTTAATAGATGCAGGGGTTTTCATTATACCTCATACACAGTATGTTTTAATGCTGAGACCTGGAAGAAGACAGTTGCATCATGCTAAAAAATGTATTCTTAATAAATGAAAATGATAACATTCATGTTAATGGATCAAGTGATTGAGGACGGTGTATGTAATATATTGGTATTCCATTTTTTTCTCTCCAGATAAATACATTTTGCATTTCTATTTCAAACCCCTAGATTTTTTACAATTGTGCAGCTGGATGATGTTGTTTGGTTGCATTCTGCTCATGCAGAGCATTTACATCTGTTGATATTAATCTGTAGAATTCTTGCTGTGTACATGTGTTTCCAAAAATACTATCCTGACACTGTGCTTTAACTGTGCACAGTATTTTACGCACTGTTGAACACATATTTGAATCCATGAATTATATTAAAAATCACAGTTCCCAAGAGTCAGTGTTAACAATCACAGATATTTAAACATAATCCACAACACTGCAGGATCAGATACTCACTGCAATAGGCTATTTGTTGTAACTAACGACCTATTCTGGGATTTCTTTCGAAATTAGGGTTTTAGTCTAGTTATTCATATATTGGCAAACCTGGCAAAACAATAAAATATATAAATACATCCCAGGTGTTTCTGTACAGTTATCTTAGGTAAAAGCCTAACACGGTTGGTTTACTTTGATAAAACATAGCCAACCAACCATGACCTAGTCAATATAGGGGTAAATTGACCTTTGCAATATTGACATTACATTATGATTGCCAATCCATTTCCCTTCCATTGCTGTAATTATCCTGCATATTGGACTCTAACTTAAACACAAGTCTAAGACTGGCAGTGTTCTGTAGAAATCTACTTTGCAAAAGTGTATGCAAATTTGTTCTATCACGTTCACCGTGAGAATAAACAGGACCCTAATCACAAAGCTTTAACTCACAGGTTATTTAATTCAGTATGGAGAATCTACAATGTGGATGATTTAAACAACTATTGAACAGACGAATTAATGATGATAATGAATTTGACTGGAGACCTTGTCTGTGGGTGCTGACAGCTATCCGCAATGTTGGCCGACTAGCGAAAACATGACGACATCATGTAGTCTAGTGCTGTGGATAGGAAGTGGCTTGTAGGACCACCTCCACCCACAGACAAAGCACGCTGCAAGGTGGTGGCAGGAGAGGAGGAAGCAACATGAATGAAAGCCACACTGAGTTTTTATGGCGCTTGGATATGATGTGTTGATTAGTGGACGGATTCTCCTTCCAGAAATACAACCAAGTTTTCCAAGAATGCATTTCAACAGGCCATTTGAAATGTTTAAATATCCTGAACTGTTGTGTGCCTTTTTTAACAACAGCCTCACACAGTGTCATGAATATCACACTTTATATTATACATAAAAACAGATCTTTAAAAAAACCTTCAGGATTTACTGCTTGTTGAATAACCCAATGGTTATAAAAATGGCTTCTCTCAATACTGCTTGCATTTTCAATTAGGGAAACCATCACACCATCTATTATTATCTTTAGAACTGTTGTCTTAAGCTGTCTTAAAATATGGTGTGAATGCTGTCTAAAACGAATTAGATTCTCCCAAACTGCTTTGATCTCCTCCAAAACGCTAAACAACTTTGAGTGCCTATTTGCTGATGGCTTAACTGGTTTAATTATTGTCTCCTTAACTTGCCTGTATACTGACCTTAATTAGCTTACCAGTAATTAACTGCATACACAACATATAAAGTACTGTATTGCATGTTGATTATAGCAGTATTAAAAGAAATTAGACACTGATCTACACGAAACTTTGATACATTCCTGTAACTTGCTGGTAATACTGTCTTCTTTTAAAATTTCTGCATACTTTAAGTTTGAGTGCTTTATAGTTATTGATGAAGTATGTGTAGGATGCAGCATAAACATTAGGTTACTTACTGTAACCCTGGTTACCTGAAAGAGAAGATGACCACCAAAACATTACGTATGGGATATGCCTGCCTATTGGTAGGTATTCACTGAGCTCTCTATACCAGAGCTGCCGATAGGCCCCTTAATGGACGACATCCTCGGTCCCGCCTACCGAGGGGTTAAAACCGTCATTACATTGAAGCCATTTCTCTTTTGGTCATTGTAACAGGGTTACATGTTACATGTGTGGGTAGTCACTGGAAAATACTGACAGACACAGAGCACTGATGTTGATACACTGCTCAGGCACGCAGATTTAATTACACACACACAGAGCTGACACTAGGGTACCAGCAATGGTAGACCTAGTGTCATATTTAATAAAGTTTGCCACACAAAATGACGAGTGCTTGTCCCACTAAAAGGAACGTCACGCTCCAGGAACCGTACTACTCTAAGGTAAACCCTCTCTATACTGTTTTGGGATCCACATCTCCTAAGCTGACCTACTTCTGTTCTGTTGCTTCTGAAGTCCTGGCCTCCCAGCGACTCCGGGCCATTCCGACAGTCCTGGCTGGGCAATGGTCTTCACAGGCCCCACCTTGCAGTTAAAGGGCTCTGTGGTAGTAGTTCCCGCAGAGCGGACGCTTCCCTCCTGTATGTAAACAAATTCTCTCACTCATCGCTCGTCTGTACAGCAATGGCCTTGCAGCAGCCCCGAGCTGTAGCGCAGCCACTTTTGCCACTTTTTGACCTCTGCGCAGCATTCCCAACCCAATCCGGACCTCCCGATCATCTTAGCTCAGGGCGAGCCTCCCGCTCAGCTGGTTGCTTAGCAACAGGTCTCCAGCTGCACGTCGCAGCTGATTTCTCACAGGCACACACACTTGCGCAGGAACCAGGTTTATGGTAAGTAGCCTACCGTTCCCTTTCAATTCGAAGATGACCACCATAACATTACATATGGGAAATGTATACCAGAGCCGTTTGTGAGGAAGAAGGAATGGCAGCATAGGGGGAAGCATCACTAGGGTACCAGCCTAACCCAATGTTAGCGGTGCGAATGTGCAACCTCAAGGACCCTTGTGCATAATGAAGGCAGGGAAGGATCTATCACGTTAAGGCGATAGAACCTGGAGAACGTATGCGCCGTAGCCCAGCTAGTAATGTTTGCTACGTAATGTTTTGGTGGTCGTCTTCGAATTGAAAGGGAACCCTTTTTAAACTACCTAAATAATTCACAATGAACATGTGACATTTCTGTTGATTGTGCATTGTTTAGGTAGGAAAATGTAATTAAATAGTATACACAGCATGCCACTCAAAGTCAGTTTAAAGTTACAAAGCAGTATCATTGTCCATTACAAATTGAATTTGCTTCAGGCAGAGAAGAGATTGTGTGTCTGGTAGATGTGACAGAACAGAGAAAACAAAGCCTTCTTTTTTAACATAAGATATGTTTTGAACAGTAAAATCCTTCAAGCTTGTTTAAAAAAGGCTGAATTGAATTTCTGTCAAAACTATACTCATAAAAAGTGACTTGGTGAAATATGTACAGTATTTATAATTCTACTCACTGGTATTTTTTCTTCATATATTTATAAAACTAAAACAAAGACGATCTTATTTTTAGAAATATAAAGTACTGAACATTGGCTAAATATCGATTTCATTTTTGTATTAAAAATGTAAACTTCAGTTTATAACACATGCTCTCAATATATCCAGCTCCAGGGGTGCCAAGTGGCTTACCTGTTAAAAGCACAGCCTCATAGTTTGAGTGCTGGCTGTGCGAAGTTGCCAGTCTTCGGTGGGGAGACTGTTTCTCCTCATGCTGGCCAGGTGCCTAGTGAGCACCTGCAGGGCTGGCCTTTGTCCTCGCTGATATCCGCTCTCCAGTTCCTGGGTGTAAACGAGGAAGCTGGCTTGGTTGTGGGATCAGTTTTTCTGAGATGTGTGTGGAATTGCTGCGATGAGGGGAAAATAATGATTGGACATTCCACCATTTGTGAGAACATCGCTGAGAAAATTATATATATATATACACTACCGTTCAAAAGTTTGGGGTCACTCAGAAATTTCCTTGTTTTCGAAAGAAAAGCAAATTTTTTGTCCATTAAAATAACATCAAATTGATCAGAAATACAGTGTAGACATTGTTAATGTTGTAAATGACTATTGTAGCTGGAAACGGCTGATTTGTAATGGAATATCTACATAGGTGTACAGAGGCCCATTATCAGCAACCATCAGTCCTGTGTTCCAATGGCACGTTGTGTTTGCTAATCCAAGTTTATCATTTTAAAAGGCTAATTGATCATTAGAAAACCCTTTTGCAATTATGTTAGCACAGCTGAAAACTGTTGTAGAAGCAATAAAACTGGCCTTCTTTAGACTAGTTGAGTATCTGGAGCATCAGCAATTGTGGGTTCGATTACAGGCTCAAAATGGCCAGAAACAAAGAACTTTCTTCTGAAACTCGTCAGTCTATTCTTGTTCTGAGAAATGAGCAACTGAGCAAGAGGACAAATACATTAGAGTATCTAGTTTGAGAAACAGATGCCTCACAGGTCCTCAACTGGCAGCTTCATTAAATAGTACCCGCAAAACACCAGTCTCAACGTCAACAGTGAAGAAGCGACTCCGGGATGCTGGCCTTCTAGGCAGAGTTGCAAAGAAAAAGCCATATCTCAGACTGGCCAATAAAAAGAAAAGATTAAGATGGGCAAAAGAACACAGACACTGGACAGAGGAAGATTGGAAAAAAGTGTTATGGACAGACGAATCTAAGTTTGAGGTGTTCGGATCACAAAGAAGAACACTCGTGAGACGCAGACCAAATGAAAAGAAGCTGGAGGAGTGCTTGACGCCATCTGTCAAGCATGGTGGAGGCAATGTGATGGTCTGGGGGTGCTTTGGTGGTGGTAAATTGGGAGATTTGTACAGGGTAAAAGGGATCTTGAAGAAGGAAGGCTATCACTCCATTTTGCAACGCCATGCCATACCCTGTGGACAGCGCTTGATTTGAGCCAATTTCCTCCTACAACAGGACAATGACCCAAAGCACAGCTCCAAACTATGCAAGAACTATTTAGGGAAGAAGCAGTCAGCTGGTATTCTGTCTATAATGGAGTGGTCAGCACAGTCACCGGATCTCAACCCTATTAAGCTGTTGTGGGAGCAGCTTGACCGTATGGTACGTAAGAAGTTCCCATCAAGCCAATCCAACTTGTGGGAGGTGCTTCAGGAAGCATGAGGTGAAATCTTTTCAGATTACCTCAACAAATTGACAACTAGAATACCAAAGGTCTGCAAGGCTGTAATTGCTGCAAATGGAGGATTCTTTGACGAAAGCAAAGTTTGAAGGACACAATTATTATTTCAATTAAAAATCAGGCAGGAGAGGGACATAATGGACCTCAAGGCACAGATGGCCCAGGTCCTGGAGTTTGATGCGGTAGCAGCTCCGGCTCCACCATTGCCTGTCCCAGTACCAGCTCCTGTCTCCCCCCAGGGGAGCTCAGGGTGAGCGGGAATCTCCTACACTGATGGCAGAGGAGGATAGCGGCCTCCTAGGGTGCAGGCTCTTTCCCCACTGAGATGGATGAAGGAGAGGAGCCTGCTCTCTCTGCTGAGGAAGAGCCTAGTTCCGAGGTTGCCTCGGAAGCTAGTGTGCCCCTGCTTTCGAGCTCCATGTAGGCACTGATGGGACGACCGCAGCTGAGCCACGCCGACCTGAGGCACTGCCTGCAGTCCACAGCGGCAGCAGGCCACCAGGCCCTCCCACAAGGCAAGGGGAACGCAGGGCGTGGCGCACCCACGCAACAGCGTTCCATAAGGCAGTTCCAGAGGGGCCTCACTGTATGGTATTTGTACTGTGGCTAGCTGGGCTACGCCTCATACTTTCTTCAGGTTCTACCACCTTAATGTGGTAGATCCTGCCCTGCCTTCATTAGGCACAAGGGTCCCTGAGGTTGCAAGCCTCATATGCTGCCGTTCCTTCTCCCTCGCGATTGCTCTGGTATACATTCCCATAAGTACTGTTGTTGGTGGTCGTCTTTGAATCTTTCAGGGAACCAGGGTTACTGTAAGTAACCTAACATTCTCAGCACAGAAGACTTAGCTAAGCAAATCCCAAGCTAAACTGTAATTGTAACTGAATGTTGTGTTTACCTTTTATCTCTGAATCCCTTGCTAAATTAAAGAGTGAGCAATGAACATGAGCAGAACTCTTTTATATAAAAAAAACCTCTATAGAGAACTCATTCAATATGCTTCCAACTAGTTTACTACATACTTTGCAGCTTAAGTTCAAAGAAAGTGCAAAACATAAAAACAAATCAAAAAAAATATTCCTAGATAGAATATCCAGCGTGCAATTTCACCATATGAAAAGCACTTTGGAGCATACATTGTTTTCATGGAAGGTGCTGTATAAATAATGTAGTTGTTGGATACACAGTCATTTAAGTAATAAGAGATTAGGAGATCATGTTGTTCCAAAATAAAATTTGTCTGAATGTTCAATGCATCATTTTATGTCAGACATTTTTCTTGAGGCTGCAAACAGAAAAGAATGTGGCTGTCAAAGTCAAGGTAAATCTCTTGTAATACAACATGTGGCAAATAAACACAAATAATGTTGGATCAATGCATGACATATATATATATATATATATATATATATATATATATATATATATATATATATATATATATATATATATATATATATATATATATAAAGGGCTGGGAGAACACTGTCACCATATGAAAGATGGCATCATTGTGGAAACCGCATCATTGCATGATATATATGAGCACTACTGGATACAATGAACCTGGTGTACTTGAATATACAGTATACATTACTTTATATAAAAAGGTGATAAAGCCAATTTCATAATATCTGAATAATTAAGAAATAACATGTTTAAATATTTTAATTTTCTTGTTTTATGTATAGTTATCTAGAGTGTAATATTATTATTCATTTCATCCATATATTATCCTGTGCAGTATCTATCTTAGACCGGTTGAGCACTGAAGTGTAAATATTACATTTTCAACAAACAAATTGACAGAAAAGCTGATGAGTTGTTGCTACTTTTACATTTTTTTAAAATGTATGCAAGCTTGCTTCAACCCATTGCAGTGTTTTGCCCCACAGCATCAGCACCATGTGTTTTACATTATTTTAGACTTGCAAATCTACCAGGAGACTTCTTTCCCAGATGTGCACTCTTTATATACCTTTTAGAAACTGCTGTGCAGAATGTGCTTCAATAGAATAGAGTCCACGTTGCTGTTAATAATTCATGACAGCATCCCAAACAACACACTTTATTCTTTGAGCTGCAACTGTTAGATGTGTACAACTTTTGACACCATGCTTATTTGTGTTGCTGTTCCACTGCTTCCATGTAGAATGCAATATTCCCCAAATATATTCTTTGATGCTACTGTACTGTATAAAAGTCTGTCACCTTAATTAAATTTCCCATAATAGCATTTAATCACAATTAAACAACCTGTTTTACTGTAGTCAAATGGCTGTTGTAAATACTAATGAACATTATTTTGATTGTAATAGATTTTACAGAGCCTTTCAAGAGTATTCCAGATTGTTTTAGTGCTTTTTGCCAGAGGAAAAAGAAAACAGGGAATTCTCAAACCAACCAACAGTAAATAAAACGGTGATATGTATAGTAGATCGCTATTAATAGGTATACATTGTTTAAGTAAAAGCTTACACTTCCTAAAACAATACCACACTGGTAGACATCATGGTAGTGGGTTTCTGAGGTGAAAAATGTATATTGAAATGAAAACTGTTATCACTGTGGTGTTTATAAATTGAGGGGTATTGTGGAAAAAAATATGATAATCAACAATTTGCGATTCACCTCACAACATAGACAACCCACAAACATTTCAGTAGTTCAGAAAGTTGAATTTGCTTTTTTAATTAGAAGCAAGGATATGTTAACTAAACTTTTTTTCTTCTTTTTCTGGACACCCCTCAATTGCTAGCATTCAGTAATCAATTGACAGAACGTTTCAGGTTTCACTAATGATACTGTATGCTATAGTTATTTTTACAGACGAAATATTTGTGGTCCAAGTCTGCTCCCAGTCTGGAATACTAAGTTGAATGTTTTTTTGGGGGGATTTCTAAAGCTATAGCGTCAATTGTTTCAAATAATGTCGTTGAAATCAGTGGCACAAATTACAGACAAATGCCTCAAACATAGTTGCCAATTATCCAATTAAACAACTGGAGTGGCTAGGCAACCCTGGGCACAGGGTCATAACGGAGAGAGCATGGGAAGGCCAGGAGATTTCTAATATAACAGGTGCTGTTGCCGAGAGCAGCAATTAGAAAACTTGTTTGCTTGCTTATCTGCCTTGCAGTAACTTTTTGTTTTGTTTTATGAGAAGACTACTGTGCAGGTTACACTGTATTATATGTCAATGTCGGTTAAACTTTCTAGCTGATACAGAAGATATAGAGGTGAAAAAGCAAATTTCCACCAATACCTACAAATCTAATAACACCAATTACCCACATTAGTTGACTGGATTAGATAAACAAAGAGGTTAACTAGCTTTTAGAGGCCAAAAAAGACCCCCACAACCCCCTTATAAAGTACTTTAGTGCCTCATTACTCCGTTAAAATGTCTGAAATGGTCTGCTTGGATTACTTAAAATCCAATAAAGAAATTATTATGCTATATTGCAATCAATTAAAATATGCTGCCTAATTAGAGCTTTCTTTTGGTAGGTTGTGAGGGTCATTGCAATAAATCATGGAGACACAGACGACATGGGATACTAGTAATAAAATCATTTCTGGTACCGGAATGTGTAATGATCCAATTTAACTCAATATCTAGACAAAAGGGATTCCAGTTCTGGAATGTCTGGGTATAGCGTAATCTGACCAATACACATGTACAAAAACAAGTTAAAAAAAAAGGGATTAGCCATATAAAATATGTTATGATATAAAAATGATCAAGTTAACTTTGTAATATGTGCTCACAAGTTTTTAATTTAATCCCAGTGCATGGTATACATACATATCCAATGAATACTCAAAAGGGACCCAAGTCTCTTTATTTGATATTTTAACACCGTCAGCCGTTGTAAAAGTAGAGGTTAAAAATGAAGATAAGATATTTTCTGTGAACTAGATTTTTTTAATATTACTTTAGTACATATTTTCATTATTTTGAGTGTATCTGATTATTTTAACTCATATTCCAATGAGGTGCAAAGGTTTATGAAGCTAGAAATAAAATCTGACTCTAAAGGGAGAATTATGTAGTCATATCTTCATAGTGTTGTGGCAGGCATATTTAATTAAATAGTGTAGCTGTACAGAGACAACTCGTCCAGTTGAATCATCAAAAAATGGAAATATATTCTTCTGCTTGGAAGTCAATAGAATTTCTTTTGTTTCTGCTATGCCAGCAGAAATTGAAGTAAACTTTCATGTACCCGTTAAAGGGAAGATTAATCAACAATAAGATATTGTGTTCCATTTCCAATTTATAATCCTGATCTTTTTGTACAAATACTAATACTACCATTGTGTTTTGTTTTAAATGTTTATTTTTAAATGTAGAATGGCTGTTATTGATAAATGATAGAAACGTTTAAAAAGAGACAATTAGAGCCTTGATTATAATTAACTGTAATGAAAGATACAGTCTATAGAGTGGCATCAATTACAACACAAAATTATCCAATCTTTAACAATTTACATCAAACTGTGCATTCTGAAAGGCAGTCACTTGTACAATTACTGTTGCCCTTGAACAAAAGCAGCTTTTATAAAGAAAGACACGGGGAGAACTGATATAATTGCCTGTGCAACAGGAAAATCATGTAGGCACTATGGAAGTGTTTAAAACTGGCAAAAATAGATCTATTATATAGCATTAAAGAAAAAAAGCGAAGGGGGATACAGATGTGTTCTAACTGCTTAGAGATGACCCTCTTTTAACAGTACATGTATTCTCTGGTAGGAAATGATATACTGTATACATGGACTGAGAGACTAGGTGTGCTTGGTACCTTGCAGTTGTATACATTTTATCTATTATCCTATGACATGTATTTTAAAGTAACCAGGTATAACTTTTGTAATAAGGCGAGATTATGACTGTTATCAACAGCAACAGAATGTCCGGAGGATTAGTGCTGGATCAGTTATGAACACACTGTGGGATAATGGAGTCTAAACTGAAATCCCCCCCCCAAGAAAAATCCTTGTATTTGTATGTTTAGTTTATTTACGTCATACTTTTAATAATCAGTTATATAATTTATAAATACATTTAATATTTTTGGTGTCAGTTTTGTCGGTTAAAGTTGAAACTGATGATTTATAGCTGCATAGTTGTATTGTTCATCTAAAGGAATGGTCTGGAGTTTGCCAGGGCAGTGAGACGAGGATGCTGACAGGCTGAAGCTGGCAAACGATTGACTGCTGGAGGATGTATTGCTGTCTTCCCATAATTACAGTACAGATCATACGGTGGTGTTTTAAGTTCAACCAATTACTGTACATCTGAAGTTGTAAATCAAGGTTTTAGTAAATCCATCTTGTGAAATGTCATGCAGTGTAATTTAGCATATCTCTGAGAATAAAGATATTGATTCATTGATAACATCTTTTTTTTACTTCCATACCTGTGAGACCATGCATTCTACTGGATTACAGCATGAAAACATACTTAAAAAGCAATACATATAAACAAAGTATTGTTTACTTCTGAACAATCACATCTAATCCACTGAAGAAGACTATATGTATATGCACTTAAACATTACAAATCCTAATCTCTTACAGCATACAAAAGAGGTTTGTTTTACACCTCCGTATTAGACAGAAAATTACAGGCAACACCAACCCCAAGCACAACCCCCGTCCCCCGTCCCCGTCCCCCCAATATCAGGCTAAAAAGAAACAGCTAAAAAGCTAATATGGTCTATCTGAACATGTTCAGTGAAAATGATAAACACATGCATAGTGCAACTGCATAGTGTTTGCAGGGTATTCTCAGGTAATATTTGAAACGATTATTCCCTGTAATCGACATGTAACATTGAACTTAATGTATTCTACAGTTTCCTTCAGAAGCCATTTCAGACGTATTCATTAAACACAGTTTGTAAACACCATTACAGTTTATGATCTGACACAGCTAAATGAATGTTGAAATTCTATAATAACATGTAATGCAAGATTAATAAAAAAGCTAATTATTTTCTCTCTGGAACACAAGGTCATCTAGTCTTCTTCCCGTATCACATCTGAAATTTCATTTCCTATGGAATATTAGAGGAATAATAATAGGGCAACTGAATGACATTTGTTATTAGGCAGAAAACTTTCTTTAATGAAGTAGATTATAAAGCCGAAACATGTCTACACAGTTTGAGTTATTTAACAGCTGCATTTTCAGATACAATTAAGCTGGTGGCTTTCAAAAAGTATTTTCTTGTAAACCAGTTTATTCTTTTATCTGATAATTGTCTGCCAAGGAAAGTGGGGGATGCTGTCTAAATTGCAGATAATTAAAAGATCTCAATTTGAAATTATTTGTCAAGAATCTCTATGCTATGCACTTCCAAATCCTGTTGTACTGCGATCACAGAACACTGTACATTTTGGATAAACAAATGTCTCAAAAGTTCCATTCACAGCAGTCACTGAACGACTGATTAAATTCAAGTCAAATTTGGTATGGAAGAAACACATGATTCATTTTAAAGTCAAACAAGGACCTTAAAAAGGTTAAGTGCTATAAATTAACCAGAGGGCACATCACTTGGAGACAAGCCTCTTCCTTTGGTAGTATAAAAATCTCAACCTCTAGTCTTAGATTTTATCCACTAGGAAGACTAGTTATTTGTTTTGTAGTTTGTAATATTCTTTAATCATTTTTATACTGTAACATACTATGTCAAAATTATTATGGAAAAAAAAAAACTTTACATCAGTAATTCTTTGACAATTTAAGATGGATGTAGTTCGACTATCATGTATCATGCAAGCTTTATCATTAACTTTGCACATTCACATATAACTATAGCCTATACTTTCTGTAAATTTTAAACTGCAAATTCCTGAGAACTGTTTGTTTCACGATAAAGGAAAAATCACCAATCTATTTACTTCACTGAGATATGTTGCGGTAAGTGTAAAGTATTTCAAGACAAAGTAAAAAACATCAATATCTTAGAACTGATAAAAATTTGATTTGTATGTTTTTCTATAGTACTATTTACACTAATGAAAATGTTATCATATTGTAATCCCCTGCCATGCAGCATATTAGGCAATTAAAATAATCTGAGCTGTCATTCTGTTTTTTAAGGAAGTACATTTCTGAGTTTTGCATCTGTTTTTGATTATCCAAGCTCACTAGCTAAGTTGCAAATAAATAAATAAAAAATCACATATCCATATGTATCATATAAAGCGTTTCATTCTCACACTTGAGAAGTTTAGTGTTCCATTTAATACACATTCTACAAGAAGGAGAGCAGAAGTAGGCCATTGCAATTTATTGTTGGAAGGTTTCCTGATTTATAAATGGGCAATATTCCAGCTGACACAAATCAAGGCAATACCGACAAGACAGTGTCACACCTATTCCATCAAAGAAAACTAGATGCAGTCTAAAAGTGCATTTAAATTAAATATAAGTGGAGCTTTATACCTCTGTTGGACTATAAAAGCACAGGTGTAACTTTAAATGTCAGTGAACGTCAATGTTAAGAGTACACTTGTGCAGGAATCTTGAAAAATAGAACAGATGACCTTTGTTCAAACTGAAGGTTAAGCCTTTTCTGGTCTTACAGTAATTTTCTATATTTGGTAGCAGTCATTTTCTCCAGTCTCCAATCAACAGAATGGGTTGGGCATGATTCATCAGTACATTATTATAATCATAACCAATAGTTGTTTTTTTTAGCACTTATCTGCTATGTTTATTTATATAACGAGTGGTTCAAAGACCTGGCATTCATTCACTGTGATATCTGCTAAAGTGAAATTGAATGTAACCCACAATGGCAATTTTCCCTCAAGCCCTCTGATCATCCTAGCCTAGAGAAAGCAACTAATATTAGACAAGGAAATTGCCCATTACTACAGTCATCTGTGTTTTCTGCCCCTTTATTTCTGCAAAGGAATGATACATGTGTCCATCCTAATTGTCAGCTAAAGGGAAAAGGGAAATAGGTAGAATTTCAGCCATGAATTTCAAGTAGACATCCTCAGCTTTTTTCTTCATTAATTACAATCTGTTCTGTTTCGTGGGGACTTATGTTATTTTTAGTTTTTAAACCATAGAGGAATACATTAAGGCAACACTCTCTTCCATGTATGTATGTAGTCTTTATTACTACTGTAGATTTGTTTCTGTTCTCCTTTTCTATTTGTTAAATTATCAAGTAACATGGACTTCTGATAAATCTCAGTTTTTTGTGTTTGTTTGATTTTCAGCCATGCATGTGCATTGTAAATTGAACTGTATATTACAGTAGAGTAATATCTTTTCATTTGAGATACTTTTATCTGTGCCTTTTTAGGTTGAGTTAATTACATACAATAC
The DNA here is from genome assembly GCA_030684275.1 of Acipenser oxyrinchus oxyrinchus. Classification (NCBI taxonomy): domain Eukaryota; kingdom Metazoa; phylum Chordata; class Actinopteri; order Acipenseriformes; family Acipenseridae; genus Acipenser; species Acipenser oxyrinchus. The sequence continues at coordinate 37,193,432 of CM060258.1, forward strand.
ACTATGTGTTCAGTTCTGCTTTATAACAGCATGATGATAAAATGTTTGGCTGTGGTCACTTACCAGTTTCAAAATTTTTATGGGAGTTGGGTTTTTTTTGTGAGATGTCAAGATTACATTTTCAACGCATATATATATATATATATATATATATATATATATATATATATATATATATATATATATATATATATATAATTAATAAACTATAACGGTAAATGGCACTGTTTAGTTTAATTAGGTTAATATACATGTGTACAGATATTTGCAAGTGTGGAAACACTCACTTTTAATTCCAGATGCAATCCGCTGAATCTATTGTGCGGAAACCTGTACTTATGTTAATTGCCTGAGTAGATATACAACCAGGAAATTAAAATGAATTAACCCAAACTTTATTCTACAGTAATTAAAAGTGACGATACATGATGTTGCATTGATTAAATAATACAGTATGTGTACTTCATCATAAGCACCATTATTTCTTATTTCATAGATTAGTGTACAGTACGATAAATGTTTAACTATTTCTTAGTTTGTATGATATTACCAGTAGTAGATCTAAATTATGTATATCCACCCCATCATTATGCCGAATAATATGAGTTATTTAAGAACCAAGCTTTGTTTTCTCATTCTACTCCTCATTACTGAACCTGTGTAGCACTGTGCCAATTTATGATCTTAAACTCATGTTTAGCTTTTTCTAAAACTTCAACTCATTAATGAATATATTTGCTTCCATTTTGCTGAAAACCAACTGCTTTGCCGAAGACATATTACTCATTCAAGGTCATTTTAATTAGACCGACCTTAATCTCAAACCCAATACATTGGGTCTGTGCAAGTGAATTGAAATGCCATAATTAGTTCTAGTTGGAAGTTGCTTTTTTAACCTTCCAATTGGATATCATAAAGACTGCAGTTGCCATTGTTGCTGACTTCAGCATGGTGTTAAACTTGCATTTACCAAAGGATGAATAAATAATAACACCCATTCAATGAAGTTCCCTGCACACTGAAGGTCAAATAGGATAATTAATCAGCTGCAGTAATATATGGTTGTGGGATGGGGTTAATTCCATCCCTGCCAAATCCACTTGTGGAATGCGGCTGAGTCTTGATTGAATAATTGATCATCAATCACGTCTCAGCCACATGGTATAAAAAGGAGCCGAATCCTTTGTTTAGTCAAGCAGTTTGGGAAAAGGGTTTTTGGAGAACCCTTAGTGAAGGCCACTGCACAGCAGGAAGGTGCAGCTTGTTTGGTGTACGACTTTGTTTAAACCTTTATGTTGGTTCCTGTACCTTGTTTATTTTGTTCCTGTGTTTTGGTGTTAATAAACATGCGTTAATAAACAGAGCTTTAACTGTAGCTTCAGGACCTGAGTCTCATTCCTGATACTATCCTGTCACAATGGTCAAAGAATGTTCTTCTAAACTGTTAAACAATGCTGAGCTATTGCATTGACAGTAGCACACAAATAAATTGTCCATCTTCAAAAAAATGCATATGTATCGATGATAGTGAAAAGGAAGCATTATCTATAAACAATAGCCATCAGAACCAGGTTAACTTTGTTGTATTGTACATTTGTGCTTCATGTACATACTATTTAAGGTATATGATGGTTGTGATGTATAAACTATCACTTGTCTAGAGTGTTTGTAGTCTGTGATAAAAGATGAATATGTCTTTACAGGGTTAAATGATCTATTTTTGGGTTTTTTTCTACACATCTATTTAGTGCAGGTTTGACCTATTTCAGTTCCATCCCAGTAGGTAAAATGTATTAATTAACCTGAATTGATATTTTAATGTGTTCAATGGGACATTTTAGAACATGCTTGATTTGCCCTGTTGTTGTCGTTTACATATGGGCATGTTTTGGAGTTCATCCAGAAATACCACAATTGCATCAGGTACAATAGATTTTTATGTAATTTACAATATAACAATAGGGAAAGAATACTGTTTTGTATTTATGATACAAAAACAAACACCCTCTAAGCAATTATGATCATCACAATTATTAAGCATTGTGTATAACAGACTGTTCCAGCATTTTAAATGCATAAGTATGACAACAAAATTAAAAACAAAACTCACAGAGCTAAAAAAAAAATATATCATTATTGTAGTAAAACCAAAAAGAATGGATCCGTAATATTGGACAAATTACTCTCCCTGTGATAGAAACTGAAAGATTAAGTTACACTGTCATGGTTTTATGGTAGATAAATCCGTTTGCTGTTTCTGTTTTCATTTGAATAATTTTGTTTATACATTTGATAGAGGGGATTGAATGTTTTTTAATTAAAATTACACATTCTTTGCTCAGGGACCAAGGGAATATAATAATTAGATTAAGAGCCTTTAAGGCAGGGTTTCTCAAACTTGGTTCTGGGGACCCCTGTGTCTGCTGGTTTTCATTCCAAAGGAGCTCTCAATTACTTAACTAGACCCTTAATTGAACTGATAATTTGCTTAATTTTCAGCTCTTAAACAGTTGCAGATTTCAAGTTAGCAATAGCATTTTATAAGTAACTTGAACTCTGCAACTGTTTAAGAGCTGAAAACAATTAAAAAGGTCTAATTTAGCACATTTTTAGTTCATTTAAGGGTTTAGTTAAGTGATTGAGAGCTCAGTTGGAATGAAAACCAGAAGACACAGGGGGTCGGGGAACTCAACTTTTTAAGCATGATAAAGACAATGAAAAGTGTACCTGAATCATCACCCATTTGCTTAAAACCATATTGCTGTAGTCATGCTGGATAACTTAATTAGCTTTATTATTAATGAGTGTTGTGGTATTTGGTACTAGACATATTTGTGGTTTATGATGAATTCACATGGTAATACAATACAATTCTGAAATGTAAATTATAACCTAAAGTAATTAATAGCAGCTCCATTTGTTAATTTGTTACCAAGCTACTGCATATTGAACTCTGGAGGCAGGGGCAAACTATCAGAGTTTCCTCATTAACATTGCTGAAACTTTCAATCGTGCCAACATTAGCAGCTTGCCGTGAACAGGATTCGAACCTTGCTCACATTAATCACCCAGCATTGCAAACGGCAGTGTTTTTACTGGGTCCCTGGGGACCCGCTCGTTTAATATGAGACATTTGTAAAAATTATTAATTTTAAAAACATCAGTAAAACCTAAAAATTCCTCCTTTAAATTATTTTTAGTTTTGCCTTTGCTTTTGCCAACAGAGATTAGAATATGAAAGGAGTGGGGTAAAGTGATGAGATCCATTCATTAAAGCTGCAGCTAAGGAGCAGTGCTGACAATGTGTGTTGCCTAAAGCGGTACTGTAAATGAACAAAGTGTTTAAAAACCTACAGTGGCTTTAGTGAATAGAGCCCATTGTACATAAGGACATTGTAAAAAAGCCCATTATAAAGCAATATAATTTCCTTCTTGCTTCGTATTGATGATAGAAATGTAACAAACAGAAATAAATCATGGGTTATAGGCTGCCAAAAAGAGGCAGGAGGTAGAAATTGCACTGCTGTAGCCAACATTTTTTTTCCAAGAATATTGACTAAATGATGTCTCCAATGAATAAACTTGACACCACAGGGGCATGTCTTCCATCCAAACATATTTACAAAATCACACACTGTGGCCAATAACAGTGATTCTGTAACCAGCTCTGGATTTTTTTAAATGTTGCCCCATTCAAGAAAACTAGAGACACAAGGAAAATATTGAATTACAGAAAGCGTGATTTATATCATTATTTATTTGAGCTCACTAAAATAAATAAGCCATGCCTTAATATTACAGAGCTGTATAAAACAGGACCCACTGTTAGTGATTTTCATGAAAATCAGACGAGGAAAACAATTTTTGTATGTATATCTTCAACATAAGTTTCATGAATTATCTAACAATAACTGATTGTACAAATGTAACATTAGATATTGAAACTACATAAAGAAGATTCTTGCACTAACACAACACATTTAACAATTGAACTTCACAAGTATTTTAGGCATAGACTGTCATTTAATCTGGCTGTCAGTTTCTTCTTTTTTTTCTTCTTTTAAATGAGTTTCTCTGTTTTTTTTTCTAACTGTGACCCCTGCTAAAGTGACTTGGGACTACATTAGATAGGGGAATTTTATTCCACTGGCATGTTTGAAATGTACAGGATCTGTTTGACTGAGCAGGTATAAAAACAGTGATGTTTTGGTCTGCTTGAAAACCGGTTGTTTCATGACTTCCGTAACCCTTCCTGTGGCCCCCTCCAATAGAGAATATAATTTTATTTGACAGAAACCATGACACAGATTCTTCTTCTTGTCCATTGCATGTCATTTTTCGTGTTTAATACTGTATATTGTAGCGGTTCATTGGTACTCCTGCCCTGTCTTTTTCGAGCGGACTAAACAATCTGGATAAGTGCATGTACTGCTATGGCCAAAAGTTTTGAATCACCCTATAGAATTAATTAATTTGGCTTCAATAAAGTCAAATGAAACCTGCTGAATAATGTTAAGTTAACATATTGAATAACATACCATTTTGTATTTTTCCATATGCTTAACGAAAAACTGAAAAATTGAAAAATGTGACATTTTGAAATCTAACATGAAATACTGTACTACTATTATGGCTTCCGTTAGATTTTAGCAATATCATTTTGTAGTTTCTTTGATTACATGATGTTAAATAAAATATCTAAATTATGTTCATATATTATAATTTTTTTTATTATTATGTCTCAATCCTAAAATTCTAGGTGATGCAAAACTTTTGGCAATAGTTGTATATCCCTATCACTAACATATAGCAAGAATTTGCACAATGTGTTCACTCAGTGCAAGAAAAATACCAATGCAAATCAAAAGCTTGCTAAAGAACTCAGGAAACAGAACAAGAACATATATTTTTCTTATTTATAAATGTCTTGTGTAATTGAAGAACTTCAATGTATTTCACATCAGTAACACTGCGGAATGTCTCCCAAGCCTTACCTACCACTCTTCCTTGTCATTTATCCTTTTCTCTATTATACAGTGACACTGAAGAAGTTGTACTGAGCCAATTGCTCCTATCCCCTCTGGTCAAAGGCAGCTACAGGGCAGCCAATTAGACACAACTTAGAACTTTTTTGTGGCACTATATATTAAAGCCCCTTACTGGGATTTAGTAAAATGTCTCTATGATTCACTTGTGATTTTGAGCTATGCAGAGAATACAAACAAGAAACTAAAGATCAATTGTGAAATCTTTAAATGACATGCTGTGGCAAAGTGGTTAAGTGGATACAGGTGCAGGAGTGATGCAGTGCATGATTAAACAGACAAGAGAGTTATAATCCGGTTGGAAAAGGTTTTATTATATCCAGGTCTGGTGACCAAATAATAGGACCCCGGCAATACAGAACCTGCTGAATAATTTTACGTTAACATATCAAATTACATGTCGCTTTGTACTTTTCCATATACTTAACGAACAACTGAAACTTATTTATTTATAGCCTACAATTGTACATACTAAAAAAAGTAGATGTCAGCATAAGAAAATAAATTCCAACCAAGTCTACATAGATGGCTTACCCCCAGCCCCATCCAAAAAATAAATACATAAAAATAAGCCTGATTAAAAATACTATTATTTTCCTCTACCTGCATGTCAGCCAGTGTGACTCAGAGGGACAGACACAGCCTGAAAAACGGGAAGCGTCTGTTGTCCCTGTACACTTCCAGCATGTGATTGCAGCTGAGAACTAAGAATTTGCAGAATACGAACCAAGCTAGCTATAAACTCCCTAAGACAAGTGCCTATCTCTGACCTGCTGCAGAGCCTGGTTTTTTTCAACCATATGACTTTGGTGGTCGTTTAGGTTTTGCACAACTACCAACTGATGCCCACTATTTATCTCCCTCTGTGCATTTAGCAACTGAAACGACACATCTGCTGCTCGCTGGTGGGAGCGTCGTCTCTCTGTACGCTAGTAGTTTCCATAACAGCAAATTATGCTTCCATTCTTTTCTCTTGATATTGTCAGCATGCATTTTGATTAACGAGTTCCCCTTATCTAGTAGTTGAGACAGGAAGTGATGTAAGTGACCTGCGACAATTACGCTTTTTAATGAGAAATTTGTTAATTAACGACCTCATTGGCTCAATTTCAATGCATTATTGGATTGATTTCATGAACAAATTCCATCTGAAAATCACTTGCTACTAAAGCTATAGTGCGAGTTCAATACAATAACGCTGATGTTTGAAAACCACCCCCACTGTATAGCAGCCTTATACATTCATAGACAAGATCTGTTTGATGAATTTGGTAGCAGGAATTGTCATGGTCCAATGTATTATGCTTTTTTTTCTTCAGCTATGTGAAAGATTGATAAGTTTATCTTTTTGTCAGTATAGTTTAAATTGCCTCCTTGACTTCTGCACAGAATGATTTGTCATAACGCTTGAAGCGTAAAGAAGAGAAACCAGTCAAGTGTTATGTTGGTGAAGCAGGTATGATAAATGCACAGATATGTGAAAAATGAATGGTGGTAACCCCCTAAAACTGCTAACCTGAAATAAAATGTGAAATGGTGCATCCAAAATCATATAGGTTCGGAATACCAATGTTGTTTCTTAAATATTTTTATTTTCTACTTTTGTGGTATTGTAAACAACTAAATTCAGTGTTGTTTGCTTTAAGAGCTAACTTTGACAAAAAGGGAAGTCTATTACAACTACGTATTCTCTGGCTGATTGATAGTTCCACTGGCCAATTAAATTTACTTAAAGCTGCAACCTCTAGCCTAGAGGTGTCCAGACTTTAGGTGCATATGATCTACTTTTCCAACCCTCATCCTAATGCGGTCTACCAGCTGTCAAATTATTACATACAGTACTTGTACTTGATGATCTTCATGTTTGAGAACGCTGAGGTAGGTGGTTCCAAAAAATGCTGTCAAATACATGGCACTTCTCAGATATGGATATTTTTCCTCCACTATAAGGTTCCAAAAATGATCCTCTGATGCCCTTAATTTGATATGGACGTTGCTTTGCAGTGTCAAAATATTACTCGCAACGCTAGATGTGTCCATGTGAAACAATGATGCCATTTTTTAAGCAATTTCTTCAACATCAATGTCAGCACCTAATGGAAAGCATATAATTGTTGCTACAGGTTCTAGCATTGCAAAATCTTGGAAGTGTTCTACATATTGATCATTCTCCAAATTTGCAGTTGCTTTAATTTTTGTTTAAATGTTGTCACAATATTTGTTATCTTTTCCTTGCAGCTCTAAATTGAGTTCGTTCAGCCGAGCAGTAACTTCAGTCAAAACAAACTCAATCTAACAGCCACACTTCATCTTCCAACTGCATGTATTCAGCATCTCTTGAGGCCAGAAACTCCATGATTTCAGTTAACAGATCCCTAAATCTCTGCAGAAATCTTCCTCTACTAAGCCACCTGACATCCGTGTGTAGCAAGAGGTCTATGTGTTGAGCTTCACTTTCTTCCAGTTGAGACCTGATAAGGTGTCTCTGCAGAATTCTGACCCGAATAGAACACACGATCTTGAGCGCAATATCCATGGCATCTTTCATATTCAGCATTTTACCACACAAAGCCTGTTGATGAATTATGTAGTGACAACAAAAGAAGTCAGGAAATTCACCATCATTTTTGCAAAGGGCAGTGAACCCATTGGTACGGCCAGTCAAGTTTGTAAATGGGCAACTGTGTGTTATTAATAAAGTCCTTGAATGCCAGAAAACTGTCCTCCCCTCAAGTTTTTCCTTTCAACGGTATGATTTTGAGCAGTTCCTCGTTAGCGGTCACATCTTCAAACACCATTCTAATGAAAATGCACAACTGAGATGTGTCGATCGCGTCTGTCGATTCGTCAAATTGAAGTGAAAAGAACACACACTCATTCATGTCTTTCTTTAGTTGCTCCCTCACTCATCACTTCTGAACACTGTGTAACAGTACTTCTGGAGAGCTGAACGTCCTTAACAGCTGAATTGATTTCCTGTTTATTTTTGAAATCATCAAACAATGAGTCTGCTGTCTCTAAACATGCTTCTTTACCATCTCTCCATCCTTGAACAGTTTCTTGTGCTTAGCTAGTTCGTAATTCACACAGAATGATGCAATCGTGGCTGTCTTTGATTTCGAGATGGGCAGCAAGTTGAGACTTCAATTCTTTCACTTTTGTCTTCCGTAATTCACTTTTAGCAGGAAAGTCACTCTCATACAGTTTTGAAATGCCTCTCAACATTTCCCTTCTTAGCAAGAGCTACACTTGAATGGCAGATCAGACATACACATTTTGAATTTACAGTGGTGAAAAAATAATCTTCCTCCCACTCACTGTGAAAGTGATACATTTTTGGTTTCTTGCTGCTTGGTCCAGCACTCATATTTAGGCCCACTGCAACTTTATAGAAAAAAGAATCACTGTAAACATAGTAAAAATAAATAAATAAATAAATAAATAGTTGCTACACGTCTCACTAATCTATGCGCGCATGTATTTGGAAAATGCACACGCCATAGCAAACTCTGTTGGACGGCTAGAATCAGGCAGGTGGTTGAAGGCAATTGACTGCACCTCTTGTCCTCACAATACACTTTGTGTACGTTACATAAACAACTCTGTCTTCTTCATTGACCCATTTCGTTTTCTTCACCTTGTTCTTTTTGGAGATGGTGAAAGCCAAAATGGCCTTGAGTGAACTAATCTATCACTGGACCTTTGAACTACTGTATGGTTAATCTGTATCCATTCTAGTATTGTTTTTAATTGTGGGCAAGATTCTGTGATTGTTCTGGGGTTTTACTATGTCCTCTTAGAGCACAATGCATTGAGAAATGATGAATGATATATGAAGCAAAGCAATTTTGTTCAGCTTGTCAACCCAGAGGGGAAGTAACTTGTTTCTAATGCCTTCAGTTCATCTCAGACAACCCATATGTAACCGACTTGTATACTGCACATTGCCTAAAAGCATGTAAGCAATTCACCTTGTACGTTAACTTGTATGTCAAGCAGAAAAAAAATACATTCTCTGCTCTTCATGTTAGCTTTTCCCTAGAGAAACCCTTCTGAATAGTGTTTGAGATGAAAAGAGTTATATACATCTGTCAGAAACCTGAAAAGTACCTAAGTGGGCAATTAACTTTTAAAGCTTCCATAACCTTATTGCACAGCATCATAATAAGTAACAGACTGTTAACTTCAAGTTTACTGGACTTCACTAACATGACAAACATATCTCTTGTACAGTATATTATTATAGTATATATATATATATATATATATATATATATATATATATAGTGTCCCCCACCTGGGATTGAACCCACAACCCTCCAGTCAAGATTCCAGAGCCCTAACCACTACTCCACACTGCTGCCCCTGATAGTGTTAAATAACCAAACAAACAACTGCATTAGAGATTAATTAAATTCACATGTATATTGTTTTGGTATTTTTTAAAAGCCTCTTTAATAGCAGCACCCTATTAATTTAATTCTAGTATAAGTTTTAGGGTTTGGATACATGTTTTAAAAAAAATAATAATATGTAAATGTTGAAATAGCAATAAAGGTCTTGTTTTCCAGTTTCTATTTGGGACCAGACAGCAATGCACTTTAACCAGGGCTCTGATGCATATACTTAATCACTTTAGTGAGGTTTACTCTGTTTCAAAATAAATAATCTTGAATTGCTTCAATATTTATACTGTACACAGGGTGTTATAGCACCAATATTTAGCTGTCATTTTGGTTTTTTTTAATATTACATTCTATAAATTATAAATTAGCTATCCAAGTAATGCACCATTAACACATATCTTTAACAAGATAACCATTTTATCAATTTAGATTGTTGTTACATAATAGTGCAATATCAGCATTGTTTATGACACCCACAACAAACCTATTCACGAAACAAGAGACCACAAATCCCCTATTTTGTGTGAGTGTTACAACCAATTGTGAAACTGAACTGAAACATACAAACTCATGAGTAAACCAATGCTCTTTTAAACTACAGTAAAAATAAAATAACAGATTAAACCAATGGTGATTGGTACTATATATTGTTTTTTTTTATTTGTATTTGTATATAATGTATTGAATATATACAGAATATATACATGGCTTGAATTTCAGCGCAGAATTGTGGGAATCGTGCATTTTTCAAGTTGTTCCTGCATATCTGCATAACTTTCAGTGCTGGAAAATCCCGCAGAGATATTTTAAGACACCAAGCTACTGTATTTTTACCCAATTTAGTATGCCTGAAATGCTAAAACAATCTCTGAAGAAGTGGGTGTCAGTGACGAAGGCACTATGAGCCACATTGTGAGTAGTTCTGGTTAAAATAAATAAATAAATAAATAAAAGTAGTGCTGGATATTTTAAGTGCCGCAAGACTTTATTCTCTCGTACGTGATTTTCGGCCGCTATCTTTAAGGATTATAGAAACTCAGTACACTGCAGTAAGTAAACAGTTTTGAAAAAAAGACGATATTAAGTCTATCTAGGTGTTGTTTTGCAAGCGGTGACTTTTGCTTTAACTCTTAAAACTCAGCCCCATTCATTTTGGGGCGCCAGCGCACCGAAGGTTACGCAGATATTACTCAGACACTGTAAAAGCCACCTATGGCTTGTTTAAAAGTACAGACTCGGGGCTTTCCAAAAATGTATTCAGTGTGTGTATGCAGTATGCTGTCTTTACAAAGGTACCAGCAATTGTTCCTGTCAGGACACTGCGCTCTGATTGGTTATCATATTATTGTTAATAAAACAATGAATAATCCTCTCCCAAAACACCGAAACCCTAAACCTAAGGTCAGTATCCTATACTGCAGCCATTACACATCTAAAGTAGTTAATGTTTGGCAGTGAATAAGCGTTTGTGTTACTTTAAAAAAAAGTGACCGGAGATGCTGACTTCCTCAGTTGTCCTGACAGAAACATTTGGTGGTACCTTTGTAAGCACTGCGCATGGGGCACTCCTAGCCGGAACTACGATTGCCTGAAGTTAAGCCTCTCATCATGTGACAGAGTTCACAGCTTAGGTTTCATTTTGAGTCTATTGCTATGTCATTGTAGCAGCTAGACTGAAAGGGGCGGTATCGTTGGAAAGCTTTTGGAACCACGTTGAATATATATATATATTCAACGTGGTTCCAAAACATGATAGAAATTATACTTGATCTATGATCTGCCCCTGGCAGAGAAACTCTCATAGCCATATTTAATAAAAGAGAGAATGAGAGTCCCAATGAAAGAGATGAAGGGTGCATCCTGTCTAGATTCACATTCACCACTAAAAGATCTTAAAAGAGTTTTCCCTCTACAGATTATAAACATAAATCAAATTGACACTAATAACATGTGTCTCTTATTAAATCTGAAATAAATAAATAATGTCAAATCATAGTAAAGCATGGTAAAGTTATTGATTTTTGGTTTTTATTATTTGTGTTACCTTTTATGAAATACACACATAGACATCATAGTACTGATCAGCAACTAGGTCTTCTCAATTTGACGCTGCTTGCTGATCTATTACAGAAAGCTATTGCTTGTCATTTCTTTATGCCTCACTAAACATATAGTATAAGTAAGACTTGTAGATAGACAGGGTCAAACCATTCAACATAATACTCTTATGGCTACCTTTCTTTTTTTTATTTACACATTGTAATTATAAATAATGCTGGTTAATCAGTAGGGACTAATATCAGACAAGATTGGGAAAGAAAACAGTTAAAACAAACAAAAAAAACATTAAAAAACTAAACATGTAATTGTATTCTTTCACCAGTTACACACTTGTCCATATACGAGAATTTAAACCAAGTATTTTTTTGGTGATACCTTTTAATAGATTTAATAGATCAGTAAAAACGTTTATTGCAGTTTCTTAATTGACACAATTTAAAAACAAGAAACATTTGATTGACAATGATTGATTGATTTGTTTTCATTTAAGAGGTAAACATGTTCTTGATTTTTGCAGGATTATGCAGACAAGGAAAAGACAATCGCAAAAGCTCTTGAAGACCTGAGAGCCAACTTCTACTGTGAACTCTGTGACAAGCAATATTACAAGCACCAGGAGTTTGATAACCACATCAACTCATATGATCATGCACACAAGCAGGTAAAATACTGGGGTTTCCAACCATTGCATTTGAAGACTACTACATTTCTTCCATTTTCAGAAATGCATTAATATCAGTTGCCCACAATGTGAGTTTCAGTAATAAGGGTGTCATTGTTATGGATATTCTGTTATTTTAACATAAGTTATACCCAAAACTTGGGTTATACATTATTAAATATTAACTCTGTATTATAATTTAATGAACTGAATGTCCTTTACAATGTGGAACACATTTAGTTTCATAATTAGATTTTAAATATGCTAATTATATCTTTTCCATTATTATAAATCTGAAGGGCAGGACATGTCTGTTTAATAAAATGTATTATAAATATAAATCATTAACTTTTACTACTATTATGTATTACAGTCATTCATTTACATAGGTGCAGAGTTTTCTAAAAAAAAAAAAAAAAGACCTTCAGCCAGAAGATGAATGCAAATGTATTAATTTACTGCTTTATAAACTGTTACATCACAGCTAGCATGCATGATGAATACTCTGGAGTCTATTTTAAAGACTTAAATATTAATAAACCTCATATGCTTTTCCCCGTTAATTCTAAAGATTATCAACATTTTATCTACCTGCAATGTATACTGCTGATGGACGTTATAACAGATTCATACTGTGTAAATATATAAGTAATACATATGTAATGCTTTACTTTTTTCTTTAAAAAGGTAACTTCAAAGACATGTTTCCTAACCTTAAAATACTGTATGCATTAGAAAACCACAACCAAACAGGACTTAAACAGGCTTGTTGCTAATTTATAAATCAACGTCATAAAATAAATCAGCTTTTCTTAAAAACCCATGTATTATCTTAGACCTGTTTTTTCCCCTGTGTTACAAATGTTCACATGTGAAACAAAGATACAATCCTCCATATTTTAGCCTCATCAACAAAGGTATTGAACAGAAGCCTGAAGCCTCAAGTTCTCTGCCAGGAAAGCTAAAATAGAAAAACACATTAGGCTGTCATCTATTAATCCCACACAAACTCAGCACTGTGAAACAGTTATTCTGCATGATCAGATCAATGTAACCCTTATGAGCCTATACTGAGAGGGGAAGCCATTTAACATGACAAAACTATATCTGATGTGGCTCCCTTGGCTATGAAAGAAAATGACAAAAAAATGCAATCACTGGAGCTACTTCAAATAAAAAAAAGGTTACAGCACCACACTCTATATGCAATGTCATATTGGTTGAGCAGAATCTGTAATGCTAAACCTCTCTTGACTGTCTATAAATGTAGACTTTTAAAAAATGTAATCCATAGGCAGGAGGTACTTTAATTAGTCTGTAGGACTCTAGGGTGGCACAGTGCTGTTGGGGGTATCATATATTAGTAAGGCTTTAAGTAGCCATATGTGTCTCAGTGAGTATAGACAATGGAGCATCTGCCGTAAAGCAGTGTTAAAGAGTAATGCAATACCAGACAGAGCAGAAGGTTAGAATCATGAGAAAGTGGCTGGAAGTAAAAACATTGGGAAGGACCCCGTTTATGTCTGGGCTCAATGGCTTAAATAAAATAGGAACTCCAACCATAGCTTCAATATCAGTGATGATCAGGTTGTATGCGACTGCTGTGAAAATGATCCCTTCCCCAAGAATAAGAAAATAATCCTTTCCAAATTTGCTATCTAGCATCTCAACCAAGTCTCTTGTGGATTACCCAAGCACATTTACAATAGTAATGTAAAATGCACATGAACAGTTAAAAAGGGGAACATTAATTAGTAATGCATTGATTGCTGACTGATATTGTTATAATGTATACCTACATTAGATTCAAAAACAGATTTAATAGTTAGCTCCAAATGTAAGTAGAACTGTGTAGCCAAGTATAAATGCCTGTCTAGTGGTATTATTTTAAATAAATGGGACAATTTCATGCAATTGAACAATCTCATTTGAAACTACTTTTCAGTTAAGTGGAAAATGGAAAATGAAGCATAACATTAGCATGTAAACACCTTTATTAAAACGTGAAAAACTGAAGAGGTTTTTTTTTTTCCATCCCTAATCTTAATAAGGCAAGCTTGTTCAGAAAAAAAGCATATTTTTAATAATATTTTAGCTGAACAGTAAACTTCACTAAACCTCCACCTTTTTGTAGCTACTTCACGTTAGTGTGCAGATATTAATAATACAGATATTGCTCACTGAGCTGCACAGAGTGCCACTCTGAGACAGAATGTTTAACATGGTGTCATTCAACAGTAAAGTACTGGGAAAGGTGTCATACACCAACATGGAGGTACATTGTGTAGTGTTGTATCATCAGAGACAAGTGCAAAAAGGAGATAAACCCTGTAATGCCCAAACATTTTTTAAATGAGAACAGCTGCTTTATTTATGTAACTAGATTCCGTTTCTTGCACATTTGTTTCCCCCTGTCTGGCAACACATAATGTACTACATATGAAAAATTCTGGTTTGTGAGGCTGGAGTTAAAAAATAATAATATAGAGGGGTAGCTAAGCATTGCATCATATGTGATACAGAAATGGTCATTACAGGGTTAAAAGTGAACGGTTGCACTGCACATTTAGTGTAGCAATGACAATGGTACTAAAGCTTATAAAATGTAAGAAAAAAAAAGATTTAAAAACACAAGGGGCTACACTACACCTTAAAGTGACTCTACTGAGAGTTATTCAAACAGTACTACAGCTGGTGGTTTAAAGTGAATCTTCTTCTCCCTTTACAGAGATTAAAGGAGCTGAAGCAGAGAGAGTTTGCTCGGAATGTAGCCTCAAAATCAAGAAAAGATGAAAGGAAGCAGGAAAAAGCTTTAAAACGTTTACATGAACTGGCAGAACAACGCAAAGAAGTCCGATGGTGAGTAAAACCTTTTTGTTCTTAGTATTACTCAAATGATTGCTGTGCTTAACTTTTTTTGTTTTATTTTACATTATACATTATTTACTTGAAGAATGGCTGGACCCTCAATCTGAGAAGATGTATTTGTGTGGCAAACTCACACTACATGTATTGGCTTCAGCCTTAAAAAGATTTGACTCATGAGTTGTTTGAAGAATGTTTTTTTCAAAGTATTTTTAGGAATACAATATTATTTGATATTTATGAAAAATAAGTAAAATGACATGATGTGATATGCAGTAAGTTTTGGATAATGCTTTCTGCCTGTCTTCATTTTTTTTTTTTTTTTTTTCTGCAGTGCTTCTGGAAGTGGTCCAATGTTTAGGTCAACAACTGTTGCCATTGACGATGCCTCCAAGGAAGTACCAACACATGTTGATAATAAAACAGAAATAATCGAACCTACTGTGGCATATGCGACACACACGGTAGAGGACTTGCAGGTAGTGCTCCCTGGCCACCATGGACAGATTGAGAGGCCTTTTGAGAGCAAAGTAAAAAAACAAATCTATGGACAAAAAATTGGATTTTCCTTTTCATTTCCAAAGAAAGCATCTGTCAAACTAGAGTCTTCAGCAGCAGTGTTCTGTGAGAACACAGAGGAAGGATCAACGGCCCTGAGATTTAGACAGAAACACAGAGCCATCCCAGGTGACTGTAATCATCCAGGTGCTTCTCTAACAGAAAGGGAACTAAATTCTGAAGAGAGACATTGCAACACTGGCACCCAGCAGGAAAGTGTTATCAACAAATGTACAGCTCCAAATGCGCAGCTCCAAGGATCATGTTATGTGCCTGTAAAAGAAAACAACACAAGTGCAGATAGAAGTTTGTTCGCAGTGCTGGCTTACTCTGAGGATCCAAGCCAGTCTTTTTCTGACTTGCCTACATCAGCAAAAGAGACTGTGATAGACATAGAAAACTCTGAATTTCATGACAGTGAAGCAAGAGAAATCCAAACTGAAACAGATGTCCATGTTAGAGAAGAGTCCAAAATGGATGTAATCATTCCAGAAGAAGATATATCTCCTGCAGGAAATAGCCCACAACCTGCTGATGATGGAAGGATTTTTCTGGAGGTAGATTCCTCCCAAATCATTGAAAAAGACACTGATGCAACAAATAAGAATCTATGCACATTCACAAAGCCAAGTAAGCCTTTTGTTCCAGTCTTGGGCAAAGATGAATCAACAGTACTTCAGTGGCCTTCAGAGCTGCTGATGTTTACAAAAACAGAGAAATCTCTATCCTACAGCTGTAACCCCCTCTATTTTGACTTTAAATCGTCAAGGAATAAAACAAAATGTAATGCAAATGAAGCTCATGTTCTTCAGGCTGCAGCTGAAGAACCTCAGAGAACTGGAAATGCTTATTTCAGCACATATGTTGTTCATGGAGAAGAAGCATCCTACTGTGATATTGAGTCCACAAATGGCCTCAGTCACAGTCCTATACAAAAAAATACTGCTTTTACCAGAAACAATCTGAACCTTCAGGAGCTAACTGAGCAGTCATTGCTTATATTAAAAAATAATGATAAGGCAAACGACAGACTCATAAACGCAGCTGACAGGTCTGCAAAACTAAAAAAGCACAAAAAATTGAGAAAACGTTCAAAAGATTGGACTAATGTAGGTAGAAAAGAGCAGGAGAAAAACAGAGACTGTGGTCACAAACATGACTGCAGAAGCAGAAAACAAAGAAGGAAAAGAAAGGCATCCCAAAATCATGAGGATGAAACTCAAAAAGAAGCCATTGAAAATGGGACCGATTCTAAGTGCTTTCTGAAACAGACAAAATGTACAGAAGGGTGTGTTGACGAATTTGGAGGGGACACAGCTGAACAAACTCAATCGTTAGAAGAGTCAAAGCAATCAAATAAAAATCAAGAACAAAATGACAGCAACAACAGCAAAGCAAAGAACATAGCAAGAAGGCAGCCAAGAACAGCAGGTATCTTAAACAGCACAGCAGAGGCTGCAACATTTCTTAATGAAAATAGCTCTGATTATGAAGTGGTACTCAGGAGCAGTGAAAGAAATCTATATAATCAATCAACAGAACAAATGAACACAACAGGACACTGCTCCCTGTACTGTGACATGCCTTACTCTCAGAACACATGCATTACAGATAGAAGGTCAATCTCAGATCATAAGATATCAGAATGTTTTAGTGATGAGAAATACTTGTACCAAAGCCAGTTATTAAAAAGAAAGCATGGATCTCAAAATGAACAAGAGGTATCCTTTCCTAAACGCAGTGCAAACTGTCCTTCATCAGGAAATGATTCCTGTAGGCTCAAAAGATCAATAAAGTGGTGGAAACGTGAGAGCTCCCCACGTTCAGGCTGTAAGCCAAGTAGAAAGAGGAAAAGAAGGAGAAAGACTTATATAGGAAATCAGGGGTTTGTCATCAACTGGAAAATGAATGATAAAGATGCATTTAAGCCTAGTCTCTCTGTAGATTTATCTGCAGAGACTCCCAAACATGACAACAGATTAGCAAATGGGGGGTCCGAACATCCTGGTGAAGTGGTTGACATAATGAATAGTCTAGAAAATGCAAATCATTTGGTACATCAAGCACCCACTCAGAGCTTTCTGTTACGAGCACAGGAGCATCCAGTTACAGGGTTTTTAGATTGGACAAGTAACACAAAACCAGATAAGGGTTTTTTACATCCACGGTTTAGTCTGACTGAAAGTGCCACCGTTTCAACTGAAGATGTGCCTCAGAGAAAGATTCATCAAACTGAGAACTGGAATTTTGCAGAAGTTAATAAAACAACTCATGTGCATCAGACTGCAAAGGCAAACTTACAAACCGGGAAAGACACTGCAACATCCCAAATTACAACTCATTGTTGTCGATATGAAGTCAAACAAGCAGAAGAACATGATACTGTAAACATAGGACCCAGCAATTTATTTCAGTACAACCCAAACGCTGAGTATCACAGAAATCTAGATCACTTCACGGTTCAAGACGCAAAAGTAAGAAGCCAAGAAGGTTTGAGGTCAGGGCACTTTATTGGGTCTTTGTTAGCCCCCAATGAGATTGATAAATGTAAAACACACAAGCACATGTTGCATCAGCAGACATTTTCAAGCAAACCAGCCTTGTCTGCACCACCCCTTTCTGTGCCATCCCCTGCCACTCTGCATCCTCTACAAATGCAACAGCCGATGTCATCAACCTCCATCACAATCCAGCACACCATCCTTCAACATCATGCTGCTGCAATTGCGGCTACATGTTCCTTCCTTCAGCCACACCCACAGCTCTACCCTCAGGCCTTCCCATTTTCTCGACCACCTCTGCCTCAAATGACTCTAGCTCCAGGAATGTGTCCAGAAAACTACCCCAGCTTTATTCCCACTTCTCAACTACCAATGGTGGCACCCACGACTCTTCATTCAGGACCTTTCACCTTTCATGCATTACCACATACAACAATGTTTCCACCATTGTTTCCATCACATCCAACCATCTTTCCAATGCAATCTTTGTTTTAAATATTGCTTTATATGATTTTAACAGACCATTGATTCAATGTAAACATGTATTTATTTATTTGATTGTTTATTTGTTGTTGTGTTTAATCTTTTCTGTCTAAATGTATATCGCTTTTGTGTTTCTTTAATAAAACCCAGCTATATTTTGTGTGTGATTCTTAAAACATCAATTTTAAAATGTCTGCAATTTGATTTTAATCCAGTATTTGATAACTTGTCAAGTAGTTCTAGTGAGAAATAATTGCTCCTTTAATTTATATGTTCTGCAAACTTTTGTTCAAAGGATATTTACACTCCTGTACCACTATTGGATGGACTGGGTAAACCTTTTTAATTCAGCAGTGAGTGCTATTTACACAATTTTAACTAGTTCTTTATTTAAAAAAGGATTTTTGGTTAATTAAATAAAATTGCATATTCATTACATGTTTCTTGATTGTTTTTAAAGAATGGTTGAAAAGGTTAATGAATATGAAATTTAATTAATCAAAACTGATTTTGAAAAGTTAAATCTTTGTAAATAGGACCATGCCTAAAAACCCAAAACTTTGCAGTATACTTTTTCTTTGTTTGACATGGTTGTTAACTCAGAGCCTTTTAAAACCATTTCTATTTCACCCTGTAATATATTGCTTTTCATTGCACATAAACTTATACATTTAATAAAATATTAATGAAATTTGTTATATAAACTAGTGTATTTAGAAAGTTTTGGTTTGTTATACATCTAAACCTTAAGTAAAGATTTGTTCTGTGTGGGTTCTTTGGATGTTAAAACGAGGCAGATGGATGTAATGTTCTATACAATGATTGTATAGAATGATTGTAATGATGTAATATGAAGAAATGTACATGTTGTACATTTAATGTGTTTCTATACTACCTGTAATATTTACTGTAAAATATGTTCCTTTGTTTTTATTGTGTATGTTACCTTGTATGTATGGAATATTTAGATAAAACTGGTACATTGTGTTTTTTATACATGTATAATAATAAAAAACAAAGTAAACATGCATTGTCCCAATGCACGATATCCAAAAGTCCTAAATTAAGTCTGGAAATTGTTCTGCTCACTGTATTTTTGCATTTTTTATGAGAGAAAATCATTATTTGGTTATGGGCAAAACTCTGGCTGTTGTGATATTTTACTTTACTAAGATTGATTAGCTCTCGAATAAAATAACAGGAAAGATTTTTTTTTAACAGAATACTTAAGTGACTTAAAACAGTTGGTGTAAAATACTGCTAGCTATTTTCCTTAAAAATTACAAACTATCCACAGGAATTGTGAGAAACTGCTCAGAATTCTGGAATAATACAGGTTTAAGAAGAATCTGTGCAACATAATACACATTTTAATTAGTGATTTGTTTTCAGAAAGACAAAAACCCAGAGATAAACAACAGACATTTAATTATAGATTTGCTACCACTCTCAGGCTGTTGTTATTGTTTTTCTTAAGGTTTTTTTTTTAGTTTTATTTTGTTGTTGTTTTAGAATTGTAATTGATGTTTTTCCTTTCAGAAAAAAATTGTGCTAATGACGTTTTGTATTAAATATATTTCAGAATCTAGCCATTAGTATTAAAATTAGACAATGTAAAAGTTTAGGCATAAGAAGACACCTTTTTTTTTAATAGCTGGCAATGAGATCCAGAATAGTTAGTTCAACTCGCGACTGTACTTATTTTCCTTTTTTAAAAGCTTTCTGAAAAGGCAACAGATTTACAGTTGCTATTAAAAACTGTTAAACACGTAGGGAATTAAATGTATTGCTCATTAAAATGAAATAAATTTTAAAAATCGATATATTTTTTAGCTTAAGCCAACTAACTACACAGAGACAGATACAGAAAGTAATTAAGAAGCGCTGCCTGTAATTACTTTTTGTCAGAATGACCATTTGATTACACAAACAATATACATATTCAGTCCTAAATTATCCAATGTAATAGTCAACCAAGCATTGTTGTTACTTTACATGTCATTTTCTTTCATTCTAAATACTTTAAAACCTAAAACAGATAGGGAGGAGAAGCAATCATAGTATTTTTTCATACCGTATAGTTAATGGGTTGTTAAATCGTCCTGGAGTAATGGATTAACCGTAAAAAAAAAAAAAACATGGTATATAAATAAAAATAATAAACCATTTAAATAACTGGGACAGCTTTGTAAAAAAAATGTTTTAATTAAATATGGTACTCCTTATGTGTGACTCAGTCCCATGAGATTCTATAGACATCTTTCTAAACTATATTGTGATTAAATTGTGTAATGTAAATAGTTTCTGCATAATATAAAAAAAGTTACCTTGAAAAAGCCTTATAAATCATGCAAATCTCAAAGATAAATTGCTTTTTCAACATGAGGGCCAAGAGACAGAAGACCTTTGTATCTTATTTTTTTACATTGATGTGTTTTGCTCACTATTCCTGAGCAGGACTGTTGAACAGGGTACACGAAGGACCTCATTTTGAAAGTATCAGGAACTTATTTTTTTGGCTTGGCAAGCATTTGAAAAAAAATCTATTCTCACACAACAAGCAAGTTCTGCTAGAAGGTACAACAGTATGATAACCTCAAAGGAGCTGTGGGAAAACAAAAGATCCATTAACTGACATCTTTTCTTAGACCCATCATTGTTGTTTCAAACCACTTCAGTTTGACTGACAGGATGATTTCTAGGGGGAAAATACGATTTCAATGACATTAAACCTGAGGAATAATTCTACACCAAGTGAAGTAAGACATGAAACAGATGAAGAATAATGAGTGGTCTCGAATTCCACATCATCAATAGAATCTTCTGGAAGGGTCTTACAAACAACAGGTATAATGTACCGTAACACAATTTATGTATTTAGTTTCGGGGGGAGACAGGATATTTACTCTACTATAAGTGTGTGATGACATCTTTCAGGCTACAATGGATTTGCACAAGAAGCTCTACATTCGTGTTGGATATTGCCCTGAAGGTAAAGGGGTTTGTATTTCCTGCTGCATGCTCTGGTGTAGTTTTACGATTGGATTTGTCCTGCATTATACAGTATCTAGATTCAGTGGATTTTACTCCATAAGCACATCAAATTAAAGGGCTTTAGCTAATGATATAATTTAATAAATCTTACCTGTTGTGCAAGTACATCCCTTGTGCAGATTTGAAGGAAGCATGTGATAGCAAACATGTATTTTCATTTGGATTTCTGGTACCATAGTAGGTTCAAGTTTTCAGTTCGCTTGTTTTACATTCAGGTAGTTTGTTTCACCTCTTAAAAGCAATTTCACGTGCACTGGCAGCTGGTTTGTCAATGTGTGTCATTTCGTATCCCTACGCCTATACAGCATATAGGCAAGATAATCTCATTATTTTAAACTTTTTGACACTGTACACTTTATAGTCATTTATATATTCAACACATAATCTTATGTCCACAGTCATGTACCCTGCACCCAGGGTTATTCAATGCAGGATGGTGGATGCAAATATTACATCGCAGAAATAAAAAACGGACCGCTATTGGGAGGGGCACATTAAACTATATATATAATGTGTGTGTGTGTGAATGTGTTGATATGGTTATATAAATAAATAGCATTGCACTAACTCGCAGTTTCAATGAAAGTCCATACGCTGTGGAGCTTTTTAACACCGAAACATCTTTCTGCAGCGTGGCCAAAAGCACCAGTAGGTGGAATACATCAGGATACAGAAGCCCCAGGTCGTGGTCTTTACAGACCTTCATGAGTTCTGGCAAAGACATTGCATTGTCCGATTCCCGAGCATTAAAATAGACTCAATGTGGTGTACAAATAAATCACACTGCATTTCAGGAAAAATGCATCTCTGCATTGAAATTGTTGATTCAGCTTCAGTACTTTCCTTTTAGTATATTAACAGGTTTCAGGTTTTCAGTTTAGCATAAAATAGCATAATTTTAAAAATGTGTGTTTTTTCCACTAATTGTGCAACTGCAGCTGGACTCAAACATTAAGGGGACACACGCGCCAGTGCTTAACAGCACGTTATGGGGGACCGTGTGCAAACCGAGTACACATGCGTCCATAACTGCACGTTATGAGGAAATACGTTCATTTTGTGAGTGTCAGTGACAGACAGAGCAAACACAATACATATTTTGGAGATGATTATTGGACGGGCCAGTGCCCCTGCTTGCCCCCTTGTGCATGCCCCTGGTCTCTGTACATCTTTTTTATAATTATAATTATAACCATAAATGAGGATAATATGTAATTGTCTTACCTAAAAGGTGTACAAGCCTTTATTACTTATAGAATATTGACCGCTTTCCAGATGACTCTAAACACTCCATCAAAAAAGAAAGGGTCAGAGACTCTTAACATTCTTTTATTCGTCTCAATAACTTGCGATATAGTTGAATTGCCAAGCCACATCTGTTCCAAAGATTACTTTTACATTTGGTTTCGAGTTGTGTTCATAGTCCCTTCTGATTCACTTATTGATTTGCCTGTCATTGAATTGCAGGCTGTACCACCAGTCTTTTGATGGCTCCTGTGTTGTGGGCCTAGAGCGTTTCCAGGCTTAAGTCAAATAAGACCAAACTACATTTTAAAGAAAATTGACAGAAACTTTAAATCTGTCTTGAGGGTCGGAGTGAGTCAATTATCTTTATACTGGAGATCAGAATGTTTGACAGAAATGCTATTCCAGCAGTGGCATTTTTACTTCTCTGTGACAATTGGTTAGATTTAAATGAACACATTGTTATGTAGGAGTCAGAATGTTTCATTTTCTTGTAATCATTTTGTAGAAAAACCTTTTTTTTATAGTGCTGTATGTACTCTAAAACTCCTAGGACCCCATTTTAATCATAGGGCAAGGCACTGACCCCAATGCAAATGTAATTAGTGTCTGATTAGGGATTGATAGGTGGGTGCAAATCACTGCAATTAGACTTTGCTTGTGAAGTGATTTTGGTACCATGTTTTCTGCCAAGTTTATACACCTGCCTGATGTCTGTCAAAGAATTAGGGTGTGATCTCATTATTTTCACCTAAGCGATTTTGAAGAGGGGGCAAAGGTTTGCCTTTTCAATCCCTGCAAGCATCCTCAAAGCAGGTCTTTACAATGAGCTAACGCTATCACAGGGAGCCACTGAACACACAATAAATAAGCAGCTTGTGAGCGATACAATTAAGGAGACAGTGTAGAGAAAACCAACAATTAACAGAAGTTAAAACAATTTATTATTTTATTTCATTACAAAAATATATTTTGAACACAATTGGAAGACCAAAAAATGTATGCTCTTTGTTAAATAGTTGAGTGTAGCGTGTGAAATAAAAATATAACATTTTACTGCAATATATCCATTAAAACACACATATGTGCTTCACATTTATAGTTCAGTGTCCTTTTACCCTTTAGAATTACAGATTTAAATTTGCAGATACATTTTGAATGTTGTGTACAAGCATATTCTTCAAACACATTTAACACAGATACATACTGATATATATATATATATATATATATATATATATATATATATATATATATATATATATATATATATATATATTGATTTTGAGAGGTTTCAGGTACCTGGACATATTCTAAGACCTTAGGAAATCAGTATATAAGTCCTTGCCTACTTGTACATTAAAAAGTTGACCTACACGTGTCTCCAGGTAGTTTTCTGGAGATGTTATCGCTAGGTTAACAAATAGAAAACAATACTTTTTTAAATAAAAAAAAGATATCCTCTCTGTTTTTTTTTCTCTGTTTAGATTATGTTTGTAGTTTTTACATACCTTTATCCAACATTGGCCATCTTGTAACTGACATTAGCATGGGTGCAAATTTGGCACTATGGCGCTAGAATCTAGCGCCAGGGTACCTCATATAGTGCCAGCAACGTTAAATTCTTAAAAAAAAAAAATCCTTAGCAACCATAGATGGTGATAGTTTCTCATTGGGTCTGGACTACTCATGTGACCCATGCACATGCATCCACATACACAGGAGAGAAGGTTTGTGTTTAACTGGTCACAACCATGTCTCGCGGTCCACTTTTACCCATTTCTAACATTAAAAACTCATTGAAGAATTTTTCAAAACGATGTGCACCCCTGATTAGATTACAGTAGTGCTGATCTGCAAATTATGGCTTTCAAATAAACATGAACTGGTTTTTTTGTGTTTTTTTTATAAAGCTCACACTTCAAACTTTCAGTTTCTCATGCTCAGGAAGGCACTGTGCATATTCTATTATGTTAAAATATTTTACTAATAACAGTAAATACATCTATTTTACTAATCATTTTAAATATCGTATTTCATGATCTTTATGAGTCTGTATGAGAAACACTAAAAGTTAAAAGGATTTGCCAGATGGAACTTGGGCTGAGGTAATACAGAGATGAAAGCCCCGATCAGTTCTCATTGCTGAGAGGTTTCCAATATTTCTTGCGTGCAGGTGCATGAAATATGAAAATGTTGCAAAAGTGCACTCTACTGAGTTAGCAGCAGAAATAGAGCAAGATAAATCATTACTGAATAAAATCTGTTATATAGGAAACATAATGCATTCCTTGGTTAATACCTGTCAGCTCTGCAGAACTGATTTGAAGCTGTTTCTAGACTTGGCTGTAGATCAAGATTTTGTATAAAATATGAAATGACTTGCGAGTGCTGTCTTGTAAGGCTTGCCATCCCTAGTCTGTGTATGCTGCATATACTGTAAATAGTTTCTTATAATTTTTAATAGGCCTAAAAGAAAAAATCCTCAGAGTTCATTTTACATAATAAAGAAATACATACATAAATACTGGATAAAAAGCTTACTTTGCAATCGCCCTTTGAGGTTATGTCCCTGTAGTGTTAAAAATACTGTAAAAGTAAAGAGTCAGCCAGAGTCTAAGATATTTAAAACAGTCAAAACATCTCTGGGTATTATCCAGACTCTTCATTTCTGGCTTCCGCAATGTGAAGTCGATATTATTGTGTTCATTTTGGAGGCTTTCCATGTACTCTCTTTTACAAAGCTAAGGGCTTGTATCTGCTTGGAGCTTTGAGATGAAAGATTCCTACTACAATACAGACCTGTATCACTGACAAAAGAGTGAATACAAAGAATGTTGTTCACAAGCCCATTACCGTGTAATTACAGTGTGTGTATATATATATATATATATATATATATATATATATATATATATATATATATACACACACACACACATACACACATATGCTACACACACACACATTTTGTCAAAAGAAGGGGTTACAGGATTACAAAATAGGTACTTCTGTTGAATTCTCCATTCATTGTTTAAGATGGACCTGGGTTTTATGAGGTACAGATTGACTGTACTGCTATTGTCAATATACATACAATACATGTATTAATATTACATTGTAATGTAACTTTACTCAGTCTATGTTGATTTAATCAAACTGTTTACACGTATAGTTTTCAGTGTGGCTTCCTTTAACAGCTGTTTCAATGTTCCAATGATCAAACAGAATTAATCTGGTAACATCATGAGGCTAATTAATGCAGCTTTGTTCTACCACATCAATGCTAGGTGTAGAGAATTAATAATGACAGCAGGAACTGGGGTTTTAAAACCCATAACCAAACAATGGCCTGTGTCGGAAACTGACCGAATAATGCTCTGGATCCTACAGGATCAATACTTGCTTCTATGATCAATTATTATTATTATTATTATTATTAATTTCTTAGCAGACACCCTTATCCAGGGTGACTTATAATTGTTACAAGATATCACATTCTTTTTTACATACAATTACATTCTTTTTTACACATTATTTTTTACATAGAATTACCCATTTATGCAGTTGGGTTTTTACTGGAGCAATCTAGGTAAAGTATCTTGCTCAAGGGTACAGCAGCAGTGTCCCCCACCTGGGATTGAACCCACGACCCTCCGGTCAAGAGTCCAGAGCCCTAACCACTTCACACTCCTGCCCCAATAAAAAACAAAATTATCTTTATGACTTGATTTTTCAGCTACATTTAAAAATTCAATCAAATTAAACATTTCTCAAGGTTTAAAAAGATTTCATTTACAAATATTGTTAGACAAGTACAATTTTGTGGTGCATAGTTTAAAACAATGTTTGCAGATTGACTTTAAATACTATACCAACACCATTAACAACATACAGTTATATAAAATCAGCTCAAATAAAGACACATTATTTTGTTTAATTGTGAATGCTCCACACTAAATTAGGATTTATACCTGGTCAGATATCTAATCCCATCTTGATGAGGAGCAAAGAGCTCCAGTGAGTCTCCAGAGCAGGGGTGTCCAATCCTGATCATGGAAGGCCGGTGTCCCGCCCGGTTTTTGTTCCAACTGTGCCCTAAATTACTTAATTAGAACAATATTTAGGGCACAGTTGGAACAAAAACCAGGAAGGATACCGGCCCTCTAGGACCAGGATTCAACACCACTGCTCTGGAGTAATCGTGCCAAGATACAGGACATGGAACCTTCCCTTTTCTAATTAACAACAATTTGAAAGGCATTTAAAGAGGATATATTTTTATTGTTAAGGTAACCAAAACTTTGATTATACTACCAAATTTACTAGCCTCAAAATGTTCTTCAAACGTTCACTATAGACTCCTAACCTGTTTAAACCTTGGAATGCATTTGGATATAATCAGGTAATGGGTTGATTAAAGTGTATGTAAGTTTTCCTTAGAGAGCACTGTTGAAGCCCATGCATTATGTGCATATCAGATGCTTATTTAACTGTGGACAATTTTAATGCTGTGTTTTTAAAGCCTCAGCTAATTCATTCAGCATTATATATAACTGGGATGTTAAAACTCATAGTTAAGTAGCCACTGGATATGTGATCCAACAGCAACCCCTTTGACATTTGTATTTCATTATTGTGCTATTTATGCTAGTTCTGTACATCTTCTTGATAACAATTTTCAAAGAAACACATTTTAATGACTTATCAAAAAGTGAACAACAACAAAAAAATCACCATTCCAAGATTCACCACAATTGCTAAGGATATAGATAGCATGTACAGTACATAATGTGACTCAACTTCATCCCCATTGTCCAGGTCATCCACACCCTCCACATCCTAAATGTCTAGCTGTACAACGGTGCCACTAACAGTCATTGAGAGAAAGGTTAACGATGACCTCATTAGCATAACGTTTTCATCGGTCCTGAGCGTCAACCTGCTATTCATAAGAGTGAACGACAGCAAAATTCTGTTGATAACTAGGCGTTATTGAACGCTTTCTACAGTCAAGTCTAAACTAACGACAGCCTCGGCAGACACATTTTAATTACTACACTTACTCTGTTATACAGTTTGACATACCTGTGATTACCACTGCCTATTTTGAAAAAAAAAAGTCTGTAGCTTTATATGAAGGAAACTGTTTAATATAAATATATACTCACACAAGAACATATTCTCTGGCATAATCATTTTGAAACAGCGCTGTGAAGTGGAGAGCAAGTGAGAGACTGAGAATAGACAGTTATTTTATTATTATTTCTTTGCCGTGATCTGCGGCTGACAGCGGTCCTTTTTATTTCATTTACCTGTGTTCACAATAAACAGTTTGGACGAATACTGCATCAGAATCAGGTTTTGCAAACTGTCGGTGGATTCCGTTTTTCTTTTTGCAACAGCTACGGACACCATCCAGGGAACATTAATAATGCTGATGATGTCATCAAAAAGAGGCGGATTTTCGTTCTTGAACGACTGTATACCCATTCATAAAGTGTTTTGCGACAGTCACCCGTATTCTCAGATCATTTTATGCATAGCAATATGGACGGCTTTCGTTAGTTTTAAATTAAATTAATTTTATTACGGCAGTCGGCAAGTACTTTTATGAATAGAGCCCATAATCACTCACAATGTACTACTTAAAAAAATAACAATAATAACAGTACTTGTTTTAAGTAGTACTGGTATTTACAAGTGCTAACAATTTGTGATGATGCCTATTATTTTTCAAATAAATAACGATACACTGTAACATAATAAAAGGGTAATTCTATCCACCTTATTGCTCTTATTATGCTAAAAGAGTGCTCTTTTAGCTTCATGGCCCCAATTCTCTGGAACTCTCTCCCAGCTTTAGTGCGTGCAGCTCCCACAATCGCTTGCTTCAAATCAACTCTCAAGACCCACTTGTTCTCTCTTGCTTTTAATGCTCTCTGCGGTCTAAATTGCTATTTCAGGTTTTTTTGCTCCATCTTATCTGTATGATTCTGCTTGACACACGCATCCACAATGTTTAGAATTCACATCCTAGCCTTTTATTTAATATATTATACCAACATTTAATGTGTTTGCATTGTTTTTTAATGTTGTATTTACTGTACTATGCCCTGTATTTTACTGTATTATGGATTATTATTAGTTTATTTAGCAGATGCCCTTATCCAAGGCAACTTACAGAGACTAGGGTGTGTGAAGTATGCATCAGCTGCAGAGTCACTTACAACTACATGTCACCTGAAAGACGGAGCACAAGGAGGTTAAGTGACTTGCTCAGGGTCACACAATGAGTCAGTGGCTGAGGTGGGATTTGAACCGGGGACCTCCTGGTTACAAGCCCCTTTTTTTAACCACTGGATCACACAGCCTCCATTGTTCCTCACTATCTTGTAAAGCGCTTTGTGATGGTGGTCCACTATGAAAGGCGCTGTATAAAATAAATATTGATTGATTGATTGATTGATTATTCAATATTCGAATGAAGAGATTTTGGCGGTGGATATTTAATTAAATTGAAATGCACCAGTGATCGCATTCAGCAGAAAAAATAAATACATCTATGAATGTGCAGTCACTAGAGATTGAAGGAGTATTAAAATGAAACAGATATGTGATTTCAGAAACTCTGGAGGCAAGATGTGAAGCACAGTGAAATAGTTGAGTTAGCTGACTGTAAAAACATTTCCCAAAGTAAGCTTCCCCTGAAAAGCTTAATCAAGAAATACTATTCTTCACAATCTTTTAAAATATAGATATAACTGAATGTTCTCTGTTCCTAAACCATTGCCTTTTCAAAAAGCTATAATAGATAAATAAGATACATTTTATCATACACAGCAACCAAAATACAGTCCCACTGACTTAACTCTGTTAGATGACTGCAAATGTATGCTTTTTATTGCCTATTCAATTACCACCTGCTGATTGAATGATAGTACGAATCTACAATTGGTTTTAAAGGAATTCATTATTCTATTAACCTTTGAGCCCCACAACTGTGAAAGGGACATTTCTCCATACTAGTGACACCATAAGTATAATAAGGGATCTCTATGTGATGAACTATTAAATAGCCCATATAGAACATTCACACCATTTGTAATAGACATTATTAAATAGGCTTCTCTTCTGCTTCTGTGACCAATAGAACTGATGGCTGATGTAACAGGAAAGTGTATTAGACAATATGATTTAAATTTGCTGGAGATTCCAAGACTTGTGCAGAAGGTATTGCGTATGTGATCAAGCAGTCAGCCGGAAGGCAGGAATCACACAAAAAACAATAAAGGATGTGTTTATGCTCTCTTGTTCACTTTCATTTTACAAATAAAATATGCCTCCTTTCAAAAGAAACCATGAACAGAACTAAGCCTATGTTGTATGTTGACAGCACCCGAACTGTTAGCTAGCTATGTTCAAATTACAAACCTGGCTCAGCTCAGGGTGCACTGCAGAACCCAAAGTTGTGCACAAGCAATTACAAAGCCTTGGTAGTAAATGTTCACAATTATTGACAAGACGTTATGCGCTATTCATCAAACTTTGATAGAAATAGAGTTTGTTAGTTTTCGCTATTCTTTCTTACAGTAGCTTTTCCTTAGAAATCTGTTCTGTCACAATTGCTTTGGTTTTTGCGCTTTCTGTATCAAAATCAGCATTGATTTTAATGATTCTTCGGAAGTCATTATTATTACATGTAATGCAAATGTACTGTTTTGCAACATTCGACAACTCATCAGGAAAGAAATCAAATAAAAAAGGATTTTAAACAACCATACAGTATGGATATACGTCTATTTATAAGAAATAAATAGTTTTCTAGCACCCCAGGATGTAAAACACCTCAATAAAGATAAAAGCTATGGTGCAATATGTATTATATGTTCTTAGAAAATTATTCTTGGGAAGTGGTAAGGATTGGTATGACCCACATCATATTCAAGGTTTCATGTTAGTTTTTCCAAGTACAGGAAAAACAAAATCTGTGATTGTAAATGGAGAAAATGTCAATACAAATAAAAAAGTTGACACTTCACTCTTACCATCATTATTATGATTTTAATGCACACACATTAATTCTGTATTGCCAGTTTAGTTATAAAGGAATAGTGATCAATAATGCTGCCTTTTATTGTCCTTACTGTTTGTTTATTATTAGGCTGTTTGTGTGACAAACAGCCTAATAATAGTTTAAGGTTAACATTAATTACTGAAGTGAAATGGCTAGTTCAATTAAGGAAAAGTTTATATTGCTCTTAGCGTTACTTAAACATTTCCCAAGCCGGAGGCCTGGTGCTATCATTTCCCCAGAAGGAACTGGATTGCCATCAGCAGCTTTGGGATTTAATTGAGTTTAATTAGTTGTAGAAAAGGCCAAACACTTTCCTCCTCAGGGGTCTCTTCTGCTGTCATGTCGAAAGAGGGTAATAACCAGGATTTGTTAGATAAAAGTAATTATGTCGAATTATACAAAAATCAATTATTGCAAGTACTTGACATCAGCTACATGTGAAAACTAGTGTTAAAGTCACAGGACTCCTAAGCTGAATTTAGCTGTTGAAAACATTGTTTGTAAATATATTCAACATGTTTTTTTGTTTTTATATGTCATGTTATTTTTAATGGCTTGTTGTGGCAAAGTGGGTAAGGGCATGCAGGTGAATGTAATGCAGCAGTTCAGAATAAAACAGACAGACAACGATATTTAGGTGCAAGGGTGTTTATCGAAGTTTCAATGTCCAGAGCCTTATGGCAAACACCTGTAAATAATAATGTTGTAAAAGTGATACAGCAGCATGTATCACTTTGTTTTTGTAATCCCCAGGTTTGACCTGAAACCAAATGTCCAGTTCTATTACACCCACATGAAACACAAAACACAAACACAGTTAACATTGAGTGATATTAGTGTTCGTGGTGCAAAGACCTCTGTGAACAAAGGGAAGTGCTGGTGTCCGTGTTTGATTTCATTCGATCTCTATCACACTTGTATATACCATTATATTGGTAACTAGCTATTGTACTGTATTTTAGAAAGCTATATTGCAGTTGTTTGTGCTTGATTTGTGCTCCAGTTAGTCTCCAACGATCTTTGAAGCCATTGGATAAGGAGCACATTAAGCTAAGTAAATGATCAATAATAAATGACATTCTAAAACCATGCTTTATTCTTTCCCTCTTGCAATAATGGTAATATGTGGACAAGGCAGAGCAGTCAATTAAACTTATTTTGTAAATAAGAATTGCGATTGAATAGCTGTCTTGTCACATGAAGTTTGCATACTGTTACACAGACTAAAATGTATAAAGCTGTATTAAGCATTCTAATAAATTAGGATAAGCTATAATAAAAAATGTCCATATTTTTTGGTGAGTAGTACTGCAGGCACACTGGTTTAATTGTGGTGCCGATTCTATCCAGAGAGCATCATAACAACATGGATTAAAATAGTATTGCTTGGAAACAATATCTATCAAAATAATACAAGTCCGTCATTACAGAGAACTCACCCACACTCTTTTCGCTTAACCTTACGGTGGTTATGTTTCAACTTATTTAACATTTCTTCCTGCTTAACAGTCCCGCCCAATCGTACAAAAAAGCCAATCAGCAAGCTATATAGGTCTGATTGATGAAAAAGATCCTCACAGGGAGTAATTCCCAGCCTCGGCAAGTGTGTGCTTTTGGTAACTAGTAAGTAAAACAATTAAATGTGTTTAACGACAGTTCACGTAATTCATACTCACTTTACATGTTGAATAAAATCAATTAATTTGCGTAGGTGAGTTAAAAAACCTGGCCTGTCTTAAAGTGTCCCGATATTATGGAGCCAGGTGCAACCCTTGCAGGCACACACAGCTGGATGTATTTGTTCACGATCAATTATTGAGA
The DNA here is from genome assembly GCA_030684275.1 of Acipenser oxyrinchus oxyrinchus. Lineage (NCBI taxonomy): Eukaryota > Metazoa > Chordata > Actinopteri > Acipenseriformes > Acipenseridae > Acipenser > Acipenser oxyrinchus. The sequence goes on from CM060258.1 coordinate 37,226,209, forward strand.
TTACAGAGGAGGCTGTGTGGTCCAGTAGTTAAAGAAAAGGGCTTATAACCAGGAGGTCCCCAGTTCAAATCCTACCTCAGCCACTGACTCATTGTGTGACTCTGAGCAAGTCACTTAACCTTCTTGTGCTCCGTCTTTCGGGTGAGACGTAGTTGTAAGTGACTCTGCACCTGATGCATAGTTCACACACCCTAGTCTCTGTAAGTTGCCTTGGATAAAGGCGCTTGCTAAATAAACAAATAATATAATAATAAATTTCACTTGTTAAGTGTGACACATGTTAGCAACAGTAGGAAGCCTTGAATTTTACCAAATATGAATAAAGACATGTTTTGCAGAGAACAAATAATAAGGATGAGAACACTGCATTGTACTTAGTGCTTAATAACCCAACACTCTGACCAAATCTAACCACTCTTACTGCTTGTACAGTCAGCGATAGTACCTGAACTTTCACCTCAAGTGTATTACCTTCTTTACTACACACGGGATAGTTCATCCCTCATCCCCAGACTGGCATGATACAGTGGAATGCTTAACAATTCACTTTATAAATAATTTAACTTCAGTTAGGACACTAAATCAAATAAGGATTTGGCCTTACTGTACATCATTTTTACCCTCCAAGGTATGTTCAAATAAAGGTCACCATATCTTGCAGCATTTGCAAAAAAATATAATTTCCTTTATTTGTCCATAAAGGCGTTAAAGTAGCTGCTATTCATGGCTTCAGGGTCGTGCATACTGTAACCTTACCCTGTATATTACCTTGCCTGTGGAAATGGCATTTCAAGTAGAACAAACCCAAGCCCAAGATCTTTAAAGTTACAGGTCTGTATTTGTATTGAATGTAACATTTTCCTTAATGTAAGTTGCTGAGACATACTGAACATTTTAGTCAATACACATTAAATGAATCATATTCTACTAGGTAGAATGTACAGTGGATTAAACTGAAAATATTCTTTCCTGTGTAATTGTTTAACTAGATGCAACTTTTGCCCATTCCATACTACCTAAATAATGAGCAATCAACACACGTTGAAACCACATAATTGCACTAGATACCCCCAAAATTGTTACATTTGGTAAAGGACAATTTTACATTGATTGAAATTCTGTTATTTAGTAAGGATCCACTGTCACTATAGCACTAGAGAAAGCTGTCTTATACCACCAAAATCAATATTTTATCTGTTAAAGTCCAATTGTTAACCAGAAAGATTTGTTTTTGATCACAATGCTCCATTAGTTTAATAATTGTCCGTAATAAACCCTTTATCAACCTTAATACAGCATCCATAACTTCACAAAGGGAATCATACATTCATATATGGACATGTCTACTTGGTTTAGTTTCTTCATCACAAACATTAATTATCTCTTATTAACAAGCCTCCGTTTTATACAAGAAACAAAAAAACACAGTATGATTTTTCTTGTCACTCTGGACTTGATGTCAAAAGATAAGTTGCAATCTTGCAACCAATTTATTCTACATGAAATATAAGCTGTGCACCAGAATCTCATTTTAACAGATTATCTAAACATGCAGGTCATCTGTGCGGTAATAGTATCTGTGGAAATAAAGGCTGCAATATCTTTATAATTTTCAGATATTAGGTAACCATTGAAGTGTTTCTACAAAGTGCATTTCAGAAGTATAAAGTGAGTGTTATTAAATACTGTTAAATATTAGAGAATATTCTCTATTTTCATATCCATTTTCAAATCAATTAAGTACTTGTTGTATATTTAAGTGCTAAACCAGACCAAAGACTCCTATTCTTGTTGTAGGCTATCAATAATTTTGGACCCTGCATTGAACAAATTATTACAAAGCCAGGTGCAAGAGAAAATGCACACTTAATCTGCTCATGTCAACTCCATTTTGTCTGCCAATTTGACATGCCACAGGTATCCAGCACAAAGACACACCATCAGTATCCTCAAAATCGCCTGAAGGCAGCAGGTCATGTTTTGCTCAAATGACTTTGCTCCTGAGCCACTACTTTGCTCTTGCCTCTAAATAGCAAAAATAACCCTTTTATTGGAGGTTAACATTTGATAGGTCTGTGCTTAGTAGGACTTAAAATCAAAATACATCCACTATTATGTTAAATGAATTCTACATTATGGTGATGTCTGAGATATGATCACACTATTAGACCTTTGTTTATTAAAATCTGTAGATTTATTTTATATTAAATTTCCTTCTACCAGATCAAGGACTAAAAAAAAAGTTTACTTCAGCTAGCATAAGTTATAATTCATGATGTGCACTACAAACTATTGATCTTGCAGATATTTTGTTAACTTTAAATTAGGTGGACAGCAGTGTTGTTCAACTTACGTGCGTGCTTCACTGTGGCATGCATGAATAGCTTTTTTCCTGGTATTTTCCAAACATTCAAACGCCTAAGGGTGTGTATTTATACTCCAAGCATAACATAAAGAGTCAGATTGGGTTCAATGCTCACCCAGAGAGATGGAGTGCTCTTTGTATTATAATTACATTGGGCATTGCGGGTGGTCACCTTCTCAGCCTTGGGTTGCACAAAGCCTGAATTATTAATTTTGGCTGGTTGGCCTAATTAGGTCTTTCAAACCTGTCTGTGTGTATCAGGCTGGTTATCAGTAGTTACGATTAGCAGGCACAGCAGATAAAGAAACTCCAGGCCTTTGTACAACAAAATGTTATGTCTTGCGGCATTCAACTGAGGACAGGCACATGAACTAGGAACAAAACTAATCTTACTTGGCAGTATTTTATCAACATTATTAAATTGAGTAAAATGTTAACAAGTGTCCCTATTGCATTCGCAATGAGAATCAACTCTAATGAATTTCATATTATACACTGTATCATATTATACCATACCAATTTTGTTTACATAGCTCACTTCATAAACAAGTATCCCAGAGTGCTTTACAGACTAACAAGCTCTACACTGCTAACTCAAAAATGAAGATATTCTTTATATATTAACCACATCTAAACATAGTAATCGCACATCATAGGTCCAGCCAGACCCCACATGCCAAATTTAACATTTGATAAATAGTGACATGGTTGTGTGCATGAACCCAGATCTCTCTTGAATATGCCACACAAATGGTACTACAATAAAATTAATAAAATGTGAACTTCGACTTGCACTTTTCCAACTGAAATATGAATGGATTTCTGTCATGGAGGAAATAAAACAACGTCCAAGACATAGGCTTTTTAGGTTGAACAGGAATTTCCTTTATTTAGAATGCTGGTCATACAAAAAAAAATGTTTGGAGGGAGAGGTAGAGGGCAGATTTTCACAATAGTTTTTGGACAACAACCTTGAACACCTTGGACTGTATTTTCTCCTATTTTCCATAGGAAATTAATTAGATGGGCAGTTTGTCCATAGTTTGCACACAGGGAAAATCAGGCCCCTTGTGTTCCCAGGAAGAGAGTTCTAACTTTGAGAAAATAATAAACAAACAGAATAGGACAAAGACCATGACAGCTTGTTTGACGTTATTTTTTTCTTCTATTTTTTGTGAGCAGCTGATAAGACTCAAACCCTTCTCTAACTGCAGCAAAAGGGGATTGTTAACCACTGACCATGAAAAGCCAGCTCTACCATAGCTCTAACGAGAACTTAGGATGAATTTGCATCCCTTACCACTCTCATTGTATAACATTTTGATGGAGGGTTCAACTGTGTGCAACCTTTCAAATACAGTACAACATCGCATATCCGACCTACTGTGGACTGGGGTATAGGCGGATATGTGAAAAAGTCGGATTTGCGAACATCTATAGAAAAAGCATTACACATCCATAAATAGGTTAGTAAACAAAAACAACAGACAAACTGCTTTAAACATGGGGACATTTTTTGCTTTAAAAGTAAGCAAATGTACACAAGATTAATTAGGCTACACAGTGTTGCTATGCGGCTTGTTATAAGCCATCTCCAAGCAAAGTTTAAATATATATATATATATATATATATATATATATATATATATATATATATATATATATATATATATATATAAAACAAACTGTAAATGTACAGTAACCTGCAACTGATGGCTTCTTTCTTAACTCTAGAAGTCCCTGCCTCCCTGGTTCTGCTTTCTTAATATCTCTGTCACGGTACTTTGCGCTCTTTCTTGATATTGCCAACAGCCAATAAGCAGCTCAGCCTGAATATTGCTTTGGCTAATTTAAACAAATGTCAGGTAAGCATTGTGTTTATGAAGCTTGCTTTGTTTAATTCAAATGTATTTAAAAGCTACAACAACACACTGCCAATATCTGCAATATCTGTTCATCATATAAACACATTGCAGAAGCTTTCTCGACTGGTGTATTGAAACATCACACTTACACACAGCTGACTGAGACACGCACACAGCCCGCCTCTCTTAAAGGGGAACGCACCAAAAGGCTGATTGCTATAACGCTTTCTCTCTGTTTCCATCACGGAAGTTGCATTTGCTGCCAATGCCATTACTCTCGTAGTCTACTTTTAATATGTATTTATTTATTTAGCGTGGCGGTTAATTGATCAGGGTGGTTATGTGACGGTCGGATATGCGACATTCCACAGTACACACGTGGAAAAATCTTTGGAATGGATTCAATAAAACAGCACAGTATCAGTTTCCTATTATGTTACACACAAAACCACACCCGAAAAACCATGTATTTATAAGATGTTGTAGGCACCAAATAAATAAGTAAACCTACTAAATTTCCAATGGAAATGTGGCTTGTGCTAGGGCAATGAGGAGACCCAATAAATAATGTACAGTAGTATGTTTTCCATATTACCATTCTCTATCTAAAAGGAAATTATACATGTCATCTGTATAAAAGGAAATTATACATGTCATCTGTATAAAAGGAAATTATACATGTCATCTGTATAAAAGGAAATTATATATGTCATCTGTACAAAAGGGTTAGTTTTCTTTTTAAAATCCTTTGTGAAAGAAAGTCTTTAGACTGTCCAACTACATGATCACTGAGCTTGTTCTAACAAATGTAAATGCAGTGCTTTAAACCAAGCAGCTGCTATGCTTCAAAGCCTTCCAGCACTAATGGTGCTATGATGTGTTAATTTCTGATTAGCCTTTTGATTCTTAGAATTAGTTTCTATGAACTGTTTCTCAGTTTAAAACAGGTGCTTTTACTGATCAATATGGCAAGGCACTATTTGGAAAAACTTTTTAAATTCCCATCATGCCATAAAATACAATACTATAAATAATGATTTTTCCAACTCATCTGTAGAGTCATGTTACCCATGAATTGTGTTCACAGGTCTTGTTCCTAGTTTCTCAGTATCCTTGGTCACTTAGTAACATGTCACTTTGACTTATCCTGTGTGGGTAATTTTATACACTTAGTGTGTTCTTTTCAAAAAGTGACATTATCATTGTGTAACTGGGACTTGCCATACGCTACAGAATCCATTGCCCAGTTACATATTTATTTTGAAAACACAGTACAGTAATATTACCTTTAATTAATATTTATTTTGGGTGGAGAAAACACTTACTTGATAAGATAAATGTAATACAGGTGAATTGTGGCACAGACATTCTACTAAATACAAGACAAAGAGCTTGCTGAAGCTGGAAAAAAATGTATTTTGCAGAGGAGGAAGACAAGACTAAAGAAAGAAAACGTCAAGAAAGCTGAAGCTGAATGTTTTGTTGGACGAGCTAGCAAAAAAACAAATGAGTGCTATTTAGAAAGAACAGCAGTAAAGCTGTATATTCCACAAAACAAAAATATAACTGAAATTGTTAATGTCCTGGATGCAGAAAAGCACACAGTAGATAAAGTTCAACGTAACTTTAATGATCTAAAGAGTTTTAAACTGTTAAAATGGTCTCATTTGCACACAGGTTGTGGATTAAAAAAATTGGAACGAACAACAGATTCTTGAAATGTATTTGTTTACGACTGTAAGTGGCCCTGGATAAGGGCGTCTGCTAAGAAATAAATAATAATAATAATAATAATAATAATAATAATAATAATAATAATAACAGTATGACAAAGGTATCACTAAAGTTAACAGGAGCTTACTACAGTATTATGATTGACACATACTATATTATTTATTTATTTATTTCATAGCAGACACCCTTATCCAGGGCCACTTACAGTTGTTACAAAATATCACTTTAGAGAATAACATATTACAGATATGAGCAGTTATAAAGTATAGTAAAATCAGTAGAAAATAAGAGCAAATTCAAATGAGAGCAAAATAAAGAATACAGTAAGTAATTACATTTAAGAGCGAATCTGACTCAGAGCAGTTAAACTCATAGTAAAAATATTTGCTTATAAGAGTAAATTCCATTAAGAGCATGTATTAAGTACAATAAATGGATAAGAATGATTTCAAAAGAGCAATTACAAAAAAAGTGAATACGGATACCTACAAGAGTAAAATCAAGTACAAGATACAGGAAATAGTTATAATTAAGAGCAGTAGTAGAATACAGCAAAGTATGGAGCAGTTCAGTGCAAATACAAGATGATGCAAGTAGTAGAACAATTGGGTGCCATATAGTCCAGTATAGTCGAGTTGTGAGGTTTACAGATACTGAATGAACAAGTGTGTCTTGAGGAGGCACTAGAAGGTTGTCAGGGACTGAGCAGTCCTGATATCCATCATTGAGGGCAAGGGTGGAGAAGGAGCAGGATCCGGAAACGGAGATAGGAGGGAGCAGAAAGGTTGAGACAGCGATAGGCAATTACAAGAGAATATACCGGTATATTGTTTGGAATTATCATACCGCACCTCAAAAAGATTATTCGTTTTTATTATAGATGAATATACAATATACAGTACATGAAAAATTGGGAATTGTATTTTATTTTCTAAAGGGCCACTTTCTTAAACCGTCTCCGAATTAAATAAAGCCAAAAAAAACTGGTGCCGTTTTTTGTGTTTCAGCAATAATACTTCAGCTGGGCAGATGTCAATTTTAAATTGTGTATTGGTAAATGCTGCATTGGCAGTAAAAGCTGCCAAATACATGAGTTTCTCATCAACCATAGTGCCATTACAGCAATGCAAAAAGGAATTGTGTGACTGCAGGGGTCCCCAGTCTGAGGATTCATACTGATAGCTGTGGGCCATCTTTAGATTCTTTACATCTTTCTAAACCCACCCATCATAACACTATAACCCAGTAAAATATGTAATAAATATAGAGGATGTTATAACCATCACGTAACCTTACAACTTACTCTCTTTTGAAAATAGAAATATTGCATAAAATTACTCAAAAACAAACTTACTCAATGATAAGCATCATTGCATTCCTTTGAAAATAACCCCCTTACTCTCACATATAACACTCATATTTACTGCAGGTTAAAGTTTTGACAGGAAATACAAAACTAAAACTAAATGCCAAATTCCTAACAAAGTATTTGCAAAAGATTTTGAATTACGAATCATGGAGACAGCTACATGTTTTCTTTTCTATGAGAAGCATAAATGACAGTACTGTGTAATTCAGCTTGGCACATTTTTAGTTTCGTTTTCAACTGTTTGATCTTTGATAATAGTTGGGATTGAATGCTAACAGATACAGAGTATCAGTAAACGTGTGCGTGCGTGTGTAATCTCTGCATTACTGAAATTGCTCTCCATAGCCCTGCCTCAGGAGGTGGTTCTCAGTGTATTAAATTAACTAATGCTTTTTATATTGACACCTGCTGTGTATTAGGAGGCTGTGTGGTCCAGTGGTTAAAGAAACAGGCTTGTAACCAGGAGATCCCTGGTTCAAATCCCACCTCAGTGGTAAATCCATCTCAGTTACATATATGAGGATGATGGGAAATGTAGTTCTAAGAGGTCCATGTGGGTACATGGGAAGCCATTTTGAGGCAGGGAATGCAATTTAAAAGTTTAAAAAAGTGGTCAAAATGTAAAAAAATAAAGAATATATACACACCTTACGTAAACAGTTGTAGCAACACATGGGAACATGTAACACAATAAAATAAAAAGGTCCTTATGTGCCCTTTAAGGAAACAACTATTACACTGTTTATACCAGGGTCAATTCCTTTCTTTTTCAATTCCAATTAAATTTCAAATTCCTTATAAAAATAAATTTCCAATTCCCAATTCCATTACCCAATTCCCAATTCCAAGTCCAAGTCCAATTCCTTCAAAGGAAATGACCACCATCAGTAACTTTCTTTCAGCCTTCTGTTAACCTTCTGTTAAATTTCAGCAGCCTACCACATGCTACTTGCTTTATTATCATGTACCAGGTACTTTAAGGTACTTCTTTGATGGTACTCTGCTACATAGGTGCCAGGTTCATTGAGAAATGTTCCCTTCCCTTCCCTGTTTTTCTGCAAATATAACAACACTAAACTAGATACGGCAATTATTATATAATACACACCTCAAATGTGATTTGATCATTAGCTTTGCAGTTGCTGTAGATATGACCCCTTTTCTTCTGATTCTATTATACATGCAAGACATCACCCTCGCAGTCATGGCAATTCATTAGTTCTGCTTTTTGGAGACCAGCTGTAGTATCAGGGATGTGATTCACTTTGATTGCCGCAATATTTTATAAGCACAGGGGAGATAAGTGATTTGATGAGGTTATGTATTTAATGGCAGATATTATTAAGTGCAGGATGTGTGGTCAGCAGTGATAGGGAGCATATGTTTGTGTCACAAAACACTGCCCTCCAATGGCACTTGATGAGTCAAGGACAAACTCTCCTTACTTGTCAGATTGTTTTCACTGCCACAGATATTGTGAGAATTCTCTAAATTCTCAAAACTGCTGATATCAAAGACCCATATCAATTTGGCTGATTTATAGTTACTAAAACCATAACAGGTTTTAGTTTATAGCAGACTGTGAATGTAATTCAAATTTGTATGTTCTTTAACACTGTTTATTTTCATCTTGTGTGGCCAGCAAATGTTGGAGTTTAATTTTTCATTAAACTTTGCAACTAGCAATGCAACTATTAGCTTCAAAATAGTGATACGATGAGGCAAAGAATAAAATGAAAAATTGAACGGGAGATAATTGAGATCATTTATCTGCTGATCTCAACATAACAATTTTTTGTTTATTTTTCCCGGTCCTTTTTATGCACCTTTTAAATCAATCAAACCACTCTAAATCTTTACTAAATATATTGTTTGATTTTTTTACAATGTATTGGATGTCAATCGAATCCATTCAGAATTAGCCTGGTAATTGATTGAACTATCCTGTCTACACTATATTCATGCTGTCAAGATACTCCTAACCAGTCACCATTCAGAAATATAATATGGGTAATTTCTCAGCCCTAGCTCTTTCATTCTAATCAAAATATCCTAATGCTTGCAACCGTTCCCAGCATATAGAAGAACAATTCATAGAGCCATATAATTACTATTATTTTCCAGTTCACTTGGCAATAAATGTGTCCTCAATTTTGATAAACAAACAGAATAATTACAATGATTAGCCAATACCTTAAATATCTGTTGACGTTTTATCGAAGTTGCAAATGTTAAATAAACACAGAATTTAGTGTGTATGTATCCTTTGTAAATGTGTCAAAAGCATATCGGATGGGCAAATCCAATGGGATTTTGACTAATAACCAGGGGTATAGCAAGAACTCCAGAGTATCATAGGCAGCTGCTCACGGATTCCCATCCACACAATTTTCTGCTGACATGTGTATTTCCCAGATATCTGGGGGTAATTTGGACATAGAAAAAAAAAAAAATTGTACAGGAGAGGGGACACCACATATACAAATAAATACATACATAACTAAAAAAATCAACTGTTTTGTACCGTCCATAAAACTATAGAAAGAAAGAAAGTTAGGAGACAGGTCAGTTATGTATTGCATTGGTACACCAGTGGTTAAGGGCCAAGACTAGTGTGTTTTTAACAATAGTTAAAATCTATTACAAATTCTCTGAAAAACAGAGTTGTCATGCCAGTAATTGATGATCAAAGTCTCTCTGGTTCTTAGTTGCATAAATGCTGGATTACATTTTTTTTTTTAATGTTATATTTATTCTTGTACACAAGTCATGGGCTCAATTCAATTAAATTCAAATCATTTATAAAAGGTGGATGAGGGGCTATTTTAAATGCTGAGTTTAAGGTCACAGCTGACATGACCCGAAATGTTCAGAAGATCAATGGGAGAAGTTCTGTGGGGAATAGCAGAGCAGAAAGGTTACAAAGCTAACACCAGGCAGTCTCTCATTAGAACCATCAGGCAGAATGCAAGGTTATATGAAACATAAAGCAGTAAAAAAGAAGCACATTTAGTTGTAAAGCATAAATAGAGGTGAAGAGTCCAAGGCTCTTAAAAACATTTTCTTACCTCTCAATCGCAACCTTCTCAGCAATCTCTCATTGATTTGCAGTTGATCTTTTAGTTTCTATCCTGACTCAGATGTATCCAATGTATCCTGAAATAACACTATACATTTCCTTCCTCTACTTCAATTAATAGGACCCCAGTGATACCTCTTAGTTTCCTATGTGCAGTGTAGAATGCAAGAGCAGGGTTCAAGTGAGGTTCTACAGGGCATTTCCTGTAACATAGGAAATTAACATATTTGGTGTTTGTTCAAGTGCAGAAACAAAAACGTTGTCCCTACCGCCCTCACAGGCAATTGTCTGACACTTATGGACATCCCTTTCAGTTATTAATGCTTAAAAATAAACTCTGTTTAAATTATTTTATTGTTTAAAATTTCAAATGTAGCATACATACTATATAATGTAATGTGTCTAACGCAAGATATGAAGTTGTACAACATTGATTTACAGAGATTTACATTTAAAGCGTCCAGTATTAAAAAAAAAAAAAAAAAAATACAGTAATAACAGTACTATACAGGGATATATTTTGGTCATTGCTCTAGATAGCTTTAGAAAAAATGATATAGAACTGAAGAGTGTATTGAAAAACATGGCTTGACTTTACCGATTTTTCCCCAATGGAACATGTGTTGAATTAAACTGACCTCAAGTCATCCATTAAGGGAAACAGAGCATTCAGGATGCCTAGAATGGAATGTCACATCACTGAGAACTGAAGTGTATTGCAAAACACAATCTCTGTGTTGTACAGGGAGTATTTTAGAGGCAAATGCAAAAAGAAAATACTCAAAACAAAATAGAAACTAGTATTTAATATCCAATACAATACCAGAATTACTGTTTACATGCTATTCATACCATTGTAATTGACTGTTGTTTTGAAGCTTATAAATTAAAAAATGTATGAATAAAAAATGCACAGTGTAATTAACAGGTTTGTCCTTACACCTCATCTGTTTATTAAAGGTCAGTTTCTCTTAAAAAGACACACAATTTAACCACTAGCTAACAACATTCTAAATTCCTGAACATTTTGGTAAAACTGTAATACATGTTAAATATACAGAATGTATAGTTAATTGGTAACTCTTCACATTAAGTGTCTCTAATAACTGTGTATTTACATAGTAGTTACAAAGTAAATCTTTTTGTACCATATATGTAAGTTCACAATTGTATCAGAAAAGAGTTAGCGATAGGGTTATATGGTGCACAACGATTTACACATTAAGTACATTGTAACTATGCATAATATCTTTGTAATTATGTGTAAATGCATATGTATTTACTAAGTAACTACTATGTAAATACACTGTAATTAGTTCAGGTAAAGTGCTACCAGTTCATTTTAGTAGCTTTTACCAAGAAAAAACGATCTTGTAAACTGGTGACTAATTCCTCCATGCGCATCTGGACTCCTAACTGGGTCTTGAATTGGACAATCCTGGTTAAGAGATACCGGAGTGTTTCACTAGTCTACACACAGAAGTCCCATTTTAAGACACCATCCAAGATAGTTATGAAAACAAGTGCCATGTGACTATTCAGTAATTCACAACTAACTAATACTCCTTTTTCTCTTTTTAAGTCTGTGGTAATCGATTTGATCTGCAAATACAAAGATAAATGAAAAATCCCTGACAGTTTCTGCCTTTGCCACCCACTCCCACCACCTGTATAATATTTTAGTTATAAAGAATGGATATGTTATAACCATTTTAGTGAAATTCTGAACAGTCTTTGATGTTATTTAAAGGTCATAATTTCCTCAATTTAAGGTTCTTTGAATCGTTCCGATGTGTGCATTTTCAACGACCACTGTAAAACGAACAGCTAGTACAAAGACTAGAATCAATTTTCATTCAACAGTAATCCCTGGTGCCCATCTCTAAATGTTTCAAAAAGCTCAATAAATATTGACACCAAAAAAAGTGATTACTGAAATTGTGTAAAAACCTTTTTGTTGAAACAAACAAACAAATGTTTCCAAACTGTTTTCTGCTACTATCAATCAGTACCTCCCACATACACATATACACATACTGTTACCTAAAAAAAGACACATAAAGCTTATAATTACAGTATCAGAAAGAATGTTGTTTAACACATCAAATACAAACAATGAAAACACATACACACTGCTATTGCTATGAAAAAAAGAAAACATGTTAGTTAATGAATTTATAATTAAAGCATAATTAACGATATTCATAAAAAAAAGTAGCATACAATTCAAAATGGTGCAGTGTGTGTTTCTGATTACTAACAATAGGTTCTGTGTAGAGCTGGAATACAACAATGAAATACAGCTTCTCTCTAAATTAGAAGTCAATTAGAGTCATGGACTTTGTATAAATGTCAGGTTCTCATGTGTGGGAGCTCATGTGGAACAATGGTGTTTCAGGCGATGTCCTGTTCAACACCTCAGTGATAGACTCAGGCTGTCTAAATTGTCCTTATTATATTACTAGGACAGCACGGTCATTCCTTTCTGCAGGTCTGGACTGATGGCCTTTGGTAGCATTAAAACAAAATTGTTTTGTTACAAAATAGAAGTATAAACATATCTCATATCTCAGATAACACCAGCTACTACTTCAGTGGTATCCCAGGGTTACTTACATTGTATTTGTTTTTAACAGTTGATACACATTTCCTACTGCAGCCCTATAGCTGGTCATATGTTTCCAAGTGCCTTTGACAGATCAGAGAAAACCCTGAGCTGATACATTGCCTTTGTCCAAACTGTCATAACAGTGTAGAAATACTAAAAGAATAGCCTCTGGTTGAAGAATGCGAGTTAATATGGAGCACTTCAATCCATATGCATTCAAACTCCATTTCAGCGTCTTTGCTGAACTAATGCAAATACTATCTTTTGTCAACCATTTTTATGTAGCTGCCAGGCAACGTTATTAGATAATGTGTGTCTTCTATGACCTTGGCTTGGAATTATTTTGTCTGTTGTCATATTAACTTTAATCCACTCTGTTATTAAATTCTTTCCTTGCCAGACTTCAATTGTTTAGCTGTTTTAGTTTTAGTTTGCATACAGATCCCTTTGTGACCTTAGAAAAGGGTAATTTCGGCACATATTCAATTCAAGTGGAGGTTCCAGACTGTATTCTTTCAGGTGAACAGCTTTTCTAGCCAGCTCATCTTTTATTTATTATGTTGGAGTTTTGAAGAAGAATAAAACATGATACAAACCTTTCACTGGTTCTTTAAATATTGGTATAAAATATTCTCTTCCAAAATAAAATGTTATGCAGTGAAGATCAATAAAATAATGTACATGCCTGAATTCAGTAAAAATGTAACTGATTGATATTTATATTAAATAGTTATTATATTGTATTTAACTAAGGATACAACACGTAATTAACTTAATACCAACAATGCTGACTTAAAATGAAACTTTAATAAAACTAATCTAAACTATAACTATTTAGGGGGTGGGTGTGTCAGTTCTGTGGTGTCCTGCACATATACTGAGAGCTATAAACCTGCAATTATTTAGTTTAAGAGCATAATCTGCAAACCTGTGTGGTATCTGCTTCTTCCCCTGGCTGAAATTCGTGTTGCTAACTTTGACACTGTCGATCACTCTATTCTCCTATCCTCTCTCACTGACCTGGGAATCTCTGGCACTGACCTGGCCTGGTTCTCCTCCTACCTCTCCGACCGCACCTACCAGGTAACCTGGTGCGGCTCAACCTCCACACCTCACCCTCTCTCAACAGGAGTTCATCAAGGATCAGTCTTGGGTCCTCTCCTGTTCTCTCTCTACACCCGCTTCCTGGGCCCCCTCATCACATCTTATAGTTTCTCATACCATTTCTATGCTGATGATGCTCAGATCTTCCTCTCCTTCCCCCCTCTGACCCCACCATCCCCTCCCGTATCTCTACCTGTCTGTCTGCTATCTCCTCATGGATGCACTCGCATCACCTCAAACTCAACCTCTCTAAATCTGACCTCCTTTTCTTCCCGTCCTCATCTTCCCCCCTCCTCTGATCTCGCTAACTCCATTCCTCTGGAATCTACCATGCTCTCTCCTTCCACCTCAGCCAAGAACTTTGGAGTAATCCTGGACCCCTGCCTCTCCTACTCCCAGTACATCTCTACTCTAGCACGCACCTGCCGTTTCTTCCTGAGCAACATACGAAGAATGCAACCCTTCCTCACCAACTACACCATGCAACTCCTCGTCCAGGCCCTGGTACTCTCCCACCTAGACTACTGCTAATCCACTGCTCCGCTCACTCCACTGGCTCCCAATCACCACTTGCATCCAGTTCAAGACTCTTGTACTCGCCTACCGATGCCTTGACCAGACTGCACCCAGCTACCTCCAGACCCTCATATCTCCCTACACCCCCACCCGCCCCCTCCGCTCCGCCTACACTAGAAGACTGTACCTCCTCTATGCTCCCCTGCCTCCAGAGCCCGCTCCTTCTCCACCCTTGCCCCACAGTGGTGGAACGACCTTCCTACGGATGTCAGGACTGCCCAGTCCCTGACCACCTTCCAGCACCTCCTCAAGACACACCTCTTCAGACAACACCTGTAAAACAACTCGTCCCTTCTGGACAATATAACACTCTGCTTGTAATGCACTTTAACTTGCACTTATCTGCTCCCTTTTTTACTGTATTTAATCCTGCACTTAATCCAATCTGTAGTATTTGTATTTCACTTGCACTCGTATCTAACCCTTATGTAACTATCAACACTGTTATCTGCTCGTGAATTGCCCCGATATCAAATCATACTGTATTTCGTATTGGTTCTTATTAGGACTGAGGTCATTGTATTTTGTATCTTGCTCTTAATTGTACTGTAATCATTGATATGTATTTTATTTTGTATACAACTATAAGTTCCCCTGGGTAAGGGCGTTTGCTAAGAAATAAATAATAATAAAATAATAATAATAACATATCAGTGCAATTAAATTTTCCTGGAAACCATTACTTTAAATGGTTTACAGATTTTGGAGCATTTTATTTCTCATTAATATAAAAAAATGTTTAAGCATTTCAGTTTCCCTGCAGCAAATACAAAATATAAAAGCATGGCAGGACCATTCATATTTACTGTACTTTTGCTTCTTTTGTTTGGCCTCTCAGTCACGCGTGACTCCAAACAGGGAGACGGGAGAAGGGCTACCCTCAGCCAAGGATTCCCTAAGGTTTCCTCCTACCAGCGAGTAGGGTTTTTTTTCCTTACCTGAGAGCCGAGCGGTTCATATTTAGTTTCTGCAGGGTGGGTGGCAGGACGGAAAGGCCAGGTTCTCCCTCAGTGCATTTTATGCATAGGAGGTGGGTCTGTGTTTCAGCTGCATACTTTTCATTCATCCTTTTCCTATTTTGGGGGGTAGGTGGCATTGCACCACTGCAGATGTTGCATTAACCATTCATCATTTTATTTTTCCAGTCATGGTTTGGCAGCTTTGTCTTTTGGGTGGAGATGTCATCGTGTTTTCGCTAGTCAGTCAAAATTGTGGATAGCTGTCAGCACCCACAGACATGGTCTCCGGCCAACTTCATTTTCATCATTAAATCGTCTGTTCAATTGCAATTTAAATCATCCGCATTGCAGATTTTCCGTACTGAAAGTGAGCAGGGTTGCGCCTTCTTTCCTTTGCTGTACCTTATTTCCTTTGCTGTCTTCCACAACGAAATCCCTATGGTCACGGGCACATTCTTCTGGGGTTTTTGTGTGTATGCATTTTTTTACATTTTGCCACAATTCTGTTTTAAATGCCCCGTATCTTAACTGCAATACAGCTTTAAATCCCGGTAACAAGCCTCCATTCCTGATTGTAATCTCGTTTTAAATCTCGCAAGCGGAGTCTCCAATAGAAATGTAGGAATGTGCTATCACTCAGTAGATGGGGCAGGTTTAAAGTATTCAGAACGAATCAATGATAGATAAAAGTTAGGAAGGCGGGGCATTGCCCAGCAGCACTGGGAAATGTATTTATTATTATTTTTGTAGTAGGTTTTATTTTTTATGGGAAAAGGGTAAAGTCAACGTGAATTGATTAACCATTGCCACAGTTTTTCCGGTGTTTTCCGGTGCTTATTGGCTATCCACTGATTTTTTTTTTTTTTTTTTTTGTATCGGGGTGTTTTATCGGGTTTTATCGGTTAAAACTGAAAATCAGGTCCCTAACCATAAAGTACTGTAGACTTGTATTCAGATGGAATTGTTTCCTTGCACCTTGTCTGGTAGTACAGCACATTCAGCCTGATAACACTGATGAAGGCGAATGTTTGTTTTCTTGACATTAGTTTGTTTTCTGTTGCTTAGCAATAATCTCTAGCAGTAGTTTTCAAAATGCTCTTCTATACATTTTTGGGCTTTAATAATTTTGGCTATATGTGGACTGACACTTACTAGATTGTGATATACATTTACTACTGTTAAACTCTGAATGCTCAGTTAACTGTTCTTGAATTTATACCCTAAAACCATTTTTGAAAATGTTTGTATTGAAACTAAATGTTCTTTCAGAAATGTGGGATATCCTCTTAGGAACATGCTGGTTATGCTGTCACACAGAGATCTGCTTGGTTGCTTTAACCCCCAGGTGACTGTCAGGAGTCATCTAATTTGTGAAGTCATCATTTATATTATTAGTCTAGGAACTATACTTTCAGCAAATGTTTGTATGGTGTTTTTCTTTATTTCAATAATCTGTCTATAAATTGTTGTTTTCTTCCTATCTTACACTCAAACTTACAAACCAATGTTGTTGTTTTATCATGATAGCCAGTGTCAGATGTAGTAAAACCTGTTTATTATCAATTAAAACACAAATGTGATAGTTTCAAACAACTTTGATAGCAACTCAGTTTTCTGAGCTCTTAATAAATATATTTTATATTTGCGCTTTCAACTTGAAGATAAATAATCTTGTCCAGCTTGTTTTTCTTCTTAGATTAATTCCTCGCAAATAAAATCAGCAGCTGAACTTCAAGGGAGTTAAAAGAAAGATGTCTCTTTCCTTTCAGGGGCTAGATTGAAATAAAATGCCAATACTGTGCTCATAGAAAGGCTACTTACTTTACATGAGTGGTTGCCTATATTTGTGTCTACCTATTTTTTTGACTGGTAACTACAGGTATTGTGCGTAAACACAATCAGCTCAATTTCATTTGGGAACAATCTATTTGAACCTTGACAGTGACAGACTATAGAAGGGTCTGACTGCATGTCTGGTTATTTGATGAAAGTATGTGACTATCTTGCCCATGGGAGTATTTGTCATTTATCTGGACTCCACAACTAATATGTTTGCAGAACTCTAGGTTAAGAGGCACTTTAAGTTTCGGGTTGTCTGTCAGCATGCATTTTATCACTAACTTGTTATTCCAGTCACAGAGGGAAGGCTTTAGCAAAGTCATTTAGTTTATTGCAGTGTAGAATTGCTGTGTTTACTAAAACTCAGCAGGTAATTAGTATAGGACTTTAGTGAGAAATGTGCAACTGCATTCCACATCATATAAAGCAATATCCTACCTCACACTCCTGCAAACCTTTTAAAAAGTACCACATGGAAGGTGGTAGATGTAGTAAAGTGTTGCATCTGTCGCAATCGTTGCAAACCACATGCAAACCAGTCGGAAGTGTAGCGTGAAATGTACTAACAAAACATACCCCTTTTTTCGCTTTCTTTGCTGTTAATGTGAACAATGCAGTTGGTCGCCCTTCTTTACGATAGCATCAAAGTCTGGTGCTATCCTTGTTGTTGAAATCCGCAAAACAGAGCTGAGATGCTGGTCAGTTAACTGGGATCTGTAGCGAGATTTGTTGAAATTCAG
The DNA here is from genome assembly GCA_030684275.1 of Acipenser oxyrinchus oxyrinchus. Taxonomy (NCBI): domain Eukaryota; kingdom Metazoa; phylum Chordata; class Actinopteri; order Acipenseriformes; family Acipenseridae; genus Acipenser; species Acipenser oxyrinchus. The sequence continues at coordinate 37,244,447 of CM060258.1, forward strand.
TAGTGAAAATGTTTGTTCACACACATAGGTGGAGGCGAACAACACAAGAATTTTCTGGGCTACGGTGCGGATATTTGGGAACTTTGTTTCATTCAAAGAGGCATAAAACTTGTCCAGTGTTTGTGAATGGTACTTTTCCTTCACAGTGGAGTCGCACTGGAGTTCGATGAGCTCCAGTTGTAATTCTTCTGGTGCTTTCTCGTAGTCAAATGAAAGTGGGCATGACACCAGCTCCAGTGTCTTCTCGATCTTCTCAAAGTCAGAGAATCGACGAGAAAATTCTCCATGCAGGTCACTCAGAATGTTGCTGTACCTGTCTGCCCGCTCCGACGACACTTCCAAGCGTTTAAGTGTTGGAAAGTGAGCGAACAGTTTGCTCTTCATTTGTTTTGAAAACAAAATGAGCTTGACTTTGAAAGCTTTCACATTGGAATACAATTCGTGAACAAACACATCTTTGCCCTGCAGCTTCACATTAAGTTCATTTAAATGTGCCATGATATCCACACCAAAAGCGAGGTCGCACACCCAGTTTGAATTCCTTAATTCAGGGAAATCGTTTTCTTTCCCCTGCATTTCCAAGAAAATGCTAATTTCATCTCTAAGCTCCCACACTCGCTGCAACACCTTTCCTAAACTGAGCCAGCGGACATTCGTATGATAAAGTAAGTCCTGGTGTTCAGCATCAGTGTCCTCAAGAAGGGAAATGAATTGCCGATGATTAAGCCCCTTGCTCTAATGTAGTTCACTATTTTCACTGCTGTGTGAACAACATGATCTATGTCCAGAACATTTTTGCAGAGTGCCTCCTGATGTATGATACAGTGCAGAAAAATGATTTCTTTCTCAGAGTCTACATCTTTTACTTTGTCCTCAATTCTTTTTAAAAGTCCTACGTTTTTCCCAGTTAAATTTGGCGATCCATCTGTGGTCACGTTTGCGAGTTTACTCCAGGGGAGCTTCAGACGTTCAAGGCAACCAGACACCCTCTCATACAAATCCAATCCCTTTGTTGTGCCTTTCATTGATTCCATAGATAAAAATTCCTCTGTGATTTCAAATTTGTTGTTAATTCCTCTCACAAAAATCAAGAGCTGCGCTGTGTCCTTTATGTCAGTACTATCATCGACAGCTAATGAAAACAGCGTGAAGCACTGTGCTTTCCTGTTCAACTCAGAGGCCAAGTCTTCATCAATTACTTCAATACGGCGAGCAACAGTTCTTCGTGACAAACTAATGTTCTCAAACGTATTTTTGTATTCAGGGCACAGCATGCCAGCAACATCAACCATGCATTGTTTCAAAAACTCCCCTTCAGCAAACGGCTTATTTTGTTTAGCTATCTTGAATGCCAAAACATAACTTGCCTTCGTAGTGGCTTCCTGAACTGCAGCTTGTCGCACAAAAATGTTTTGCTGAGATTTTAAATTAGAAGCGAGTTTCTGAGCTTTTCTTGACTTTTCTTCTGTTGTTAAGTTGCTGCCATAATTAGGATGTTTTGTTGTAAAATGGCGATTCAAATTGTACTCCTTGAACACAGCGATGCTCTCTTGACAAATCAGGCAGACAGCCTTCGAGTCGACATTTGTGAAAAAATATTTCTCAATCCACTCTTTTTGAAAACTCGACACTCACTGTCCACTTTTCTTCTCTTTGAAGTGCTCATTTTTCTTCAGAAAGCATAAAAACAAAAACCTAGCTGCTGCAATTCAAGCGGCTGTTTCGCAAGCTTGCATGCATTCTAGCAAAGATGAATAAACGTCATACACATACTGCGCCCACGTGAGGCGTTGCAAAGCGCTTTGTTTTGGCAATGCAATCTCTGTCTGTGTCGGTCGTGAATTAAAGAATGCTTTGCAGCCGCAGTTCTTATTTGCGCTTTAGCCTTAAATGAATATGTAATTCTGGGCATTCCTGCAGAAATTAGCAAAAACAAGGTGGAGAAACAGTGCAAATGAGGGATCAAAAATATTGTAATCAGATGTACTAAAGCTGCGGGCAATTGCAACACTTACAATTGCATCAATTTGTTAAGAACCTTTGAAAGCATGTTTTATTATTATTATTTGTTTATTTAGCAGACGCCTTCATCCAAGGCGACTTATAGAGACTAGGGTGTGTGAACTGTGCATCAGCTGTAAAGTCACTTACAATTACGTCTCACCGGAAAGACGGAGCACAAGGAGGTTAAGTGACTTGCTCAGGGTCACACAATGAGTCAGTGGCTGAGGTGGGATTTGAACTGGGGACCTCCTGGTTACAAGCCCCTTTCTTTACCCACTGGACCACACAGCCTCCTTTTAAACAGTCACAACTGTTGCTGGCATTTCCCAGTCCTCTTTTTCTCGTGTGTTGCCAGTTGTGCTCAATGTATTTTTGAGACGAACGCCCAAGTACCTAATTTTCACTAAAGTCAGGGTGTACTTACAAGCACACATGTGCCACTAACCCCTCCATTCTGAGCATCTGTATAGGACCATGATCTATTGTGTGTTAATTCTCTAGGCTACTAAGTAGACCAAGTTGAAAATAATAATAATTAAAATTTAAAAAAAACAACTAAAATCGTTTAGTTTCAATTTATGTGTACAATGCAGCAGCATGATTTATTTTGTGTTACCAGCAGGTTAAAGTACCAAAAAAGTGTGCTAGGTATTAATTTGATTTTACTACTATACTGTATACTGTATAGGCCTACTGTACAGATTTATATTTTTACATAATGTAATATGTACCGTACTGAAAACACATTAGTGTTATTTCAGTGCAATGATTTATATTTAAAATACATTGAGAACTGTAAACGTATGTGTGTGCGATTCTATTGTATTGTTTTTAAACCCGACATCTCCTTATGTCGGACAAACATGCGCGGTTTAGCGAGGGCTACTGTATGATTATGAAAAGCTTTTTGGGGTGAAGGTGGGTGCCCCACTATAGAATATGATGGGATTAAACTGCCTTTCACTATATATACTGTATATATATATATATATATATATATATATATATATATATATATATATATATATATATATATATATATATATATATATATATATATATAACAGTATTAAAATAGGTAAGATGGAACAGAATGCATTGTACAGATGATGTCTACATTTAACAAAAACAATGTTATTTTGATTTTTGCACCTTTCCATGAATAGACATTATCCTTCAGGCACTCTCTGCTGCAGCACACCACAATGCAATTGACACTATTTTATTTAAAAAAATGTGGCACAACTCTCACTAGAGATCTCGCTAAGATGGCGCAAATATTATTTAAATGAGTATATTGCGGCTCTCTTCATTAACATATTTTTTCGTAATATAAACATAGTTGCTAAACATGGTTCTTAGTACTATACAAGAGACTGACAAGATTATTATACAATTAGGGTATTGTTTAAAAGGTAGAACCTATTAATTAACTAACACAATGCAACACTGTATAACAAAACAGGCCTATTTTTGTAGAAAGAAAAAATAACATAACATAATAATAATATTTTGGTAGATTAGAACTTTTAAAGGCAACGATTGTCACCATTTTTGCTCAGTCCCTTTAAAGTGGTAATACAGGGTTGTTAATTACTGGGTAATTACCATGTAATGCTAAATGAATGACCTTGCCTGAAGTATAAAGTCCCTATATTAACACAGATTCCTATCAGGTAATTGTATTTTTTACTATATAATTGAAAGTATTCTTATTATGAGTGTTTATGCACTTGCACCTTTTCAAAATGTTTTTTAAGTAGTTTATCATGTTGCATTTAGCCATTTGACCGGGACCTGACGATTGTCTGATTCAGTTTGCTGGTTGCATCGTTAGTTTCATTGATAAGTCGATTACTCACAGGGAGTGTAACTAGAACGCTGATGCAGATTACCACGAAAGTCCCCCTTGTTTAAGTATCCTTTGCTTCTAAAACAAGACATTGTAAAGTTATCTGTACAAGAATCCATCAAAATACAAAATATTATGATGCATAGATAGTATTACCCATCTGTGGTACTGATATAGACATTGTATGTTTCTTTTTGTAGAAGTCATTGTGCTATAAATATACAACAATGTCATTTAAAAATAATTTATATTGAAAATGTCATTCCTATGGAAACAGAAAAAAACTCATCCTGTAATCAGACCCTATCAGTAATATTAAGACAGACATCCACATATTGAATGTTTTTTAAAAAAAAAATTTTATGTGCCATTACAAATTTTGCTCTACCATGATATGCATTAGCACATCATTGAATGAGAAAACATGAATGATGGGGGAAAAGCATTCACTGTGCATACCTGATGTATTAATACAGACACATTTCAACCTCTGTTGCATCTCAATGCATTGCTCTTATGACAGCATAGAACCTTGTATAACAAAGAGCTCAGAAATAGCATGAGGGTCACCAAAAGTCGATTGTTGGCCCATAATAAAAACTGCCAAGAAAACGCTGGTAATGGAAGGTAATGCAGAAGAATGTGTCTGTTCAGTGTGGTAGCTACTGATATTGTGTAATATCATCGAATGGATGTGCACTGTTGATATCATTTTCATTCTTTTCATGTTCAACAAAAAGGAACGTGACCAAAGTACAACGAGCACAACATCATTGTGTCCCTTACCAGTTGCATAGCTCTTTCTGCTCTAAGGTTGAGGTTATGTTTTTTCTATGAGAAGACCTCGCCCTATCACCTTCCAAAATCCCTTCAAAAAAACTTGATGTACAAAGAAATGTTACTCCTGTTTTACCCCAGCTTGGTAAGACCTGTATGTCCCAAGTGCAAGTGAAAAAGGTGTTGCTGAATTTTAGTAGTAATGTAGCTGAATAATTAAACACCATCCATATTATATTTGTATTTCACTGCCATTTTTGCTTCAGCACCATTTATATGAAGCTTTTACCTACCTTTAAAGCACTCAGTAAACCACATTGCTTAAGGCATAGCAATTACACGCACTCTAAGAAGGTTAGTTGCCTCTCTATCACATCTCTCTTTTCATTAATTTTAGATTGGAAAGTTTACTTTATTGACCCCATTCTTTACATTTAGTAAGCACCAGAATATCCATTGCAGAGCCTGAATACTGAGGGCTCACAGTCACTGCAGATTTAAAGGTATTCATTATTAGTTTAGTAGCTTCAGCACAAACAACCTATTAAGTAGAGTGTGGCATTAAATGGTTTTCAATGGGTATACAGTACATAGTAATAATGATATTAAAAATAAGTATCATTGTTTTGGAAAATATTCAGCTTTTTTTATTTTTTTATTTTTTAGTAGATTTAGACTGGGATATCTGAAGATTGTGACCTAATAGCCCATATCTTTAAAAAGAACAAATCAGAAGTTTGAAGGATGAAGGGCCTTGCACTGTCTTTCAAAAACTTTCACAAAATTCCAGCACACTTTCAAAAACATTGATAATGGCATTCAGATTGACATGACAGTGACATTCTGCTATGGGCGCTCCATCTGATTACACATTTAAGCTTGTAATGTCACATCACCTATCAGCTATCCTAGAACAGGTTTTGGAGCCTGTCAGCATAAAGTGATGTTGAAAATACTGATGTACTGTCCTGTTGTAAAGAGTAATGGATGCCTATCCAGCAAATTCTGAATTAATAAGAGTCTGTTAATGAATGGCCAGACACTATAGAGTAGCTCCGACACAATGATGCGTTATCATTGCAAAAATGAGGAGGACAGGGGATCTATGCAGCACTGACAAATGCTACAGACTCAGCAAGTAGAAGTACACAAAAAAAAAGATAAATATGTATTTGCATGTTTTTATAAAATCTCACTTGAGCAAATGTTCTATTCTGTACTTAGTAACAGCAAACAATTTGGCTGTGGAGTTTCTGGGGAAGAGACTAATTGTAAATGCAAACTGAATGTCCTCTATAGCCTTTAGTCTGGTTAAAAAAGGAACTGATTGATTGATCTATTGATTGATATATACAGCCCTAAACACATCAGATCACTTTGTTTAAAACCTGTGGGAGTCTTCTAAAATCACCAGAATCAGTCATTACTTTGTGAGAAATGTTCTACAGCCTCATGCAGGCCAATCGAATAAACTGCTGTGCTTTTAAGCTTCAACTCTGATCTTCCATAACTCTCACTAATGAGGTGACCATAGTGCCATTTTTATCTGTTTATCTGATTAATAAATAACTAAATACAATAACTAATGTTCATTGTTTATTCATAACTATCAACAGGAAAGCATACAAAATATCAATACACCTGTCACAGTGATTTACAGTGGACAATGTGGTGGATGCAGTCCATCTATAGGTCTCAGATGCTAAAGTACAGTATAAAAGATTCTGGTAGTGTTGAAGACATTCTCTTAAGGGTTGAGAAAGAAATCCACATGCCTAAATTAGTCTGACAGTGATGGATCTAGAATTTAGCTGATGAACTGGATACGAACATCACCACAGGGGAACCAAAATGTTCTTCTCTACCACACAGATCCAAAGGGTCTAAATGGGTGAATTGCAGCTGAAATCAATATTAATCACTGGAAAATGACCACATTAAAAGTGCTAATGTGGTAAAAGAAGTAGTAAAAGGAATAGGAAGCCACAAGCAAGTTTGTGTTTTTCCATCTTTTGTGTGACTGTGGGAGCTTGATAAATACTTCACAATAAATACTATAGCTTGTCCTACCATATTATATTTAATAAAGATTAATGTAGTGGTTTTGATCCCTGGTACAATTGTGCGCCATGTAATCTGGTTCCCGAACTTTCAACCTAGTAAGCAGAATAATTTACAAGGAAAGGAAAGGAATATTTCCACTGTGAGTTTGACTTCAATTGAATCCGTCATTTGGTGACAGATTGCTATTTTATGCTATCATTATTTATGATGTCTCTGTATATCAAAAGTAGGCAGTGTAATATTGTGTATTTTGTCTCCACCTGCTGGGTTAAAACGTAGCAGGGCCTATAATTTATTTTTGATTGACATGTTGATCTATAGCTCAGATATGGAAATGGATTCCTGTGACAGAAAGACAATGCTTCTTGGTGGTAAATCTCCCTCCCGATCTGTGAGGGCACTAAGTAACGGGAACAGAGTACCCTGGACTGTTTGGCCTGACACTTCATTCCTAGGGTTAAAAGGAAGTCGGTCATTTAGAAAGGAGGCAGAGCTTCGGTGCATTAACTCATCGACCCGGAAGGGAAATGATGTGGCAGCCGCGGATTGGAGGAGTGGCTGCAATCGTTTACCAAGGGGTCATGATTGATGGTATAAGTAGGGGACGAAGCGACATGATCTGTTCCTTCAGTTTGGTTAGAGAAAACAACCTGGAAGTACCTGTTATTTGTGTAACCATATTGTGAGTGTTTGTTTGTTTGTCTCTAGTTGTGACTTGTTATTAGTAGACGGCTGACAGGTTCTGGAGCTGTCGCCAAGGGCCAGCACAAACCCAGAACAGCACTGCACTTGTATCACAAATAACTGTATTTGCACCACGAGCACTAATTCACTAACTAACCAATTTGTGTATGTGTTTTGTGTTTCATGTGGGTGTATAAAGAACAGGACTATTATTTCAGGACAAACCTGGGAATTACAATTTAAGTAATACACACCACTGGATTGAATTGAGCTCAAATATTTTATAGCTCTACATTCCTTAATGAAAACGGGTGGCTTTCCTCTCACTGTGAGGAGGATGTAGTCACTACACTACACACCGCTGATTTCGTAAAATACAGATTTAACAAATAGCAAAATGTAGAATTAACAAAGAAACGACTTGAAGTATTAATTATCTTATGTGTTTGCATTAAAAGGGGCACTGTTTAAATTGCAATCCGGGGATACAGAACAATAAACCTGTTAGCAATTGAGCTAGTCACGTTGCTTTGATCTGAGTAATTCTTTAGAGTGAAAGAAAGATTGAAGTTAATTTCGTTGTAATTGATTTGTTTAGATTTTGTTTGTATTTGAATTGTTTTATTTCTTAGTAGTTTCACCCATTCCCTCGAACATCTTTCATCCCTCCCTGCCTTCCTTTTATATCCAGTGGTTAAAGAAAAGAGCTTGTAACCAGGAGGTCCCCGGTTCAAATCCCACCTCAGCCTCTGACTCATTGTGTGACCCTGAGCAAGTCACTTAACCTCATTGTGCTCCGTCGTTCGGGTGAGACGTAATTGTAAGTGACTCTGCAGCTGATGCATAGTTCACACACCCTAGTCTCTGTAAGTCGCCTTGGATAATGGCGTCTGCTAAATAAACAAATAATAATAATAAAATAATAATAATATACATCTTGCATTTCTTTTTTACATTTTAGAACTCCCCCATTACATTGCGGTCAATTACAAAATATTCAACTCAAAATGTAACAATCAACAATGGTCAGTGGAAAAACTATTTTCTACTGGAAGCTAAAAATGAAAATGGCAGTTTGTCGTGCCGTGGCAAGAAAAACAGACGTAAGCTTACCTTGTTAATCTACCTTCCTTTACGATTGAACGTCTCTTCTGTTCTTACCGAAAACATAAAATGTCACTTTTTACTTGAATCCATACTAAAAAAATCTCAAATTCCAAATACAGTACTAATATGAGCCTACTAGTCTCTCGCATGACAGTGCTTGTTGCTGATACTATCAGTGATAGGTTGGAACAATGAACATCGCCCTCGCATAGCAATGCTTAGTGCTAATTGGTTGAAACATTAAATGACAGCACGCACATGGCAATACTAATTGGTTGATTCATGACTTTCTTGCGGGCAGTGCAAATTCATAAACTAAAGTTAATGAGAAAAGTTGCCGTTGCGGCTGCACAGCCACCGCACCCCTCCCTCAACATGTGGGGGTGCGGCTGCACCCCCAGCACCCCAACTTCCCGCGTCCCTGTCTATAACATGTTAACACTTGATCACAAATTTTGAAAAAAACTATCAGAAGCATACTTATTTCTTATGTTCTGATGCAGGACTGTTCTACTTAAAATGCCTCACAGCAGAGGGAACTGAGGTTATTGCAGTTATTTTCATTTGAATCTCACCATTTTATTAACTTTGTAGCCACTGAACCATTCAAGACACCTAACATGGTTGAAGCAACTTACACACTAGACAGCAGACAAATAATACTCTGAGCTTGGAATCTTACTCATGTCTAAAGTAATTTGAAAAGTATTTTGTTATCAGTAACCCACCAATTGTAAAGATGTGACTTTAGCTGCTCGGCACCCAGGCTCTGGAATGCACTCCCCCCACACATACGACATTCAAAAACCTCCTGAAAACACACCTCTTCCAGGAAGCCTATGACCTTTAGTCTATGGTCTATGTTTGACTCTGTCCTACCCCTCTTTCTTTGCCTTCCCTTTATTACTATGTATCCCTATGTGCCCTCCCAACCTAAACCCTTACCCGAAACCAGGTCCGTATCCTATTCCCAACCCTACCCCCCTAAACCTAAAACCTTACCTTAAACCGGGTCGGTATCCTATTCCCAACCCTACCCCCCTAAACCTAAAACCTTACCCTAAACCGGGTTCGTATCCTCTACCCAACCCCTCCTTCCTTTTATTTTATCTGTCCTGTTTTGTCTGGTCCTTTGATTTTAGATTTTTAGATTATTATTATTATTATTATTATTATTATTATTATAGAGGTGCCTGCTCTGTGGTGACTTTCACTTAAACTAAACAGTCATTGGGGGGCATGGCCCCAACACAGGTATGTCAAAATATTACTAGGATAAAGCGTCAGCTTTAAAGCCACTGCTTGAATCCACCATTAAGTCTCTCTTGAAGGCAGCCTGCAGCTTCTTGGAATGAGCTGGGCAAGGTCAGTTTAAAAGGCATTTGTAACATAGTTCATCCAGGACAGCAGTTCCCAAAATGGTAATTCCTATTTCCCAAGTCTCTAATAAACACTCCAACTGTAGCTGAAAAGCTTTCAATTCCAATGCCTGTTGAGCTTCTACATTTTTAAATGCACCCCAGTACACTGCACTCCAGGCAGCTCAGAACACTGCTGACAGTTTGCATAGCAAAAATTATTTTAGAGCTGCCTCATGCTAAGGCCTCCCCTAAGAAGCTGTCAAAGTTGCACAGAGGGCAGAAAAAGCTGTCATCCTTAACATGGTTCTTACACGGGACTCTGTGTGAAATCTGCCTAAAGAATGTCCCTAATAAAGCTATACTCATTGATAAAGTAAAAATACACATGAAAGCCCTTGTGAACAAGTCAATGAGTAAATAAACATTTGAGCGATTGATGTTTCAATCATTGAAAACTGCTCCCCTGCTGTTTGATACATTTTCAATCACAAAAAAACTGTTGTGTGTAACATATAGATTGTGCATCATATACAAGGGCCGCAGTGTAATCAGGTAATGGTATTGTATATAGTATATAATAGCGGTTTTAGACGAGATAGTAAACAATAGGTCCATGTTATACAAAGAGTGCACATTATGCAAAATATGTAATGTAAGTATGTGTGTTATATTGTATAAATTTACGATATTATGAAAGCAAAGACAGTCCTTTTTCTTGGTTTGGACATCATTTTTTTCTTTTTAATTTTTTAAAACTCATAGTACTGGTAAGGCTGCTGTATAAATACAAATGATCTTCAAATGATTTAGTACATTTGTGTTGCTGTTTTTCTTTCACTGCATAAAACATTTAGACCACCAGACTCCCTATCCTGAACTTTTCTCAGCAATATGGTCCCCATCAATGCATCATTATGGCAAGGAATTTGAGTATATTTTGATGTAATTATGTACATGCAGAGGAGCTTAAATGGTCTTGTTGGGGTCTACTGTAATTAAGTTGTCATATGCCTTTTAATTGAATTTATACAACATTGTTTTTAAAATGTTAAACAATCACATCAAACTAGTCATGTATATCTCATATTAATCAATTTTGATGTTTATGTAATCTGCACAATATTCTGACACTAAAATCATTACCAAAACATAATGCTAATCCACATTCTACATCTCAAGCGGTATAATATTACAGCCTGTTTCTGATTTATTTTCCAATTTCTTAGATGACATGAAAAAATTACAGCGCGTCTGTCTGAAAATAATATGAAGGAAATGTCATATTCCTATCTATAAATAAAGCTCCCTTGTGGAGGAATCTTACAGCAAATTACATGAATAAAATTAGCTTTATCTACATATATTGCTAAGCACACAACACGCAAATACTGATGTGATGTCCTCACAGTTTATATTTTCTAATGTGCATAGAGTGGACATGACTGCTGAACAGATCACTATATTAAAGTCCACAACCTTCTGGCTTCAGTCTTCTACATATAGAAAAAAATCTGCCTATTCATAGGTAGTTTCTGAGCTCTCTATACCAGAGTTGCCGATAGGCCCCTTCTTGGGATAACGCCCTCCTATCGAGGGGTTAAAACCGTCATTTCACGGAAGCCATTTCTCTTTTTACATTGAAGCCGTGAGGGCGACCGATTCGACCTCGCTGGTTGGTGGTCGTCTTCTCTTTCAGGGAACCAGGGTTACGGTAAGTAACCTAACATTCCCTTTCAATTCGAAGATGGCCACCAAAACATTACATATGGGAAATGTATACCAGAGCCGTCGCAAGGGAGAAGGAACGGCAGCATAGGGGGATGCATCAGAACCGCTTACTCCTAGGTTAGTGGTGCGAGCGTGCAACCTCAAGGACCCTCGTGCCTATTGAAGGCAAAGAAGGATCTACCACATTCAAGTGGTAGAACCTGGAAAATGTATGCGGTGTAGCCCAGCTAGCTGCCGTATATATATATCGGACAGTGAGGCCCCTCTGAAGAGGGGGGAAGGCAGAGACTGTATCCACAATCCAGTGAGACAGTCACTGTTTTGAGAGGGGCTGTTCTAGGGTCCGTAACCCGTGACAAACAAAGAGCTGGTCAGAATGACGCAGAGCTTTTTTTCTACCCACGTAATAGATATGCATAGATAGTCGCTAAATACACCGTCAATGTGGAAGGTGACCTACCAGCATCAAGCAGTTCTTGCAGAAACTGCAAGATAACTGGCATGGGCAAGAAACTGGGTCATGACTTCTAGTCAGACACCAATTCTGAAAATACTTCCACTTATAGGCGTACAGCGACCTAGTGGAGTCTACCAGCCTCTGTTTTTGTTATCCTGAAGTGGTGGTAAATTGGAAACAAACTGCACATTTTTCTGCTATTCGAGGGCCAGTTTGCTAACTTAAATTGTAGTCCTTTTCAGACTGCAATATATATTGGCACATAATATTCTCAGTCCAGACCCCACACCCATGGTACAGTGTGATTGATGATGACTAATGAACTCTGTGCCGACCACACCACAGCATTTAAGTTCAACACCGGTTCTACAATGAAGCGAAGAATATCCAGGTCCACCCAGTGTGTTCATCTTTAGCTGGCTATGCTTTCCCTTCTGTCAACTAATCACCTCCTTCCCACCTTCCTTATTTTACTATATGTGTTCCTTCCTATGCTTTATATTTTATTTCCCCTATGTGCTTCCTGAGCTACTGTACCTGAAATATCTATTGTTGTGATAACCTCAGATACTTACCCTATCCAGTAGGAGATAAATACTTTTAAAGGACTGCATTCAGGCAAGAGCTTCAACTCAGGAGACACTAGAGACTAATGACAGACAGAGCCTGCCGTGCATAATGTGCTCAGTGAACCCAGCATATTTCATTTCTGTTTTATTAAAATTCTCTTGTGGTAGCATTCAACATATAACAACAATGCATATATAAATCCAGAGGTCATCTAAATTGTATTTTCTTTTTTATTTAAAAAAATGTTATGATGGATGCATATATAGATCAGTACTCAGTTGGTATCACATTTGAAATACCACACTTGATGTCAACTGAATGTAATTCTATTGTGATTTAAGTACCAATTCTAAATTGAAAGCAGATGGAGTTCTGGAACCTAGTATATACCTAGTCTATTTGTCGGTATTGGAATGCAAGCTTTGACCTTATTTGGTCAAATTCTGATGTAAGATTTAGCATATGTCAGTACATGTGACAGTTTAAATTTAGGGTAAATCCTGGGAATTAGTTGTTTTAAATAGTAGAATCATTTTATAACAGCAGGATCTAGAAAAAGGGAACCAGGTTGTTGAGAAAGAGAACTCTACCTCTATGAAGACTACTGATTGCAAGAACTATTTTGTTTTGTATTATTATTAGGATGCTTTTCTTTTATTTTAGAATCATCAGACTGTTTGTTGGTAATTCATTCATGTGGGTGTTTTGAAAAGGTTTTTGACTAGTGCTAAGGTGTTTAGATTTGAACCTGTCTCAGCTTAAAGCAAGCAAAATCCGTTTTATCTAACAGCTGCGCAGGGCTTAGGCCAGAAAACCTCATCATAAAGCTACTCCCATAATCCATGACTATTGACACTTAATTTAGTAGTCACATCTTGGAGATGCCAAACAAATAGACCATGAAAAATGAAAACAGAATGCTGATGTAGCAGATGGTGTTCAATGGAAGCTAGTGTGTTTTAACAGGCACTTGAGCAGTATTCCTGGTATATCAACTCAATCCTTTACTGGGATAAAGTGCCTAAAGTGATGAAGATGAAGTACAACGGACAGTTCTTATCTGACCTGTCTCTAGTGACTGCTCACAGCCTGACACATTCCTGTGACTCGCTGGCATCTGGTTAGACCACTTTAGCTCTCAGGTAGACAGGTAGAGAGATAAGTCAAGCTTCCCAACAGAATGCCCTTCTCTTATTTAATATAATTTTGCACACCAGTGTGTTCAAAATTTAAATAAATAAATAAATAAAAGGTGGGGGGTGGGGGTCACTACTACTAAAGAGTATTACAGTTTATGGTTCCAGATATTTAATAATCACGGTTGAGCATTATGAAGGGCATTCTGTCAGGAAGCTTGACTTCTCTGTGGGTAGACTTTTCCAGCCTACCTAAGAGAGCTACAGTTGTATAACCAGATGCCAGCGAGTCCCAGTATGTGTCACAGTCTGTGAGCAGTGACTAGAGACAGGTCAGATAAGAACTGCCTGTGGTACTTAATCTTTATCACTTTAGGCACATTATCCCAGTTAAAGATGGAATTGGGGGATATCAAAATGTATTCTGTTAATAAGATATTTAGAGTCAACCAGACCTGAAACCATAAAACCAACCTAAACACTCAGACATCAGAAAACTGCAGTCTTTGTTTAAAACTAAAACCACCATGCGGGTCAGATTGACCCATTTTGCATTTAAAATGTTAATTACTCTTGTAAATCGTATGTATGACTTTTCCTAAATATATGAATTAAATATCCTGATGGCGTTTGATTGCCAGAATTGCAAAAATGACAAAGTTATAAACAGTTCTACCTAGAACCGCCACGTGGGTCAATGTGACCCATGCATTACAATACATGTCTTATTTTAATATAACGTAAGATATTCTATTTTTTTGTAACTGCAGCAAACAAGACACGCCTCCTCCTCCTAGCATGCATGTTTTTTTCTTTTGATTTCAAGCTTTTCTTTGTTTGTAGACTGACTACGAGACAGAGATTGCTATGATTGTGGATTTGTCAAGATGCCAACTCAGTGAAAGCCTAGTTGCTTATTTTTCAATGTACCTGGGAGACAACAATCCTTCGTTTTGTTCCACAAATGCAACTGGGGATATATCAGAAGGAAATATTTAATCTTTAAAGTAGTCATTTTGATTGGAATACGGCAAACTGCACTCAGATGCATACAGCAAACTGAAATGACAGGTAGGATAACAACTTATGTGCCTAATATGAAACTTATGTTATATATTCTTTTTTTATTACTTTAGAAAAAAAAACATTTCGGTTTTACAGGTTTGTGTGTACCAGTTTACATGTGTTTACACAATAGTGTTCAATGGAACTGCATCTGTGTTTACAACACAGCTCCTGGATGTAGGCACAATCAGCTGGCAGACGTGTTTGCCCCTCCACAGAGTAAATAAAGCCTTTTATGTTTAAGTTTCCATTTAAATACGGTGTTTCTGCAATGCAAAAGATATGATGTTCATGGATAAAACTTTTTAGTATGTATTTTATTTTCATAACGAAGCGGTTTAAAAATGTATGGGTGAAAGTGACCCACGTGGCGGTTCTAGTGTTAAAAGGTCAAAAAACTAAAATTACTACCATTATATTACCATTGCATATTGCATTGTTCCTAATGTGTATTTTATGCTTTTTTAATAAACAGTAATGTAAGTCGTTTTGTCAGTGGAATATTTTAAAGATATACAGTGCATTGGGTAAGATAAGTCAACAGGAGTTTTATGGAGGGAGATCCATGTCAAAAATATTTGTACTCGTAAAAAGAAGTTGTACTTGTAATTACAGGTACAAATCAAAAGTACAAGTACAAATCAAAAATACGAGTACAACTCAAAAAAAATTACGAGTACAAATCAGAAAGTTACGAGTACAAATCAGAAAGTTACGAGTACAAATCAGAAAGTTACGAGTACAAATCAGAAAGTTACGAGTTGGATAGAGCGTGAAATCACTGTCAAAAATACTCACAGAGGTCATAAGACAGGCTGTTGTCTGGGGGGACAATCGATGAGTATTTAACAGCGCATGCGTCCAGCACCTTGCATTGCTGATAGATGGGAAGGAGTGCATTTTGGTGAAATTTGTAGGAGGAATTTTCAAAGCAGGAATATGGCACTAGTTGCCCAACAGATGGACATTCTCAGTCTCAATAAAGAAATTCTATATACACAAGACAGTCAATTCCCCCATTTTTTCTGTCCCCAATGATGTGGTGCATCATGGGAATCCAAAGAGTTCCGGTGGCGACCTTTATCCTATCTCTATAATGTAAAGTGTGCTTCACTTCCTATTCAAAGTTTTCTCTTTTGAAAATAACTGATTTTTTTAGCAAGATTCACCTGGATTTGTTTAGAGACACCTCTCCTTAACACACATGTTATTATGTCTATGATCGATGTATTCACTTGACCTGATAAAAGCTCTTTATTGTCAAAGTGCTGTCTGAAATTGCCGGGTCTCATGAATATTCATTCACTACACAATGGTTCAGACCTGAGATGTTATATAGCAGAGAATATGGAAAAAACAGAGGGGGATTCTGGGGAGTTTGCACAATTCTGTGCTCCTGGCTTTTCTCTACATCGTATTAAAACAATGTCACATCCAAACTAATATTCCTGACACTTGTAAGGATACCACACAAGCTTCAATCTGATAAATTGATTGTGGTCAATAACCCATTTTTACCCAATTTCCATTTTTATATTGATTTTTGAAACATACGGTTCAGAGTTTCCATCAGAACATTTGCAGTATAACCTGTAAAACTGTCATTTGTCAGACAAAATGTATATTAAATCATGCTTAAGTAAAATCCTTGTTCAGGTTCTCAGACAGCTTCTAACAGTTGATATTAGTTGACATAAGGAACCTAGCTAATGGCCTAAGATAAGCCAATCAATTAGGGGCACCTTGGAACAAATGGGAGCAGCTCCATGAACCAAATACAGCTAATCAATTGACCCTGATGCTACTGATGAAATTACGCCTCAATCACAATCCATTTTATTTTTACAAAGGAAATTGCATTTTAAATCAATTAAAGACAACTGAGCTGGTGAACTTAAATCACAACATCAGTGGAAGCTGAAACCATGTGGTAAAAAGGTTACGACTATCTGAAATGAAATTAATTCGAGGCAGTGAAAGGGTAGAACCTGATGCTACAGATTGCAGGAACTCAAATTAATTTCACTATTGACTACTTTGAATCTAAAATTACAACTGCTCTGAGGCAATTGAAATTGGAACAGACATGTCAGCTGATGCCATTTTAAAGAGTGTGACAGGGTGCCCCTTATATATATATATATATATATATATATATATATATATATATATATATATATATATACTGTACTGTATATATATATATATATATATATACTGTATATATATATATATACAATTTTTGGATCAACAGACAGAGAGAGAAAGAAAGAATCACAATAGATACTTGAACTGTCAAACATATGTTATTTAACACATTCACTTGCATTAACACTCCAGCAAGCTAGCAAACCAAAAAAAAAAATATTCCCTGATTAACAAGACAATACATTGCAATCCAACCTCTTCTGTGGGGCATCTTGGCCTATTACAAATATATGCCCATGTGTTTCTAGTTATCATTTTACTTTGTAATCCTAGTTTTAAGTTTGATGACTAGAATGATCATCTGGTCCTGATGTGCATTTTTTAATATATATTTAGTACTGGTAGGAGTTTGTAATCAACATTTCATCACACAGGTATAAATGTTCCACAGACTGTACCAGGCCAGTTCTGCTGGAGCAATGCAAAAATATATTTTCTACTCTCTGTTAAAATGTAATTATTTATTGTAGTTAAACTTGGAAGGGACTGCTAATTGTGAAAGGGATTCAATTGTGGTTATAAACATTCTCCAATCGCAGAAATGCAGTTTTGCAATTAAATACATTCATGACAGAATGCTACCACCTAAATTTAAAAAAAAAAAAGAATTTATCTATAATATTTTATTTTGCAAAAAAGTTCATTCCTATTCAACCACTGGTTATGCCTCTTTCATTATACACCGTTTTCAGTGGTTGAAGTAGTTACCGGTTCACCAATCAAAGCCATTAACAATAAGAGATTAGCTAAGTATTAAAGTATTACTAATCTAGAATTTGTGAATGTTTTAACTCTTACAAAGAGAAAAAAAATATAGACAGAATATATGTGATTTTATTTAATACACTTGGTGATGACATTCTGAATTTATTATTATTATTATTTTTTTTAATAATGGCCGCTCGTGCTGTAGTTGCTTTTGCTGACTGGACTCACTTTGTTTACGTTGTAAACCTCCACCTCATACCTCATCTACTGAGAGAATGACAGTGATTAATCTCTTTACTATAGTCACTTTGGGTGTTATTTAAAAACAATTCAATAACTTTAAGACATATAGCAAGTGAAAGTCAAGGGGTTAAATATCGGTAAAATTTGAGGCTGAAAAATGCAATGCATACAGTTGATAGTGTACCAGTGGTCTTGACAAATGCGTTTACCACCAATAATTGACACAATAAAAATGAATTCCTCTTTTTAAACTTAATAAATTCATAAATAGTACCACCAGTCTCCCTCTGTAAAACACACCTGAATTATTGTATCATAAAACTGTTTTCTTTGACTTCAACATGACCCTCAGAATCTGGAAATAGTCATCTTAGCAATATGAGCCCATGATCTGCTGTCTCAAATCAAATCAATCTCTAGTACACATTCACTGAGAGAGGTCTGTTTATTTTACCAGTGATACTGATTTATAAAGCCTTTGTTCAGAGATGATGTTAGCTTGTTTTGGTTACTTTTAGCATTACTTTTTACCAAGCAGTACATACAGGTTCATTTTAAAAACAAGTGTTGCATGCTGTTTGTTTTTTTTTAATATATTTTCCTGTCTATACAAATGGGACACTATAGTAAATGTCATCAAAATCAAAAAATGGGAAAATACTAAAGACTTGAAGTGTGGTTATGGTACATTAGCGTCTAATAAATCATACTTTTTTTCCCCCACTCCATGCTGACAAACTCCTATTGAACCTTTAAGTGATAAATCAAATATGTCTTCACTAATATGAAACCAAGTTAATACCAGACTAGAGTTATGTGGGTCTCAATTGCTTATGTTCAGGAGTTCTCTCTATCAATGTAATTGTGGCAATAAAGGAAGATGTACAATACAAGAAATTACACAGCCTAATGATGCAAGCGTCTTCTCATCTCAAACATTTCTGTTTTCATTCTGGATTGACGCTTTGTATTAAATGAGTTCAGGCACTCCCAGCCCATGCATAAACATAAGAACATCTCTGGTTGCCCATATCTTGGCAGAGACAGTTCCTCAGCCCCAAAAATCATTTTTGAAGATAAGGATGCACCATTTGAACAGATCTAACCCTTAAAGACATTTCACACCCTGTTATAGCTCTCATCTGGAGGGTTTGCATTTAACAGCCTCCCTGCCCCCCCGCCCCAAAGTTCAGTGCGGAAATTCATAGTGTGCCAACTCCAAATGTTTGTTGAGTGACCTAAACAATTTAGTAGAAAACACGAACCACAGCCTCATAATATATAGTTTTGTAATTCAGCCAGAAGTCATAAACTAAATATATTGCTTGCCGAATGGCAGTGCCATATGTGACTGATTCAATGTATTGACAGCAGAATCGTCATTAAAATGCAAGGCATGTTATCAGATTTGACCAGTTTTCAAAGGAGATAAGTAATAATGATGCTAAACTGCCAACGGATTGGCTCACTGCCACATAATAATAATAATAATAATAATAATAATAAGAAGAAGAAGAAGAAGAAGAAGAAGAAGAAGAAGAAGAAGAAGAAGAAGAAGAAGAAGAAGAAGCAGCTCATCTACCTTCAGACTGATGAAAAACTGTTGTTGTTGCTTCAAAAATGAACGAGGGTACAAAACATTAGACGCCATTGAGAATTCAGAATGCAGAAAGCTGTAAATCCCTGATAAGACACGAAAGGAAATTGACATCTGAAAAAAACTTGTTTTAGCAGGAAATGTAGAATTACAGCAGACCTTTGTTAAAAGTCAAAAAGAAAGGCGATACATTTATTTCAAGAAATATGTTTCTAGCTTCTGACAACAAAGCAGATAAACAGGTACGTCCTGGATCAGGGTGGTTTCACCTAATAGCTATGGAAATGTAGGTGCTAGCATCGGTGCAGCAGGAGGCAGCTCCGGTACCTAATAAATACCCCGGACAGGAATAACGTTCCCAAATTAACCCTTGAGCACAATTTGACCCACCCTTAACAGGACAAGCCAGTAGCCGACTATGCCACAGGGAGGGCACCACTCCCAGAATAATATTTCTAGATTTTAACTTAACCCCAAAATGCTTAACACCAGGTTCTTGGAAATAGAGGATGGTGGTTGGTTTGGTCAACAAAATAGAGAGGAGACAATAATATAATTCAAGTGCTTTTATTACACAGCCAATTACACAGGCCAACGGTTATTACAAAGAAAAATCTAAATATCAAATACAAGGTTTAAATCGTAAGAATGTCTAGCATTCAATAATCATTAATACAACATACAAGCGGATTAAATGCTGTTACAAAAATCTGGATTCAATAATGTGGGGGTTCCAAGAGGCATGACATGCACAAAAGCACACAAAGAAACAATCAAGTTAGACAAAGCTCATGGGAGGGACCAAGTTCATAGACACACTTGAAAACAATAATAAAAACCTAGTTCTCAATGCATTTAAAAACTACCTTAGTAAATACACCAATAAATAATCTTACATATACTATCTATTTAAGACTTTAAGCATGGAAATGTATAATTAACAGTGCTGAAATAATAAAATGCAGGCATAACATAGAATATGCATTCTCTGTTCATTTTTACAGGATACCTTTACTTCAATTTTACCCATCAATGTCAAGAACTCTTTGGTGTACGTTCTAAGCATGCAATTTGCAGGGTACATTTTAACACTCTTGAATCTATGGTTGTACATTTTCTCTGAGATGACAGAAATAGCTGCCCCTGTATCAACCTCCATTTGGACCTTTCCATTGTTTATCTTTATATACATATAGTACGGTTTTGTATAATCATTAGTTGTAGTCTCTAAAGCAAACAACTTTTTTAAAGGAATCCCATCCTCATCGCCAAAATCTGTTATGTATTAACAGTGGGAAAATAAAAGGGAAAAGGAGACGGTATCTTGCAAAAGAACTGCTTTATTTCGAGGACTTCACATTTATACAAGCAGGAGCATAGTGTGTCTTGTTCACAGCTTCCAGAAAGTTCTATAGTTTTTTATAACATGAGGGTTCTAAGTTGTATCATCTGAGTACATCAGTAGCCAATAGAATTAAAGATAAACATCACCCCATTAAGAAGAACACCGAATCGGAGACTCTCGTCTTAACAATGCATCTTATAAAAGAACATAGCTTTTAGTTTTAACCCTTTAAACACTACAGTATACACATAATCAGAATTACTAAACACATACTGCAATGGTTCCCCTAACATTCTACAGGCCAAAAAAGACAGCCGCCGGGCCTACAAAATTGGAAAAAAAAAATCATAATTGTGCGTGTGAAGTTAGTTTTATTTGTTTGTTTTAACTGAACAGGCTCTGCAAGGCTCCTGCGCAGCTTCGCCTCGCCTCGCCTCGCCTCCACACCCCCTACGTAATGTAACGTATTTGGTGTTTACATCATGTGAATAACCCGGTGGTTGTACTGAAACATGATTGGCTGTGAAATTACAGCCAATGCAAGAAGTGGTCAATAATCACATTGAAATATGATTGGATGAGAAATGATACATAACTCAAGAAGCAGATTATCATTTACAGGCACTCGGGTAAGTTTCATAACGATTTTTTCTCTCACCAACACAGTTACATTTTAAAACAATATATACATAGCTAGTGCAAGCAGCCTAAATTAGTTTGATTCCTGATCAAGCAAGTACATTGCAAAATATAATTTGTTGCTTATTAATATTTTAACGTTTGCATCATTTACAGTGTAACATTAATGATGACATGAATATCGTAAGCGAATTAGTATAAAATGTTGGTTGGATCATGTTATTACCATCATCACCAATAGGTAGCTAGCTAGCTAAGTTTTTTTATTTTTTATTTGGGGAAATGTTGAACTTTATATATAAAGTTTGAGAAAAAGGAAAACTGCTGTGTACCAAAATGATTAATAAGAAAGAAGAAAAAAAGAAAAGGATATTTCAGATACTTAAAAAGGTAGAATAATTGATTACAAATCAATTATCAGTTACCTTCATCGGCTGAATACAAAAAAACAGTGCGTATTCATTTGTAGTCGATTATTCTACCTTTTTAAGTACCTGAAATATCCTTTTCTTTTTTCTATATATATATATATATATATATATATATATATATATATATATATATATATATATATATATAGTGCACATGGCTTCCGTTTCATGAATCCTGGAAAATGGGCCAGTGTGCCAAAAAGCCGAAAATTATTTAATTTACAGACCATTTTTTAAAAACATAACTACGAACTTCATATTTGTTGTACAGTCAGAATCTGAGACTGCCCACTGAAGTGCTGTGTTGGTATTCGTTCCCGCAACATGGCAAATCTTTTACAAATCGGGTTTTGCTATATACATTATTTTATTTCTGTTCACACATTCAGAGTTCACCGGTGCCATGCTCCCAGAAGCGGTTTCACGACTGGCTAGCAACAGCTGCAGAAGCTGCTGTGTACAGTTGTTACAGCGGAACTCATGCAAGGATCTGTTAACATTAGATAAAAACAAGGCAATAAAATTGGCAACATTTTCAAACAGAATACGATTACTGTAGAATGTTGCTTTACAAGTATTGCATAATTAAGTAGGGTCCTTATGTTTAATATGCAAATAACAACGGGTTTAAGACTGACATAACACGTGTTAAGCATCAGCATTAAAAAAATAAAAGAAAAACACATTTGCTTCTACTAGTAGCTAATGTATAAGGTTTTTTGTGTACTCGAATATGTAATATGCTATTCGAATAGTTTTTTTTTTTTAATTAGGATTATTATAATTCAGTTTTAGCGTTGCTGTGACCATATGGTAACAGCTTGGGCCAGACAGAATTGCATCCGGGCCAGTAAAAACACTAGCTCAGTGGCCCAGGGGGCCAGTAGTTAAAAATCTAAACGCAGAGCCCTGGAGTGGGTAAAGGACCCAAGGTACAGCCCCTGGCTGTACAACACTGACCATGGTATGTTTACAACCTTTAAAAAATAAATAATAGGTTGATTGATTTATAACTCTAAAGGAAAATGCTTTGTGTAACTAACGATTATACAATGTGAATAGCGTAAATTACCAATGTAGTATAATGCTGTTAATAATCCATGTGGGAGAGTATTTTCACTTATTTTGACACTTCCTCCAATGATCAATTTTCAGTTTGCTCGCATGAATTAAGATTTGTGTGTTGAAGTGTCAATGTAAGGCAAATTAAACTTGTTAAATATCAAAGACATGAGTGTTTGTTTGAAACACAGCCTGGAGGTTTACTGACTTCCAGTTTCCGAATATGATTATCAGAAGGCCATGGACGTTTTTTTCTTCAAGCCACGAAAAATAAGCTGCACAGACGACACCTTATATATATTTTTTTAATTGCATATGTTATGTATATAGAGTTAGATTTTGTAACAAAAAATAGTTTATTTTCATGCTGTCATTTGTAGACTGTATTTCTTCACATGTCAGACAAAAAGAATCCAGATCCTGGGGTCTGGTGTGATCCAACACAAATTTATATATATATATATATATATATATATATATATATATATATATATATATATATATATATATATATATAACAGTTAGAGTAGGTCGCTCACTTCAATTTAAAATGACTCCACATGCTGTATAATGTAAGCCTTGGAACTGTACATTGAAAGATTGAATTGATACAAGATACCAAACATTCATGAATGTCATTGTGAAAGAAAAAAAAAATTCTAGTTAGAAAATACAAGCAATATGTTAAACAGTTATACAAATTGAGTAGAGGTGAAATAATATTTTCACACATACAAGAGAAGACCTTCTTTGATTATTTTATGAATAATTTAGCATTCTGAGCAGCACAGCCGAGGTGTAGGATTAGCCACAAAACTGAGAAAACGTCAGATGGTGAAAAACGTTTGACTGGTGTTTTATACCTAAACTAATTCCTTTTTACATAACTTGATTGAGTTTCTTCTATCAATCAGAATAAATAAATATTAACAATTAGTCACTGGTGTTTTTCACTGAACGATTTGCTATGTAAGCTATGTTAATAATTGAAATGTATAATTAATGTATGAAATATTTATACCAGGGCTTCAAGGAGAACAATGGAGAATCAAGATCTCTTCATATGGTCATCTACAGTATATGCTGATATGCTGATATACCCTTTTTGTGGAGAATTTTAATGTAGCTGTATTCATGACAAGCTTGTCTGAGATTACTTATGCTTAACTACTTTAGCTTCAAGGTCATGTCGATTTGTTAATGTCTCAATAGCTGTCATGTGACTTTTACTTTATCATGCTTTTACTTAACAACATGTTCACAAGTGACCTGTTAAGGTTTTGAAGAAATATATATTGTAGTACTAGTTGGGTCAATGCATTGGTGATAATGTTAGGAGCACATACTTTCTAATTTACAAGTCTAAGTGAGCAGTATTGATGGAGTACTGCTATATTAAATCAGTTCTGACCGCTCCCATTTCTCCATCTATATAATAGTGTTAATAGTTAATAGCAGTAATCATTTATAATCCCCTCTTTCTTTTTCACAGGAACATTATATAAAATACATATAGTTCATTGTTATACAGTACTGCACATCTCATCAGAAAACAGTTACCAGGAATGATAAGATATTTAAGAATTGCCATATAATTGCATTTAATTAAGCAAATGTCTACTATTTAAGGACAGTGCATTGTTTCTGCTATTATTAGGATTATGCAATTATCATTGCAGAAATTAGACGATGACTCATAGAGTAAGGTGAAAAGCTGTAATTGTATTGCATTGTGCAGAAACACAGTACAAGTGTAATTACAGTATGTGCTTTTTTAATGTATATATATATACATTAGGGCTGCTCCGATATTAACAGATTAATCGGGCCAATTAATCAACTAATGAATTGATCGGAGATTAGGCGTGCTGATATATGGTATAGTGTAAAGATTAACACATCTCATTTATAATAAATCAATTATAATTTATTATAGCTTAAATTACTTGGATAAAGGTGTCTGCTAAATAAACAAATAATAATTACAACGTGCCGGGCAAGCCTACCTGCTCAATTGGTTGCCAAGCTGCGCTTCTCCTGTTACATGTCCCAACTGCACACAATAACCAGCAACAGGGTCCTCCCTGTCACAGACACCAAATAGAGTCCTCTCACTAAGGAAAATGCTTTGTTTTACTTATATTTCCCCAAACTGCAACCTAATGACTTCCCTTGAAAATTTAGTAACAATAAAAGCACAAACAAATGATGTAACAGTTAACCAGCTGCACAAATTGTGAGCAGGAAGTGCTGCTCTGTCACTCTGGTTGGCACGTATTTTTGTTTGTGTGGGTCAGACAAACCTGGATTCAGATTCAACTCTACTTGCACTAAGAATACAAATACAGCACCGATGTGCATGCCTTACTGTTTGATTATATGTCTGTAATGATACAAATCTGACATCAGTATGACATTGGCACAATAAATTCACACAGTCAGAAACAAGGGGCAAGGCTTCTCTTATATAATGTTTTTCTGCTCAATCAGGAGCAATCAAATCACACAATAATCGCAGATGGCTAACTGACAACTATGAAAGAATAAGAGCCTGGTGATAAATACTACTGGATGCGCATGAAATATGATCATCAGCAACAGGCAGTTGTCTGAACCAGGTTGTTGGTGATTGATTAAATCCTAATGATTTAGCGGCAATATAGGAAAGCATACCATATGTGTTATTAAAATGCACAAATATATCCAGATATAGATATTGTATGATAATGTGTAACAAGGCACAAAAAAAAAATATGTACAATATTAAACTGATAAATGTAGTGTTTTCTATTGAGATGCATACAGTATCATCACCATACAATAACTTGTTTTACAGTAAAAAAAAAAAAGCTTGTCACTTTGTCTGCTAAGAAATGCTCTTGGAATATTTACATCGCCTTTACACAAAAACGTCATGTCATCTCCAATAACCCAGCTCTTTCTCCAGGATGCTCCAGGTATATCTTCCCTTTAATCTTGTGTTTAAATACTCTAGATGTGCCCATTTTTATTGATAAGAAGAAGTGGGAGTTGAGAATCATGAAGTAAAATAAAATTGGAGGTATAAGGGGTTTGGATTACAGCTGTGATTGGCTTTTCTACAGTACTGATCATCCACGCAAACAATTGAGAACGACCTACAGCATATGCGTGTATCTACAGTACCTAGTGGCTTATATGAATGGGATGTTCCATTCAATAGGTTGATAACAATTGAATCGTCCTGACTTATAGAATAAAGTAAATATGAAAAAACAGTAAGAAACATCAACAAAATAATTAAAAGCCAGTAAAATATTGATGGCCCTTTATACTTTGAATTGATAAAGAACGACCCGCACTCTCCACTAAAAAAACAATCCGAAGCACTTAAAAGTACAATTAATATTCCTTTATTATTTCATTTTTGATTAAAAAAATCTTTTATATCCACCCCGATTGGGAACGGAGCTGCAATGTACAATTTTTATGCCCAAAAAACGTAGAGAACAAACATCATGGTTGAAGTCATTAAAGTGTCTAGCAACAGAAGTTTTGATATCTTTGTTGCGTATAGCGCTTTTATGTTCATGTATTCTCAATCTCAGTTTTCTTATTGTTTTCCCTACATAATACAAACCACACAGACATTTCAACAAATACACAACATATCTGGTTCTACAGGCGATTATGCCTTTTACAAATGTGGAAAGTATTCCCCTTTAATCATAGCATTACAATTTGAACAATTCTGACAAGGATAATTGCCAGATTTTGGCAGTTGTTACTTTGAAGTCAATAGGACTAACCATGAGGGAGCACTACAGTATATGAGGGAGCAATGTATTTAAAACATTAAACTGTATACAATTGTAACCCTATGTGCCCTTTACTAAGTATATTTACAGTGCAGTACACAGTAGCCTAGAACCGATTTAGGATTAATTGTTCTTTTCTTGCATCTGCTGCTGCACTAACCCCTGTGGGCCTTTAAGTTGTTGCATCATCATCTTCTTCATCCAAGGTATTGAAGGGAACTGTTAGTCTTCAAATAAATCCTTAAAGTAACCAAGCAAACAAAAACAAAATAGTTAACCTTATGAAGAATCTTGTTCATTTTAATGCAATTACACACAATATCTGTGCTTCAAATGAAACATCCATGAATGAATATATATAATACACCCGGCTATATTTGTATTCCACTGCTTCATTTAATTGAAGGCTATTTGTGCCAAATTTGACTGATCCAACTCAAAATTGTCCTGTCAACCATATTTGCCAGTTTACACAACCTTATTAACAGATTCATAGGTTTTCAGATTCAGGAAATCTGCAGGGGGACATATTGCCTTAATTCTAGACGTTGGAAAATACTTAAATGTTTTCTGTAATAAACAAAATAAAACACTCTTACAAGAACAGGGTCCTTGTCACTTATTGTATCATAGCACAAAGACCTCTGTCACTGCAAAAATAGCTCAATACCGGTTCTCATGGATTACATGAAAACAGGTGGAACAAAAGACTGAGCTTTCCTAAATGAGGCCTTTGAAACTAAGCTGCTTTTAAATACACACCAGGTATTGTTTAAGAGTATTTAGCAAATGTAATGCAGGGTCTAGGGACATGGATACTGGTTTTCATTCGGAATGCTGTTTCGGAGTTCATTACTCTTAGTGCAGGTATCATTTGTCTCTGCTCCTCTTGCCCATGCCTCGCAAGGTATTGATTTAATTAGAATCCACCATTGGAATGTAAAAGAAGTGTTTTGTACCCAAAGAATTTAGATAATTAAACGTAGAACTTAATTTGAGTTTATACACTGTTAGAAAATAAAAGTTAAGAAAAGTAAACACAGTACTTACACAAATGGTTGTGTATTTACAATGCAACATGTTTAATTATACAATGAAAAACACGTGGTTGTGTAATTAAATGGAATTACTGTATGCATTACAGTGTATTATAGAAACACATAATGTGAAGTGTTACCTTAACAGTTCTAAGAAAAAAATTATCTTGTGTGGCTCTCAAACTAGGTAATACAAATCACAATCAATTGATTGGGGGCGGGGAGGGGGCTAGGGGGGATGCAGAAATTCACCCAGAGGACTCACAATCAAATAATCATTGATTTTCATACTGAGTTACAGATGAATGAAGGCTTAGTTTATCCTTAATTGGCATGCTTTAAAATAATTTGGAAGTTGAATGTAGGAAATGGTGCCATATTTGGTAATAGTTGGAATTTTTCAGATAGATAGCAAATAAACATGTTTATTATCTTGATGACTTTCTCCCTAACACTAATATTAACCCTTACTCTAAACAATGCTAAGAAGAATAAGTAGTAGCAAAGAGAAAAATAATATGCTAACATATCCTTAACATGAACTGCATTGAGCCTGTGGGTTTCTCTTATCAGAATGATCAGTGATTTGAGAATAACGTTCTTTCTTTTGATGGGGATCTGTGTGTATTTTGCCATTATAGTCTTGAGGAAATGCCATTAAAAGGAAGTGTTATTATAATGCTAAAATCTATAATCCTATTACCTCGGGTGGGTTAGGTCAAGGATCCTTTTTTCAGTCTGTGATTTTTTTGTTCTCAGATTCTACAAGTATATAGTTTGGAGTGTGATAAGTGTATATAATATAATGACACTTAGGGTTTCAGGGCTGCAACGTGTATGTTGAATGCATACTAAGATGATGATTGTTTGGTACAGCATGCAGTCTCTCGTAAGAGTTGGGAATCTGTCTCTGACTTTTTGTTCTATTGATTATATAGCCCCACGGATTGGTTATTGATTTCAGAATCTAGTAACATTTAATTCACTCTATGTGTGGCAAAGGCACATAGCATTCAATTTATTACAAAAAGGGTATTAGTTATGTATTGATTTTAAGGAGGCTTACAGTACATTTCAATTGTATGTTATTTGAAAATCTCATCCAGGGGGGATGTATGTGTAAGGTTTACACTGTAAGTGAGCAGAAATCACACAGAGGTGAATGGTAACCTTTATGGTGACCTTAGCTATGTCTGTCACAGTAGGCATCACATAACCCCCTACAGGTTCTGACATTAATAAGCACTGTATTGCATATCTCAAAGTTTAAAGTGATCAAGAGGGCAGCAGCAGACAGCATAGTGGTATTCTAGTACCGAATGGTCATCAAAAACAATGAAGTATTATAGCAATGAAAGTGATAGCAGAACGGACATCTATAATGGTAAGCGCATTCCTGAAAAAAAGTATATTTTTCAAACCAATGGAATGAACAAAGTAACTCAAAATAAAATTGTTATGTGTTAAAATATCAAGATATACAATGGCAGAAGGCAAGCACTTAAAAATCTCCCTTGTCTCATCACTTTCATGTTAATTTTGGGTTGTCTTGTTTTAGTTTTTTTTTTCATGTCTTTTTTCTGACATATACTGAGTGAAGAAATTTTTTGCAAATATAAGCATACCATCATTTAACATGACAGGTGATCATATAGCAGCAGCTCTACTGGCACAGGCTGGGACAGACCAGCAGTGCCAACCTCATCCAACAAAAATCTTAATGTAGAACAGTAAGGCAAAATCCAGCATGTATTAGGTTTCCAAGCATGAGGGTTTTACTGTGGCGCCACAATTAGGGATGTTAGGCAACCTGCCGGCGGCATTCATCATCCCCTTGGACCACTGTGCCCTTAACATAATAACTTTAGAACACAAGATCTAAATGAGACCTGCAATGTGTCTCCAAACAATCCCAGTCTGTCTCCCAAGATATTGTTTTCCGTCTTCTGATTTATACAAGCCATTCAAGGATCCCTTATGTACTGCAAAGAATATCAAAGATTGCAGCAACACTTGTGTAATCAAGAGACAATCAATACAACTCGAAAGACAGCAGCTAATGAAAAGCATATATCAACAGTCCTAGACTTTACCCAGTGGTGCCAAGTGGAGTATCACTCTGTGAAAGGCAAAGTCATATGCAGAGCAAGTTGTTTTCTTATTTTATGCTGCCTAAGGTAAAGTACTTTAAGAGGACACGATATTGATCCGAGATGTGCTGCGTTAAATGAAACTTGTTTGTAATGCACCAAGAATAAATGCATGCTTTACAGTACAAAACACTTTTTGCAGTTAATATAATAATATCTTTATTTATTATATATCACCTTTCATAGTGGACCACCATCACAAAGCGCTTTAAAGAGGTAGGCTGTGAACTGTGCATTATATGCTGAGTCACTTACAATAGGACACTGATTTAACATCTCATCCGCAGGATGGAGCACAAGGAGGTTAAGTGACTTGCTCAGGGTCACACAGTGAGTCAGTCAGTGGCAGAGGTGGGATTTGAAGCAGTGACCTTCTGGTTGAAAGCCCTGGACATTAATCACAGGACCACACTGCTAACAAGGTAGCTATAGCCTCAATAAATCAGGTCTCAGGTAATTTATTATCATGGTTGTCAGTGTCACTACTACTTACTGGTCATGTTCACAAACTGTTTTTGGCGTTAAAGTTGTTTATCAATGTCTTCCATGGTTTTACACATGGAACAGCATTGCTTTCGTCAGATAGGGACTTCTTTACATTTATTTTATTGGGCACATTTAAACTGATGTTAAACAAATGCAAGACAATTGCTATTTGTTCATTATTATAATTTTCACACAACTGATGTTTATTTACTGTATTTGCTAACAACATTGGCCGAGAGCTGGTTCCTGGTACTGGTTCCACAAGATACATAGGGCCCAACCATCTTCAATGCCTACTGTAGATTATTCCACAACAGTGATCATCCAGTGTTAACATCACAGCCATTAAAGACCTTTACGTCTCTGTAGTGCTAGCGATAGGACTGTCATTGACTATTAATGACCACCAATCTGAGCTACAGAACAAGCTCCGACACAACAGTTTATATTACAGTCATTCTGAATGCTCCATACCCCACTTCCACGGCCATCCTTTAGCTCAGCAAAAATCTGCTTTTAATATTTCCATGCTGAAAGTGAATCCCAGCTGCATTTTAACATCCTGCTTAACCAGTTAAAAAGACCTCTGGAAAGTGAGTGCATGCATTATAGATTTGAATGGTTTGTGTGTCACATACCCACATGCATTCACCATGGAGAACTAGATGACATTTGGGTTTTCTTCTCCTTTGTGGCTGGTTGTTGGTTCTGTGCCCGGTTAATGCTCGCAGGTTCAAAGCACCATGAGAATCCATGTACTCCTGCTTTTTGGATGTCGATGTATTCATTTTTTTTTTCCGTATACAGAATACGGTGCTGATTAATTCAAGTAGAAACACAGCATAAATTGATTTTTTAATTTTAGATTAACCTTTTTATTCAGATGTCATCCGTCTGCAAAATGTGTGATAAAAAATAAATATTAGTTTTTTTCAATATTTAACAATGTATACAATGTATCTAATTTATTTCAGCACCATTTAACCTTTTTTATTAGTATTATTAAAAGGCTCACTGAAATGCCAGCTACTGTATATGAATTCAAGTCACAAAGCCCTCAATTTATTCTAAAGAAAAAGGCTACAAAAAGTGCTGAATGTTAGACCATGTGTGCAACCAAAATGCCAGCCATTCCTTCTTGCATAGACTAAGAGGCAACATAAAAAAGACTCTTAATTGGTTTGTGCAGGCCCTTTTTCCATTTTCTTTACACAGTCATTTAACATGTACAAAGCTGCAGCAACACATTCATTATTGTTATAAAAGACTATGGCAGAATGAAGAATAGGAGATTTCAACCGCCTGCCCGAGTGTGGTGAAACTGTGAGAGAAACCAAATTATATTACAAAATAATAGAAATGACAGAAATAAATGTATTCAACATACTTTAATTAATACTTTAATGTGTTTATCTGTGTGGATCATGTAATTAGACTCGCAAAGCAGTAATAATGTAATATACCTTTATTAGAAAAGATAACAGGGAGTTTCATATTTGATATATTTTAGGGAATTCCGAGTTTTAGTAATCATTTTTCTTAGCATGCTACTACTGCTACAGAATTATCTTATTAAGATTTATTTTACATAAGAAATATTTTTTTTCACAAAAGCTACTTGATTTTGTCAAGTATGACTATGCAAACTAAACCCAACCCACAGGAATACAGTGCAAAATATTAATATGTTGAAGTATATGATGTTAATATGTAAAAAATATATATTAGCTGGTCACATATCAGGCAGTATTTAAATAATAATAATAATAATAATAATAATAATAATAATAATAATAATAATAATAATAATTTTTAGGGAGCAGCTTGATTTGGTACAATAATTCCTTATTGGTTAACCCCTTAGGCCAGTATGAGGATAGCCACACAGCATACCTTTGACACTGCTTTTCTCTTGTTTAAAAGCAACTGTGGCTTGTAAACACTCTGTGGGAATGCTTTTGTACTTGTTCTGAATGATACTCAGAACTCGAGGTTAGTCAGTTGTTTACATTTAAAAGGATAATAACTTTTTTGATCAGTTTATGAGTTACATTTCAAATGCCAATGGATTAGCATGTTATTTCTATGCACTTGAATTCATTAGGAAACTGTAGCCATTTTTATAAAATTACCTTAAGAGCTAGAAAATTCATTACATAATAATTACAAACATGAGTATCTCAAATGTTACTCATGTGTGTAACTAATATATATATATATTAGCTCTTGAGCTAGTAGGAAAGGCTATATATATATATATATATATATATATATATATATATATATATATATATATATATATATATATATATATATATATATATATATATATATATATATATATATATATATATATATATATATATATATATATATATATATATATATATATATATTAGCCTTTCCCTACTAGCTCAAGAGCTAATAAAGAATTCCTTTATTATTCTAGACTTTTAAACTGTCAAACACAAATCAGAAAACTCTAAAACATATGCACAGCCATATGCATCAGTAACCATTCATCAAACCCCCCCCCCGTCCCCCCACCATGTTCTTCCAGATGTTCTTCCTCTATGTTAAAATCTTAAACAAACATTGTGGCTTACAAGATCAAATGACAACATTGCAAAAGTTTTGTTCTACTGCAGTATCATTTTTAGTACTGCTAAAATGGATTTCGTTCATCATGTGGAATCATTTTTTAAAAATTGCAGTTGTTTATTTCAGTGGACTCCCACCTTTGAAGCCTTATGAACCTTTTTGTCTCATAACAAACAATATCATATATTATTTCAAATAATTCCATACCTGATAACAATGTTCAACTTAATAACAAAACAAAAAACTATACTTAAAAATCAAGTTTGATTAGAACAGAATAGTTTTCTATGGACAGTCCACCTAAAGGATTCCACACTTGAATTATTAGTCCCAGAAAGAGTTTTAAAGAAGTAGAGGGCGCATAAACACACACACATCCTACAAATCATGTATTTCAATTTTGAATTCATTAGGGGTGCAGTTTAGCAGAATCAAGGCATTCTTTAAAGCATATGGCCCGCTCAGCATGTGATGAAATATTAAGAAGCTGTGTCAGTGAAGAGGCCAGGTTCCTAGGGGGTGAGATGATCTGCTGGACAAAGACAGCTCCCTATAACAATGTTCTACAGATGCATGTCCTCTAAAGCAACAGGAATAGACAAATATTTAACATAATATGATCCAGTAACTGGAAACAGGTGGCAGCAGTGGGAGGGGGGCTGACATGTATCTTTAAATAAATTATAAATACAAATGCTAACAATTCCATCAGTCGTCAGAATATTGCGCTAATGACGTTTAACATTTTATCACCAAAAGTTTTTTGGTACCAATTGTGTGTTTTTAGTCAAGACTGTTTCATTTTGCCCAAATCCAGTGTTATCTCTGTCTATGTTTAGAACTACGTTTAGCATCATACCATCATCGTCCTATACTTTGCTAGATTTTGGAAATGTCTGGAGCAGGTAGACTAGTACCAGTTTGGTACCATCAACATTGTTCAAAATGCGTCAAATTCCAGTGACAAATTGAAGAATCGCTGTCGTACTGAAACAGAAATACACTTCCTGATCTCCTGTAGTAATGTTGCAAAACTTGTGTTAAGAAATGCTTATCACACAGCTTCAAAACAAATAACGCAAGGGCCAATGAAACACGGTATTGATTTTTTAAAATTTTTATTAAAACAGGTAAGGGCACAGAGATACATCAGTGCTTCCCCACGATTGTCAAAAGTACATTCTCAAGAATTTCACAATTTCTCAAAACAGGTTAATCTGTTTAAATTGTACTTTGTTTAATATCAATTTCAAATACAGTAATGAAAATATACACACCTCCAGACAGTTAATGATTTAAATCTCGGCAGCAAGCTGAACTCTCCATGTAGCGCAATCAAAAAAGCCTTAGATTATGTCCTTAAGATCATACTATTTAATCCGTGTTAAAAACAATTTCAATATAAAGATACTTCTATTATAATTCAATGGTACTTCTCTTATTATAATTATAGCATATATCTTTTACTGGACATATTTTGTTTTAACTTTAAATTTATATTACAAAGACACGATTGATACTGATAATCAAATTGATGAGGAGAGGGAACTGCATGAAACACATTAACAGTACAAACTGTAATTAAACAAAGAACTTGGAATTAATAGTAGCAAAAACATTTAACAAATAATTCAATTTAATCATCGTTGGACATAGGAAAAAAGCAATGATGACATGTATAACTTCAAATTACCTTCCTAGCATATGAAATTGATTTTCTGTCAGTGTCATGTACCTTATTCTCCTATATTCTCTCTTCAGTGTCTGTATTAAAGGCAATTTTAGTTTTGAACCCTTCTTTTCTGATATACTGTAATTATTACAGTGTTTATGTTGTAATGTGTTTTTTTTTTGACAAGAAGATTCATAACTAATTTCTGAATCTTAAAATCTGACATTTGCATATGGAAGTTACTATAGTTTTTTTTTTTTTTTTTTTTTTTTTTGCAGTTTTTTCAAGGTTGCAAGATGTTTTCCAACAGTTAATTAATCAACCGGTACTTGGTAATTAGATGGGCCCTGCAGTCTCTGCTACATGTACGTTTAATTGTGTCCCAGAGCCTCTGCAGTGAGAATAATTTCTCATTCAAGACTGCAAGGCCTACACAATGCAGACAAGAGTATGACAGAGACAGTAGGGAACAACACACCTAGTACCTAGCCCATCTGTCAAAAATAATATCTTTAAACATTAGAATTAAATATGCTTTTCTAGAGAGATTTCACACTTATTATTTAATAATATGTATATTTAACTTCCAGAAAATGCTTGCAGCTATTGATCCCAAGTGGTGTTTTTTTTTTGTTGTTTTTTTTTTTAGCTAATAAACTTATCAGTTGCTGACCTTGTTAAAGTCTAATTTCCCAAGTTTGATGCTCAATGGAACCCATTAGCAAAGAGCCTGTGGAATGCTGTGCATTGATGGATACACTCACTGGTAATGGGTGATTAAGAGAGACAGGAAGATAGTTCAGTGAAGTGCTCAATCACAGCCAGTGTTGCGATTTCACAGCAGTTATGTAGATATTGTGGCTGAACCTTTTGCAGCTCCTACCTATTCACTAGAGCCCAGTAAAAATTTTGAGATCATTGATCAGAGTGCCAGAGATTATTCTCGTTGACAGCTAATGCTCTTGTGAAATGAAAATACAAAATGAATGATGAGGTCTTTAGACTGTGCCAAGTTTATTACAGTACGCCTTTTCATACACTGTTGTGAATTGTGTTAAGGTAGTAGCTATGGCATCTGTGGTTCCTAAAAAATGGCTTGAAAATTAAGGTAAAACTTGTGTTGAGTGACAGGAGTACTATAAAGCAACAAGAGGTTGCTTAAAATGAACTAGAGGGTTCCTACTTCATGCAGAAATTAAGTCTAAAATCATAAGCTGAATGAAAACTCAGGCAGAACACCATAGAATATTGGCCTGGATTTTAATTGAAAAAGCCCCAGAAGTCAATAAATACATAAATATGTTTAATTACATAAAATTAACTTTATGGTGTGTGATAATTGCAATTAGTGTGCACATTAATGATTTCCGTATTTATTATTGCAATTTTATTAATTATTAATTATGACGTACACTAAATTTAGTGCTTCACATTATGGTAATCAGAATGAATGTGTGATTTGTATGGTAATTCATGCTGCTGTATTTAAATGAGCATCCAGCTCAGAATAATGAGAGGAGCTGTATTCACATAATATTTACTAAAGGACGTTCATTTTAGTGCACGCGTTAAAGTGATCGTCTATTAGTGCGTATGGAAACCAGGCTTTAACCACTGATAGGCACGCTATTTAAACCTATTTTTCTGGCCTGAAAACTAGTGATGTGCAGTTCAATTCTTTTTACTAACTCGATTAGTTTGATTCATTCAGTTTAGTGAATCAATTCAACAGATTTTTTTCGTTTGATTCACTGATTCACTAACGCGAAATAAATACATCTTGCTGAATTACTTGGTTATGAAAATCTGTTTGAATGGAAAAATCTGGCAGCAAGGGCCATTTAAGTTAAGACTATATTTAGGCCAATATACTAAAATATACTACTTTACACAAAGCACATTCCGCCCACTGCACAATTCCTAGTCATCAATAAGTATGCAGGCACCGATTCAATCAATTAATCAACATATTACTTAATGTATTTTATAACTAGAACTAGAAGCAGCTTTCCTAGAACACTGACAAAAAAATCAATATCACAAATGTAATATAATGGAGGAAATAGAAGAGAGTATTTTACTTTCAATGGAAATCTCAAACAGTAAAAAAAAAAAAAGATATCAGAGTATATAATGCTAAGTATCAATATTTAACTTATATACCAAAATATAACGTTTTTAACAGCACTGGAAAAAAAAGATACTGACAAGCTGTGAAAATGCGAAATAGTAAACAGTACCACTATGAAATGCACTTTTTTATGACTTCTGTCACCCCGATCCATGGAGCCATGCAGGGTGGCAATGCCGACAAGGAAGAGAATTGAGGCTATGTCTCATCAATCAATATTTCTCGAGTAAGCAGAACAAAAAGAAAAATATGCCTTTGCACAACATGACTTTTATAGTTTATGCATTAAAGGCTTTTTTTTCCTTTTTTTTTTACGTCAAACAAGGTAAGCAGTGTCTGAGTGCTGTGTCTGTTGATCGATCATTTTCGGTCAATCTAAGCCATCTCCACCTTCACAATAAGCTACTGACCAAAAGATATGCCTGGTCTTTTGGGGC
Source organism: Acipenser oxyrinchus oxyrinchus (assembly GCA_030684275.1). Taxonomy (NCBI): domain Eukaryota; kingdom Metazoa; phylum Chordata; class Actinopteri; order Acipenseriformes; family Acipenseridae; genus Acipenser; species Acipenser oxyrinchus. The sequence continues at coordinate 37,281,796 of CM060258.1, forward strand.
TTTTGATCTCACAGTGGTCACAGGTAAGTCTCTGATATTATTGTGCACATTAAATTATCGCTCACAATACATGTAGTGTGCATGGTGTGGAATGTAAATTAGCCAAATACTGTGCACGCATTTCAATGCGTTCTCTGTTAGTAAATGGTGCAGTAAATTTAGATTTATCACGCACGTTAGGCTCACTACTTTACATGCGTGTTAACTCCAAATTTAGTGCCTTTTCTAAATGAGGCCCAAAGTGTAAACATGCTCCAAAGAAAGTTGATGTATCTATGCGACCAAGAAAAAGAAGATGTTTAACTGGCTGACTGACATCTTTCTTGAGATAAGAATATATTTGCAATGGTGTAAAGTAAAATGAAAAAACAGAACTTAAAAGCTGTGAACATATTTAAAAACAGTGTTATGCCAAAATATGACAAAATACAATAACCTTACCTTAAACAACCTTGGGTTAACTCATCACAGTGGTGAATACAAGATTTTCTGTCAGTTTTCCAAATCTGACACATGTATGCAGCAGGGGTACTCTGCATGGGCTCAAATTACCTGCCAGTAATTAAGTTGCTCTGTAATCACTTAAGTCATGAGTAATCAAAGATGGTAGTGGGGTTTGTTTTCATAATATTGCTTGTCAAGTGAAAAGTTTAACCTCAATCAGATTTATTTTAAATCTGGCTGCCGATAATTTCAAGAAGCCCTTATTGTATAAAGCATTCTTGAATGAGTTACTTGCCAACCACATTAATTAAATTAATTAAAAACTGGAATTTAAAAGGATTGTTTTATTAAAGGAAGTAATAAACTGTACCTCTCACCTGGAGCTGTCAATCAAGCGTGAATGAAGTCTTGTTGTCAATAAGTGTGTTACTAGCACCACACAAAAGGTTAGCAGTGCGGTGACACAGAGGGGTTGGGAAGGTGACCAAATGTGAGTACTGTTGTGTAAAAATGTAGCTTAAAATTAACAGTTGCATTTAAGAAATGTAGAACAAGAACAACGAAAAACTAAAATAAAAACGCACTTGAGGTGTATGTGTTGCATACGTGCCATTAACAAAAGGCACTGGAAGCTTAAAATAAAGAAAAACATTAATGAAGAGCTGTAATGCAGCAACAAAGCTCAACAAAGGAAGTAAAAGGTTACTGTACCAAGCTGAAAAAAAATTCTTTGTGAACTCCAATAAACCAACGTTTTCGCCAGCCAAATCATAGAGTGCCTAAATACAGTTCTGAGTCAACACAAACTGATTTTTTTCATCTGTTGCATCCTGGATACAGTATACAATATTTAGTTACATTGTTTACCGTCAAATAAGAATTATTTGATTGTGCAGCAGATTCCCCAGTTAGATGATAAGCTGATAATATCTCTTCAACCAAAGAAGCAGGCACGGTAATTTAAGAGTAGGCTTACCATTACCATAATCAAAAACAGTAATGTAGCGTGAGTTTTGTACTAAACCTGGGTCACCTGTTTTAGGGAAAACAACGTTTATTTCTCAAACTGACCGTTTTAAGAAATGTGAAAGCAGAACGCACAGAAATACTGCTGAAAAAAAAGGCACATACTAAATTTAGTTCTCAGATTGTGCGAATGAAAATATCAAAAATATATGACAATGTGCTTGCTATGGTGTATTTAATATCAGAAATATAGCATAACAAACTCAATTTAAACTTGTTTTTACTAAAAAATAAATGGTAATATCTAATCATAAGAGCTTGTGACAGAGATCAAGTGATTCTTGGTGTTAGATATCCCTCCCGACCTGTGAGGGCGCTGTGTAAAAGGAACAGAGTACCCTTAACTAAATGGCATGACAATTTATTCCTTGGGTTAGGTGGAAGTCGGTCATTTAGGAAGGGGACGGAGCTACGGTACCCAAACTCAATGACCGTAAACGGCATGATATCCGAGGACTGGAGGAGCGGATGCGCTCGTTAACCTAGGGGTCATGAGCGAGGGTATAAATAGGGGTTGTAGTGTAAGTGATCTGTTCCTTTGTAAATGGTTAGAACAAACCTAGAAGGAGACCGCTGTGAAAAGAACCGTGAGTGTTGTGTTTGTTTGTTTGTCTAAATAAAAACTGTTTTTTTGTTTTCTAAAGACTACTAACACTATCTGGAGCTGCAGCCACAGGCCAGCAACAAACCCGGACACCAGCGCTTCCCTGTTTCACAACGAACTCTTTTCACCACAAGCACTAGTTTCACGCACTAAATAAACACTGTGTTTTGTGTTCTGTGTTACGTGCTTGGACTTTTGTTATTGGTTTCGGGTCACACCCGAGGATTACAACCGAAGTGATACACACCGTTGTATTTGGGGTGAAGGTGGGGTCCCCACTATAAAATCTGATGGGATTAAACAGCCTTTCATTTTTATATAACAGTATTAATATAGGTAAATTGAAGATGGAACAGAATGCATTGTACAGATTACCTTTACATTTAACAAAAACAATGTTATTTTGATTCTTGCATCCTTGCTTATCCTTCAGGCACTCTGCTGCAGCAAACCACAACTCAACTCCCTATTCGAAACAATGTCGCACGACTCTCGCAATGCTAGAGATCTTGTTAAAGTGAATCAACAAATATTTAAATTAGCATATTTCAGCTCTTTTCATTAACATATTTTCTCTTAGTACACACGACACAATGTATACTTTGCGAATTATTGCAACGAAAATGCAAATTGCGGTATGTTTGCACTGTGACTGGCCCATCTTAGTACATCAGACCCTGAATATTCCTAATATAATTTTCTTGTACTCTTTCCTACAATAAATGCAGTGCTCTTGTACAGAAGCAGTGACAGAAATAACTATAAAAATGCACAAGGCAGTGTATGCCATCAGTGTGTGTGAACTTTGGCATTGTGAGCCCATTCTCCATAATATAAAACCCCAAAAGACATTTTTCAGATAAAGACATACTGGTTTTTACTGTGAAGATTGACAGCATGGATAGAATTGCACTAGGAACCTGAAGCACACTGCTCGTGTTATGAAAACGGGGTCCTTTATTTAACATAAAAAGCTTTTAACTTTTTGTCTTGCAAGTATTACAGTCTGATAACCTATTATACAACTATTGGTCCTTCAGGACTTATATACATTAGTTATGCTGTGTGCTCAACTAAAGCTATATTCTTAAAGGAAATAGGGGGCATTTTCTCAAGCTGAATCCTCATCACTCACAAGAAGCACAAACATGTCTCCTATTGCCAAATCGCAGGTAATTAATGTGGTGAAAGACTATGGATATATAGCATTTCTTCCTTCATTGACAGTGATGACAGTGCTCATGGAACAGGAATTGTGTAAAAAAATGAAATAGAAGAGCTTTCTCATGATTTCCATGCTTTTTTTCTTCCAGTGGGTAGGCATCAATTCTCACCAGAACAGGATTGTTTGCTGCATAATATTAAATGTAAAAATGTTAAAGAGGACTATTCTAAACAGGGACGAGGAATAATACTTTTTTTTTTTTTTTGCCTCTTGCAAATATTTTGTAGGCTACTAAACATATACATACAAATAGATTTGTTCAAAAGATGGAATACTACACTGTAAAAGTCATATTGTAGGCATATCATTTCATTCAGCATCATGATTTAATTGCTGGTTCATGTCAATGGAAGGATTGTGATGTATGTATGATATTCTTCTAACCTGACTGTGTCCTCCTGGAGCATTTTGTTATATCCAAGTTAAAATAATAAAATTGGCAAGAATATCAGTGACATTCAGAATTGGAGCCATCGGCAACATGAAAAAGTTGATTACTATAATCTATATTCACTGTACTGTATGTGCATGTAGAAATTGACCTTTTAATTACAAACAGATAAACAGGCTCCCATATATGCCCAGATTCTGATAAACTCAAGAAAGTGTGCTAAAGAAAGTCCTTTTATCACTTTTGGATAATCAGTATATTTTACTTGTTTGAAAACTCATATACATGTACATTACAACATACAAAATCCAAAACTGTGACATTTATACATACAGAAGTACATGGGATATGCAGTCCTGAGATAATAAATATTGTCAACTATTTTAAGAATATTTTTACCATATACAGGTGGTTACTGTGCCAAACAGCAGTACTGTTGCCAACCAATCTGTTTGTAAGCACTGATAACAATGTCATAATTGTCCCCTTATGTGCCAAGTGAGTATAGATTTAGATTTTGAGAATAACGTGACAAAGAAGCTCCCAGTAGAGTTGTTACAAGGAGTGCAGGTTGACATTACTGCAAACAACAAGGTCAGTACTGTCTTGTATCAAAGTAGTTGAACATACTGTATAAACAGAACCTCTCTGTATGCATAATGCAGAGCCACTCCACAGTTGTTGAAGCAGTACTTTTCTCATGAATTATGCTCCACTAATTAACTACTTGTTGGGCATTTTCTATTACTTTAAGCAACACAGATTAGAGAAAGAACTGGAATAGAATTCAACCATTGGATGACAGTTAAGCCCACACGATTTTCCCATAGTTTCCCATAATAATAAAAAAAATCTTCCATACAAATACGTGTATCAATGAAATGAACTCCTAGCTTCAGGGTGTTGTGGTCTGACATCATATTTATACTTTTGATTTAAACATGGTTAATTAAATGATTACTTAAAAGGGAAAAACAGCATTTTATATACTTACTTAAAACACCAATTATTTGCACTGCAACAATCTTGTGGAGTTTGTCAGTACCTTCGAAATGGCAATAATATATTGTTAATATATTAATAGCAATAATATATGTTTTATAAAAAAAGAAAAGGTGGTTGCAAGGGAAAGGAGAAATTGGAGGTAAATAACAATGCAACAATACAAGCAAACTCAATTTGAGATTAATGTACCATAGGAGGGGATATTTTTTTGCCATGATCTGTCAGCAAGTGGTAAAAAGACATTTAACATTAAAGCTGATACAAACAAAACATGTCAGTTAGCACCACCTAATGCAAAAGGTATCTGTTCAAGTTAATGTACAGTATGCTTTTTAATGAAGCAGAAACCAGAGTCCATATGTAATATGTTTACAATGCAAAAATAGATGTAACATTATTAGTTTTAAACACAAAGAATGGAACTCATTCAAGCGCTTAATTGGTCTAATTAATTAATTTAGGGTACAGTTGGAACAAAAACCAGGAGGGACACTGGCCCTCCAGGACAGGAATTGCCCACCACTGCTCTAAGGTATGAGGTCCAGTGTTGATAAATATGTTGTTTTTAATGTGACTAAAAATACACAAGAGAATAGCTACTTGAAATAATGTTCACTAATTGCAGTTGAGCTACAAAATGCAATCCATTAAATAAGTGCTAAATGACTAGAAGTCATGGAACAAAAGGTTTTTCTTTGAACTAATCAGCCTTCCCTTAGCCATTCATGGGTTTTTCCCTCACATGATCTAGGGTAATGTAAATACTTTGAATAAAGACTAAAGACAAGTTCCCCTGATACACCATTGAGACCAAAGTAGAAATGGTGCAAACCACTTGTTTAATGTATAATAAAATCCATTTGTTTTAATAATAACACAGAAAGATGCACTCCTATGACTAACAAGGGAAAGGCATTTTGCCACCTCCTTGTATTGGTTATCTCAGGGGAAATGTTTAAGGATCTTACAAGGATCTGTTATGCAGAAAGAAAAACATCTGGTAGAATTATTTTGTGAATTTAAGAACAGCAGACAGTCCAACAAAGAATGATGGCAGTTATTTACTGCAGGGCCAATGTCAGATAAAGTTGATAAAATCTAACTATATTTGTAGTGAGAGATATTTGGGGTAAAATTAAACTTTAATTATTGATTAATCTTAATTTTAGACATTTTTCTACCTAATTTGAAATGCCAAACTTGAATGTCACCTCACCACTGCAAACCATTTACCGATCCAGAGAACTAAAGATAACTCTGTCAAGCTAAGTGACTCTTTTAAAATGCCGTACTTCATAAAAAGGATTTTTACCAAGCTACTGAACGACAGAGGAAAGAGTCCAGTCCAGTCTGACCAGTAAGGGTCGCTGAAGCCTTTTTTCTTCCCCAACCCACAGGAGTGCAAAGGCCAATGCAGCACCCAATGTAGACACCCAACCAAGATCTGAAACTCAGCTGGACTAGGATTCCAGCTAGCAAGCTCCGGATCATGGTACACATCCTGCTCGTTCGTGCATGTTTTTCATCAGCAAAATAAAAATGTTCATGTCAGAAAATAATTTTAAACCAAGCTCCCTGGATAGTGTGAAAGAGAAGTTTGAATATTTTCTAGAAAAAGAGGAAAAGGTCATTTCTTCTCCATAGAGAGATGCACTCCGTAGAGATACTTTGAGTTTCTGTAGATTTTCTGTAGAGATGTCTCATGTCCTTAAAGTGTTAACTGAGCAATGATTAAGTTGACAAGTTTATTTGGATTCCCAATTCTGTTCTTTCTAAGGAACTACCAAATAATAATAATTTAAAAAATCATAAAAAACATGAGGTTAGCTTATTTTCTCATTGTGAGGCCCATGTGCTTTATAAATTGTGTACACTGTCTAATAACTATATTTTGTCTTCAGACAGAAATGTCAGTTGATGGCTAGATTTTCTACTTTATACAAAAGATCCAATATAAACATCTGTCTGAAACCCCTGAATGAACCTATTTTTCTAAATTGGAAAATAAGCCTGCAATTATCCTATGCTTTTGGAGGATTAATATGCTATTTTTACAAATTGGCATACTTGCAATTGAACCAAATGTGTCAGTGAAATACAAATTTCATGGGAAATGTTTTCATTGTTCCAGATGATTACACAAATTTAGTCTGGCAGAAAATTAAAATCTAAACTAACTTCAACAATGCAAATATGAGTCAAATATTCCTTTTGGTATGTTTTCTGTTTCCATTTTCCAGGTCAAACACTTCAGAAATGTGCTGCTGAGAAAGACAGTTATTCATTCTTATGAAGAATGTTAAGGCCAGTAACTTTACATCTATTGTTTTATGAGCAGGAAGTTTAAAAAACAAAATATGATTAAAAGAACAAGAAACCCTTAAACATATTTAAATAATAAATGTGTCTGTATCAGTGTTGAATATAAGCATTAATACACATGGGAAATTATCACATGAAAGTAAATTATATTTTGAGATTTCTTTTTACTGCCCTTTTGTACGTCAGTTTTCTTTTAATAGACTGTTTGAAGGTGCCATGTCTTCTCAAAGCTCCTCTTCATCTCTGATTTCCATCCATATGCATATGTATAGATCCACCAAAGTGTCAGCACTATTTGGTAAACATCAACTGTGGACCAAGTCTCCCTTTGTATAGCTGACAATACACAGTAGCTCTACAATACATTCCATGTCTTTGAGTTTTTGCAAGAATAGTTTCATTGCATGCAGTATTTCAGAGATGGAAATTATATCCTTTTGAGCATCAGATGCAATATGTTCTTAACTAAATTGCACATTTGCTTGTTATCTGAGATATTATTCTCAGCATTGAATGCAATTAATTCTGTCGGTGGATCAGTTGATTGTAAAGATTATAAATATTGAATACACAGGCTCCTCATCGGGTTGCAGGTCAATTTTATACTGAGGAAGCAAAATACAATTGTATATATTTTTCCCATGGTACATGCTTGGCTAATACTGTTCTAAAAATATGGAGTGGGTTATTGCGTTTATAAAATGGCTCTATGTTTAAAAAAGAAAGCAAAAAACAATGGCATTTTAAACTTTAAATTTCATTTTACGTAATGTATCCTTCTGCCAGTGCAAAATAGATCCCATATTTTATCTTGAGAAACCACATTTGTTAGAAAAACTTATATTTGTATTTTTTTTAAACTTCTTATTTACATGTTTTATACACTTTGGTAAGTAAAGTTGACGTTTGAAATCACTGTTTCCCTCGTACAAAAATCATGCTCTACACTGTCTCTTCTCAAGATAAATTTAACTTCTCCAGAATCTCCCAGTCAGTGAGGCAGTCATGTAGAATGTCATCAGTCAACCTGCACAAAACTGTATTATATAACTGCATTATAATACACACTAATGTCTGCAAATACTGTAATGTATTTAACTTTGTATACCATATTCTTGAAAATATGAACCCAGTGTTTTTTGTTGTTGTTGTTTTTGGTTTTTTTGTCATATGTGGTCCCTTGATACTGTAACATGATACTTCAGCATACACAGTTGTATAAAATCTTCCCATGCAAAACCTTAAAGTACAATACAAAAAGTTTAAACAACTTGACTTATGTGGACTAAAAATATTCAAATGAAATGTAGATATACTGCTGAAATATGTACTGTTTCGGTCCCTTGTGAGAAGTGCTTTTCATAGGGTGGATTAGAAACACATCTGTGCAGTGCAGATGAGTATTACCACTTGTTAAAACCTTTATATATGATGTATTACAGACTCACTTTTATCAAGTGACCCATCACAACAAGGTCTTCATAATATCCTTTTACAGAAATTGAAATGTAACTCAGAGCGGAAATGTCTCTCCGGAGTATTTTACTCATTATCTCCCACAAAAACCAGAGCCACCAGAAGACAAGGAAATTGCCCTACGTATTGGTCAAATATGCTTTGGGCTGCCCCTAGTTGTGTCAAATAATTCAAGAATAATTGATTGGAAGAGGAATGTTCTACATCCATTTTGCTGGAAATGTGTTACAGACTCTAACAAAAATCTACAAAAGGGTAAGGGCAAGAATGTCTATGCTGTAATTTTATTATTTTTGTGGAGTGTAAAAAAAAACAAAAAAACAAAAAAAAAACACCCACATCAACATTGTTAAAGTGATTAACAGTGTGCAGGTGCAGGTGTGATGCGATGATCAATAACAGACAGACAACGATAATCCAGGTACAATGGTCTTTTATTTATAATCCAAAGTCTGATGACAAACGGTAAATTATAATGAATGGTAGTACACAAGGCTGTGTACTACACAGTTTAACTATAAACACAGTCTTTAATACACCCACAATATAGAAACACGGTCACCAGTCCAAAGTGAGTGGTGTTGTGCTTGTGGTGCAAATACAATTTATTGTGAAATAAGTGCAGTGTTGTCCGGGTTTTGTGCTGGCCTGTAGCGACAGCTCTGGATCGTGTTAGCCGTCTAATAACAAACAAGTATAATTAGACAACAGAACAAATAAAACACGATATTCAATACGGTTCTCCTTCCGGTTCAGCGTTAACCATAACAAAGGAGCAGATCACTTTGCTACGTCCCCTTATATACCATCAATCATGACCCCTTGGTTAACGATTGCAACCACTCCTCCAATCCGCGGCTGCCACATCGTTTCCCTTCCGGGTCGATGATTTAGTGTACCGTAGCTACACCCCCTTTCTAGATGGCCGACTTCAGAGGGGTTTTACCAGATTGAATTGAACTGCTGATGTTATCTGGAAAAAGAAGGCGTTTCATACTTAGGAAACCTGGGTTTTGATCACAGTGAGATAGTGCTTTAGTTGCTGTTAGTTGCTGTATAAAAGAATGTGGCCACTTTATTTGAAAAGTATTCTTAATAAATGGACCAACAACCTCAATACCTGGTAAAAACACATCCGTTCTTTCAACTTTTGGTTTATTGTGAGCTTTAAACCTTCCAGATGCCACACCCATCTGCTTCTATTATCTTCCTGTATGTCTCTTGTCTCTTCCTTATTTTTCTTTTTCTTATCCCAGTTGAATAGCCTTTTCCTATTTATTCAAGGTGTGATTAGAATATCACATATTATTGTTCATTCAAACTAAAATGTATATTTAGCTTAAATATTGTATGCATCAGCTCAGAATACCTCAATCAAGTCAATGAGTCCTTGGTCATCATCTGTTGTGTCCAGCACCTGAATTTCTGCAAGCTCTTTAGTTTCTGAGCCTACTCCAAATGAGGCAGGGACAATAGAGGTTTCCTCCCATGAGGGGTTTTCCCACTTTATCTTTAACCCTTTGTGGTCCATTTATTCAGTGCCTGTCAGGTGTGTCAGGTCCAATTTATTTTCACACACGCTGTTTATTTTACACACTGTTTAAAAGTAATTTTATTCATAGTAAAACTGGTTTAAAAGGCACTGCATATCAATGGGACACTCAGTACTGCATCTCCAGCCCCATCCCACTCCTTGTTCGATGTATTTTTCACATACCTCTTCATAGTAGTGCATACTGATAAATCATCTCCTGATCACTCGTTTTATCACCAAACTCCTCAATAATGCGATCCAAGTCATTATTTTATTAATCTCAAAAAGCTTGGCAATTGTCTGCGATATTCATGAGCACTGGATGTGGAAGCAGCTAGATTGTTTGTTTATGTCCGTGTTATGCCTGTGGTGTAGGGACTATGTGTATTGCTCAGATCCGCCTATTTTTTTTCCAGTGATATGCGTTAACATGCTGTACTGCAAAGTATGGTGGCCCAGTATGTCAAAGAAACGAAGTGTGTCTTTTTTTTATCGTGTTTTTTTGTTTGTTTGTTTTGGAATACATTTGTGCTAATGATGATTTGAAGTAAATAGCTTTGAGAATCTACCTAGTCACAATGGACAGGTAATTGTATTAGTACATTGCACTTTTAGTTTTTTCTAATATTGCTTTAAAATAAATTAAAATAATAAACAAATGCTGGGTAAACGTAGCCTTTTAGTTTCTGTTCATAAATTATTTTGTGCCTAATGGTACTTTAAATTAACATGTAAAGAAACAGGATTCAAATGTGTATTATTTTCTTGTGTTTTGTCTTTTGCTTCAGATTTTTTATTTTAAAGTTAACCCAGTAAGAAGTCTCTGGTATGTTAAAAAAGCTAATAAACTATCATCATATATTGCATTAAAATCACTTTTTTATATACTGTAATTGCTCAGTTCAGAAAAAAAGTAAATACATGATTCTACACTTCATTGCTAAGCCACTTCTTGATTTACAGTTAGTTAATTCTTTAAAAAATAAATTGATTTAATCAGGACTTTGTAATTTAAAAAATAATGTACTTCCAAGTGAATACAGAACTGTTTCTTTAAAACTATATACTGTTAGCAAATATCATTTTATGTCTAAAAACTAGTTGAAAATATTACCATGGAAACATTACCAGATCCTACGTAAGATATAATCAGTGTTCATTTTATTTGTCATGGCCTTTGCCACCTGCTCCAGTAGCTGCTTGTCAATTTCCCTAATCGAACGCATGGTCTATTTGTCACATTCAACTACATTAACATCATTTACACCAGATTTTAAGTCCATCTGTAGCACCAAAGCTTATTCATCATGACTGGTATAGCCAAGCTGTTTAGCAGACAGAAAAATAAAAATCTAACTGCAGAAATGAAGTCCTTAAGTCTTTAACATATTGTATTTTCAGACTCACGGTACAGCTGTGGCCAAAAGTTTTGCATCACCTACAATTGTTGGATTGAGACATAATTTATATGAACCTAATTTAGATATTTTATTTAACATCATGTAATCAAAGAAACTACAAAATGATATCACAGAAGTTTAGCAGAAGCCATAATAGTAGTACAGTATTTCATGTTAGATTTCAAAATATCACATTTTTAAATTTGTGTCAATTTTTTTGTTAAATATATGCAAAACTAGAAAGCGGTGTGTAATGAAATATGTTAACGTAACATTATTCAGCAGGTTTCATTCAACTTTATGAAGCAAAATTAGTTAATTCTATAAGGTGATGCAAAACTTCTGACCATAGCAGTAGTTGTTTTCCTGTGAAATACCACAACTATTTCTGCCAGATAGTTTAGAATTTCAGCTTCATTCGGAATCTCTTTTTTACTCATTAATGACAAACAAAAAACGAAATACTACAATAAAAAAACATGCTTTCATTAAAATAATTACAATTCCAAAGTCCTAATAAGCAACTCAAGACTACTTGCAAGCCCTATAATTAAATACCAAATTACATTATATTGATGTCTGTTCATAGACTGTTGTGATTAAATACCATACCATATTGATACATACCATTGCATTCACAATATTATGACTGAAATAGGAACAAAATAAGTTGCTGTTTTAGAAAACAGTTCCGTTACTGACACAAGATTGGGGTTTTACTTCATCTGTTACAGTGTTACACTTGAACTGCGCTTACTGCATTAGAAACAAAAACGTCAAAGACCTTGTAGAGACTTTTCATTGAATTTAATTGTCCAGTTATAGCTGAGCAGTTTGGTCACACAGCTGCCCCAGAGATTGTTTATTATATCTACAGTTTGAAGCTCTATGCATGGTCTCTCCTCGGTTCACATTATTGATTTACCTGTCACTGAAAAAATGCACAGAATGACTGATCCACTGATGGGTATTGAAGTATGAATACATATGGCTCAGTCTTGTAACCCATAAGGAGTTCAGTTTGTTAAATCTATTTGTTTTTTTTAAATGTTTTTTTTTTTTTTAAATGTCATTTGGCAAGATTCTTTAGACTCAAATGAAACCAGTTATTCATATGGTTATAAATATGCTATAAATTAGGAATAAATGTATATCACTATTAATCACCAAGTGCTTGCCAGCAATATAGAAAACTATATAGTTAAGACAAGGAATGAGAAAATGATTAAGCAGATTAAACTGTCCTTTTACCTCTGAGGCCTAATGAATTAATAATTGAAAACAATTAATTGTAGGTGTTTATATTCTGCTACTGGTTTAAATATATGAGATATTAGAATTTGTAAGCATTTCATTGTGATTAAGTGAAAAAGCTCACATTTCCATCCAGTAGCATTAAAAATCTTGAGCATTCTAATTATTCAACTAGATCTCAACTGCAACTGAAGCGTAGGGAAATCCCTCTTTCAGTCTTGTGTATCTCTTCAACAACAGTGCTCTATCTCAGGAAACCTACATTTTATTTATCTTTACTGGTACCTACATTTTCTCCTAAACTTCTTTCTCCTAGACATGTTATCACTAGACCTTTATAAGCTTTGTGAGAGTTGCTTGTGATTACACAGCAACATTGATATAACAGTAACAAGGAGCATAGTGGGTGCAAATGCAGCCAACTAGACGCTCAACACAGAGGCTGCATTGACCAATGTGTCCATCAAGTTAGTCTCTCAGGAGTTCCTTGAATGGCAGCGCTTGTTTAAAAAAAAACACCAATGGAAAGCACAACTCCAATTGCAAATGGGTTGTGACGGATGAAGCATATAGAGGTGTGTAACATGCTCTAGTAGCCTCACAGAAACACTGTACAAGACATGCCTGCTTCCACTCGAACATTGCGCAAACAGCAATGCATTCTGGGCTTTGTTAGCAGTTCACTCCAATTTTTTGGCCAGTAAATGTATCGGTACTAAACCTCCCCTCTCCTTTTATGTGCTTTGCCTATATGATTATCGTTAATGGTAAAAAGAACACTGTAGGCAAGTAGTAATGGAGTTACATCCATATCATGCCCTTCTGTGCTGCCATGGTAAATGTCGTTAGCAAAAAAGCTTATTATAGGCCTCACTGAACTCTGTAATAATAAGCAACAGAAGTGCACATCCTAAGCTACTTTACCAATTTAATAAGCTGAATGCATTTGCTGTTTCATACCCTGTATCTCTAAGAACATGTTTTTATTCAGTCTTAGTTTCCTTAAAAGGGTTGTTTGTATTCAAATAGTAAGTGTTTTAGTATTTAAGCTCATCACAGTTAGAATGTAAAATTATAGTATATACAATATCATTACTTGTTTCATGTGTTTCTCATAACTTCCTAATAGAAAACGCACTGATATGCAAAGAATGTGATATTACTTTTTTAAAAGCCATCATTAAAAGTTAATTTGCATTTCCTTAACATTGCCATGACACAAATCACTTCCTTTTCAGCATAGCTTGCTGAGGTCCATATCCAGCCAACCAGGACTATAATGACAGCCTATTATTTTCTCTTCTCAGTATAATTAGCCCTAGTTCCCAGCTCTCCAGGCCTCCAAAACCACATGGGGTCAGACTCTGTTAGCATTTACTTCAGTGGAAAGTTTGCACCCATTTTCGTAATGAGAAAAAAACAGACAGATAATCTTCAAAAACAATCAGAAAATGTGATACAAGATCTCTACAGTGAATTGTAATATTTAGGCTAAATTAAATTCACATTCTGCACTGTTAGAATGTTGTTTTTATAGAGAAGGAGGTTGCGCTGAATGGCCTTGGTTGCTTATCACTGCCTATAATAAGCTTATCTTGTTTGTGACATTTACGATGACAGTGAGGAGGGGCATGATATGACAGTAACACTATTACTATACTGCTTACCAACAATGTTCTTTTTGCTATTAAGGATAAGCATAAAGGTAAAGCACTGATGTTATCTTGAAGGAAATAAAGCAAGTCCCACAAACTGAGCCCAGCAAAACGGGATTGGATGAAGCGAGAGATGAGCTGTAACTTTAGTTTGACTGGCATGTTGTGTCTAGGTTTTTGGTGGTTCAATGCTTATATAATAAGAGTAGGTCTCCATGACCAGGTGGTTGAGTGCCAACCTTTCCGAGAGCAACATCTCTTCAAAGAAGGAGAGGTTGGTGGAGGATGGATAACTTCACCCCAAAGTTAAGGGTTGAAACTCTAAAAGTGAAAGTGATATGTTGATGAAGCTGTCATCCTCCACTTGTACAAATGTTTCCGCTTGGTGTCCAAAAGCAAATTAAAGTAAAAAAAAAAAAAAATGAAGAATGTTCCATAGTGTCATGATGTTCTGAAAAATAGGCATGAAGCATAAGCAGTTTTATCTTTTATGCTCCCTGTGCTTTCATGCTGATGGGAAATACATCCTGGTCATCTGCGCTCTGGTTACTCCCAGGATGCCTGTCAGATTGAATGTGTTCACAAACCAGAAAAAAATAAATTGCAATAGCATTTCCCCAATCTATCCCCCACCCAAGCAACTTGACATGACTTTTAAGATAAGCTCTGGGCTGGAGCAATTAAAAAAAACACAGAGGACTGGGAGCATTGGCATGGGTTCTTAAACCTTCTCCCACAGCTGTGAATGAATTGCCCAAACAAATGATAAGCCTTGGCTCACAGACAGGGAATACCCATTCCATTATATAATGTGTCTAAATGCAGACCTAGGCTAAGCAAAGGCAGACTAACCAATCTGGGTGCTAGTGTAAAGAATACAGGAAGGGCACATTATCTGCATCAGCAGTGGTTTGTTCACAGAATGATAAAGGTGGAGTTGGTGAGCTTTTAATACTTCAAATAATTTTTTGGAGTAAATTAAACAATTTACCACAAGGTAAAAATATCAGAGACTCACTATGTTGTGGGGAAGTACTAATAGTCTAGAAAACCTTTATTACTCTTACTACCCAGCCAGCAACTGGCCATAAGATCACCATTGGACTACAGCTTTGAACTAACAAAGCACCACATTGCAGCTCGAGTTTTATAATGCAAACTCATTGGATGTCATGCTGATCATAACAAAATCACTGCTAATAGTTTATAGTGTGTGGTTAAAACAAGTGCTTTCTATTCAGCAATGTATTTACTTTATGACAAACCCAGTAATACAATCTGCCATTAGATCATTCTGAATTAATACAATTGTAAACACCTATGGAATGTGAATGCTGTTTGTTAACTGATACTGTGTTTAACTAAGGCAATGAACTAATACATTATATGCAGTAGTGTAAGGTTAAATGATCTAATTAAGGATTTTTGAGAGCACACCTGACAGCTGGTAAAGACAACACAAGGGCATACAGCATCTGTGAGAATGGGAAAAATATATGAAGGGCAGGATCACATTTACTTCATACATAATGAAACTACAATATATTCTAGTTGTAGACTGCACTATAACATCCCTTGAAAATATTTAAAGTACTGAAGTTGTAGCTAATAAAATAATTCCATAAAGCGTACCTGCCACGCAAATACATTACAGGTCTCAAAAGGGAAAGTTTTGAAAGAAGCACCTACAGTCAGCACTCACATATCCAACCGTATATGTGACTTCAGTGACAGTTAAACGAGTGTGATGCATATCTGATTATTTCATTTTGGCCCGTTCCAACCCTTGTCCGTTTTTTCAGGGAACACAAAAAAGATACAGGGACTCATTTACTAAGCAGCTGTAATTTGGCCAGAATTGCAGGAGGAAAATTGAGATGACTGCACATGGTATTTCTCAGTGTCACGCCCTATTTACTAACTAATCAGAAGCAAAACCCAACTGTATAAATAGATACAAATTTGAACTCAATTACAAGATTAATCAAGATTCATTGTTACAATGTAACCTCACAACTTTGTTAAAACTAGAGGGAACCTACAGAAAAATGTACATTGTAACTATGTTTAGTTACAATTTTAGTAACTGTGTTTAATTACAACTGTAATGAATCTTGAAACATTGTGTCAAACAGTTGAAATTTGCTTCTAATACAGTTTGATCAACAAAGGTATTTAAAGGTTGGTTGGGTAGGTTTTTCATCCCAAATGAAACTTCGGAACCAAGTGTTCCGGGCGGTTTTATGAATAAAGGTAGGTATTTATAGTCAGGTATGTGAAATAAAGGTTGGTTCGGGCAGGTTTCTCGTCAGCACTATGGTCTTTTCGCCTATTTATAATAATAATAATAATAATAATAATAATAATAATAATAATAATAATAATAATAATAATAATATATTTATCTGACGCTTTTTTCCAAAGAGAGTTCAAATTAGTTATTTTACATGCAAATTCTAGGATCGGGATTCAGACGTAGGTGTGTGTCACGCATTCCAAACACTGGCCCACCTTGCAAGGTACATATTAAGTATAGTGATCAACGTATTGTTCTGTTGTGATTCTAGTATTGTCTGTTATGAGGACTGTAAACAGAAACCAAAACAGAGGTGTTTTTTCTTGGTACAATGCCCCCCTTTCAAATTTTTTTTGAAGAGTTTATTTAAGTAAAATTTGAGTTTTCACTTGCATGTACATCTAAAAAAAGGCAATATAAGTAAATCACAGTAATGATATTAATTTATGAAAATGTGTCTTTTGCCACTTTGTATATTGTGCAGAAACCACAATGCCAGGGATTAAAAAAACAAAAACACAAAAAAAATATACTTTTTTATATTATTTCAGGGATATATGTTCTAATCCAAGGCTATCATTGTAGCATGGCCAGGTCCTGTTGTAGGTGAGTACCCAGGGTCTGGAAAGTATGGGGATGATTTCAGAGAATACTATGGAGATTGAAATGTCAAGTACACCATTTTTTTAAGAGTAATGTCTGTTACATTAAAATAGAGGGGCATTTTAGATCCTATTGTGCATTGTTTGACCTTTTTGTATCATTTTATTATAGCACAGTTGTTTCTTTTAAACCATTTTTTATAACATCATCCCATCAAAAGATTTTTAGGATATCTTGAAAGAAAAATCCCTCTCTACAGCAGATACTACACAATGTAATATTTCTTAATGCTTGTCATTTAAGGTTTAACTTGAGTGTTATATTACAGTACATGACTACATGAGTACATGCAGAGGGTACAACTCTTTCAGTATTTTCAGCTTCCTTGTTTTATAGTGAATTGGTTATATTTTATCAGTTATTTTTTAAGGCTTATTTTGTATTAAACTTACTGTCTACCAATATCTCTATATATATATATATATATATATATATATATATATATATATATATATATATATATAGTATTTATTCATTGGCACTCAAATTGTCTTAATTTTTAAAATGTTTACACCCGGCTGTGCTTATGAGTACCTGCACTTTTTTGCTGAGAATTTTACCCCTGGTAACAACATATTACCAGACAGTGAACATCTAAACCTACAGTATAACAACTGCTGTATATGAGGTTTTTAAAGTAGTCAGTCAGCAAAACTATAATATTTAGTTCAGAATTTCTTTTCCTCATGAACTTTTAGTTTTGTCATGCAGAGGGTTTCAATTTGATATATTTGCTCTACACCATGATATGATTGTTTTAATGCAGTTTCTAAATAAATAAGAGCAAATTGCTCTACTATACAGTATATCTCACAAAACATATGGTGTAGAAAAAGTTCTCATTGTTTATTTTAATTTAAGAAATTGGTACCTTTGTCTTTGCTTTGCAACTGTCTTCATATGTAAACAGCCTTTTGCCAAACCAATTTAACCTCGCCCTATGTTTGTAATTGCAGTATACTGAATGTCATGTTAACCTTTAGAACAAATATGGTACTGTCACTAGAGTCTGAAAAGTCATTAGTATATCTGGCAGTTATAGCTTTTATCAGTTTACGGTAATCATTTTTTGTCAAACAGTACTGTGCTTTGGAATTCTAACCTTCTTAGTCTATCATTGTTCTATGAACCTGATGATATCATAAATACCATTCCATTAACATTTTCTGAGTCAGATACAAACAGAGAATGACTCATGGTTTCCGTGCTTGTAGGAAGGATGGGAAATGTGGGGAAAAGTTTTTGAATGGCATTTGCCTTTACAAAACTTGTATTAACAAATGGGCGATTAACACTTACATTAAGTAGTGACAAAATGGAAATCATACTGCATAATTAACAGTGTATTAATTCACACATTGTTGTATTTCATGTTGTGGTCCATCTTTTAGGGGAATTGAAATTAGTTTAAATGAAAAATAAATGTTAAAAATATCATGGTACAAGCTCAATGTTATTCGCTTTCAAAAGGGAATGTACATTATCTGTTTTTGGATCACCTCAGGAATCAATTTCAATACTTCAGGTCCTAGATTGGCTATTAATCAAAGTATAGTCCCAGAAATGTAATTTTATTGTTGTGTTTAGTTGTACTGTATTCTATTCACACTGTACCAGCTATTGTTTTACAAGGATTTCTCCAGAGTAACACACTGGTATTATATCTCAAAGAGATTTTGGAACCTTTTTCTACAGTTATTAAAAAACAAAATGGTTTAAAAGGTTTCATTTTAAGTATGAAAACCATCCAAAAACTTGTTAGTAATGTAAGTAGTACAGCATTAAGCACTCCATCTTTAGCACATATATTTTATAATTGCAGTGTTAAATGTATGCCTTATGAATAAATAAAAGCAACAGCAGGCTCACTTGTTCAAAATCCACTGTCTTTGCCAGTGCTGTTGTCTGCCAGTGGTTTTACTTTGAGTTTCTTTGAATAATACATTCGTAGCCTAACGACATCCCAAAGGAAAATTCTTCATAAAACTATTCCCAAACAGTTTACAAATTTCCATAACAAAACATTACTGTACATGTACATAATATGTTAGGGATATTGCCATCTAGAATTCTACCTATTTACACATCACACAAAAAAATGTAATAAACCTATTTTGGTACAAATGGTCTTGTCTTTATTAGAGGCAGCACACTTAAGTACTGTATTTACATTTCTGTGCAGAGAATGTTGCTAACGGTTCCTATGCAGAATAAAAAGCAGTTATGGTCCCACAATGGCACTTTGCTTTCTTCAAGCACTTCATCTAAAATGGCTGTGGAACCAAAGTGAAAGTAGGGCTTTTCCTAGTGATCGTAGGTGTCTACTCCTTTGCCCGTTGGGACTGTTTTTCACGGCTGGCAGTTTAAATTGCTTTTAGAGGCAGTATATACAACAGCTCAACTAGCAGTTGTGCACTATTTGTATGTTTCGGCAATTGTAATAGCCTTTTACCAAAGTAAGATGAAATGCAAGCAGCAGTCTTTAACCAATGTGTGCATTAGCAGCCCTATCTGGTCTGGTAGGGCTGTCAGCAATTTGTCTGTTTTATCAACAAGCCTCCCTAGTTCATGCAGTGTGGGCATCTGCGTACGCTGTTGGAAATGATGCTGACCTCTGTCTCTTGAACACCAAGAGCCAAATTGAAGGTGGTACCTGTATACTGCAAGGAGAGGAGAGCAATTATTTCCCCTTCTGTTCGCGCTCAGTCTTTTTTTCTTTTCGTCCTGTATAATTGAGTCCTTGGACATGGGAGGACATTAGTCCCCCAAAGTGGAGGTTTCATATGAATATTGCAAAATATTCACAGAAGAAAAAAAACAGTT
Source organism: Acipenser oxyrinchus oxyrinchus (assembly GCA_030684275.1). Classification (NCBI taxonomy): domain Eukaryota; kingdom Metazoa; phylum Chordata; class Actinopteri; order Acipenseriformes; family Acipenseridae; genus Acipenser; species Acipenser oxyrinchus. The sequence continues at coordinate 37,301,914 of CM060258.1, forward strand.
TTCAGCTGTTTTTCTTATTAGTTTTCTGTTAATTATTTGGTATTGACATTTTTTTTTATGTTGTCAGTCTACAAGAAACAAAACTTCTAAAAACCACAGCTGAAAAAGGGAAAATTGCATAAAAAGATAATAGCACATATTGCAGCAGCACTGAGCTGGAATTGCAGCAGAAACAACAAGCAAATTAAGCATGTGTGATTTAAATCAAAGAGTGCTACCTTTCCATCTATATCACTGCACTAAGCCACAGCTGAGTGAGCAGGAACAGAGCTTAGCAACCATTGCTCAATGGGGATGCTCAATAACTGTGCAAATTTAATGAAAACAGGGTCTGATTGAGTTTTTCTATTGACTGACAGTATGATGCATTTATTTTGCTGCATAATATCGGCTGTGCATTATATTAAATGCAATTTTTAAATAAATGTAATAAAATATTTTACTGCAGTATTCCTGTTATTTAAGTCTTCCTTAGTGTAATAAAAAAGGAACTGGGAAGTGCACAGGTTTCTCGGTTTACTGAATTAACCACATTGTGAGTTTCAGGGTTTAATCAGCCTTATTAAAAGGGGGGTGTAGAGGGTGGGCAATTAATAACAGAGAGACAGTAGGTATATAGTTGCAAACTCATGTTTTCTCACAGTATGCAGTTGCAGGGGTTGGCTGTAATACCAGGCTGGATGAGTGTTGCAGACAATGCACACTGCTAGTGAGTGTCTTATCCACTGTGAAAAAGAGCCAGGCTCCTCTGCAGAAGTTACAGCAGTGTATCACACATTACTGCCCATTGAACAACACAAACAATGGCACAGTGGTACATGGGTTAGCTTCTCCAGTTTGTCTCTGCGACTCTGAAATTGCTATTTGTGTTGACAAAACTGTATTATCACTGTGCCCTGCAGATACAACTTGACTCTTGTGTGGCAAGACAGTTGCATGTAGTTTAAAAAAAAAGAGCACAACGCTACTGTTTCTTCAAAGCTGCTGTATTTGAAGTTTTCCTTTGAGGAAAAAAAACCCCTGTAGCCACGGACAAAACTACAGAACAGTTACTGTACAATACATGGTCTGTATTTGTTCGAATGATGATGGCTGACTAAGAAGCATTGAAAATCATAACAAAGAAATCATATTTATTTTAGGAATTGCCAGCATTTGCTTTGTAAACCAAAATTATAGTGATTATAAGTGTTTTTTTGTGGGTCTGACAACAAAATGTTAGTCCATCAATGCTAGGCGCTGTTCGTTGAATGGCTTATGTGCAATATACTGTTCTTTGAGTGCCACAATATAGCTGTTTTGATTTACAGGTGAAGGCTGGGCTATCAGGAAAAAAACTCCATACATTACAGCAATATAAAAATGCATTTAGGAATATATTTGTTTATATAATGATTTAAAGAATAGAAACAGTGACAAATTTTAATATCACCACCCTAAAATGTACAAAACCAGATCTTCTACCTGATGTTTCTCATTTCACTATGTTTTGATTGTACAGTATGTAGTAATCATAAGAGAACTTTTGTGGTCGGCAGATCAAATGCTGGGACATTGTTGATTGAGCGCTTCAAGGTTTAAGTTATACCAAATCCTGTATAATATGACCTGTTAAAATATCTTGGCCATGGAAGAGTCAGTATCACTTTGTGTATTTTATTTCTCCAGTGCTAATATTTAATTTATTTATCTTGCCATACTAGTTGAAACAAATGGCAACAAATTGCTCTGTTTTCCCTTTCAGCATGACCCACCTTTTAGCAGAAACCAGATTGTGACTTTAAAAGGGTACATAAGGACCTTTTTATTTTATTGTGTTACATGTTCCCATGTGTTTGCTTTTTGACAGTTTTAATAGATGTGCCAACAACCAATCAATCAAAAAAGTTTGCTGATGTGTTTGTTTCAGATAATATAGAATAAAAACTTAGTTAGATGCCTCGTAGGAGTGTTTTTAGGACACTTTGACACTGCAGTCCCATTAACAAAACACGCTGGCACTGACAGATATTCTTACAGGTAATGGGTGATTAAGAGGGACAAGTAGATAACTCAGTGAAGCACTCAGTCGTGACAATCTCTAATTTGTAGCATAGTTAGCAGTTATACAGACATGGTGATTAGACCTGGCAGCTCCTACTGCTTCTTCAAAATGCAATATAATTCCAGTAATCATTAATCAGTGACATAATATTACTGGTAAAGGTTGCATAGTACTGACTCCAGTAGAAGGTCTAAATGGTGGGTAGATCACTAAATATTAAGTATTGATGTAAGTTTAGGACATTTTATAAAAGATATAGGTTTCTTGACTATAATATATATATATATAGTCTGGAAATGTAATCTCACGTTCAAAATGTTGGAGACCTAATGCAAAGAGAAAAGGGAAGTTATTCTTTGAGAAATTCTGTTTTATTTCATTTTTTTTTTCATTTTCTGCTGGCAACATGGACATGTTTACCCAATTGGATTTGGCATTGTCCTGAATTAGACAAGCAAATGAATTTGATCATGTGATGTAACATGTGATCCTTGAAATACTATAAAGGTGCCATAGTTTACTTAAACATTGTTGCCGCACTTGTAACCTGGTAGCCAAGGCTACTCTTAAGACAGTAATGAAGTTGTGTGTGAGTGGTTTGAGGAGCAGGAAAGAGACTTCACATGCATCTTCCATGGTCACCACAATGCCCGGATCTCAAGCCAATTAAGTATGTTTGGGAAGAACTTGAACAACACATTTATCATCACGATCCTCTCTCTACCTCTGTGTACCAATTGTGTTTAATATTAAAGACTGAATGGAATGACATCCCTTGAGGTACATTCCAGCACCTTGTGGAGTCTATGCCACATTGTGTCAAGGCTGTAATCAGCGCAAACCGTGCCCTAACCTGATATTAGATACAGGACCAATAAAGTCTTTATATGCAGATAAATGCAAAATATAATCATCCATTTAAGATGAATACAGTGCAGTGACAGATTGAATTTCATTGTACTGTTTTCAAAAGTACAATATATGAAAAACATTTTAAGTGGACACTAGTTATTTATTAGTATGTAACTTAACTGTTTTTCTTTCTAAAAATCTTTATGGTATGAACGTGCATTTCATGCTATAAACATAATCATAGAGCTTACTGTACTGTAATATTTCGATTTAGAAAAAAGTGTTGGCTGTTCACTGAGAGCCGCTATTCAAGACCTTAAATCACAAGATTGATGTCTTTTTTTCATATTATCCACCCTGAATGAACAGATCAGATCAGTGTGCGTGAGAGATGACTTTTTCATCTAAACAGGATTTATGATGTCAGGCATGACTGGAATTTAGCAGCTCCTCATTCCTTTTCCTCTTTAATTTTATAACATTAAAAACAAATTCTCTATGCAAATATGTCAATGCACAAATCATATCTGACAAAGCAGCCTATAATGAAGGGAAGGTTGTGTACATTGCACAGTGCTATTAAACATTGAGCGCAAACAGCTTTTATCACAAAAGCTTAACTTCATGAAATATTGGTGAAATGCTTGAAAGGCTTCTTCTTGAATTCTTAGGCTTTGGAGCACTCAGTCTTTTCCCCATGATTTATAATTTACAAATAACAACTATGTCTTTCTCCAGTCTTATTTTGAATCAACTTTAAAGTACTGTACAGATTATCCCAGCTGAACCTGTATTCCATTAAAAAAATGTACTTGTAATTTTTAACAACCTGCAGCCAAAGGAGGTTATGAATGCAATCTTCAAGTACCAGTGCAGCCCAGGGAAGAACTAACATGTAAACAACAACAATGTGGGTTTTTTGTTAGACTCATAACAATTAGCAGGGTAGAGTCGGTACCAATGCTGCTAAGAGCTTCAAGTTACTTTGCTACAGTTTAATGTATTACACCACTTTGAATATCCATATAAATTTGCTTATAATATCAACTTTCATGGCCCGCTATAATTTGTTGCTCATACAGCCCTTGGGCATAGAGGAGAAAAAGTGGAGTCATCATAGAAAGCCCATTTGCTTTGAACCAGAATTTCTTAGCAGTTAATGTTCTCTGAGGGTGCATTCACTTATGAACATTTCCAATGTTAATGATAACTATCTGCATCAGGGTGTTCTATCTGTGATTAGGTGCTATCCATCAATATGACAAGTCTAATACTTTTGGGTTATGCTGATAAATCAAATCACTTCTAAATTATATTACTGTGTGTCTGCTATTTAATTTACGGAGAAATGTATTTCTCAGTAAATCTGACATGACAAATTATAACAGTGTAAATACGTTAAAATGAGTTGCTTTAAAGCAATGGGTTAGAGTGCACAAGCCACAAGCAAAAAGAAAAACAAATCTCAACGCCATGGTGTAAAAATAACAGAAACCAGAAACACATATGGTAAACTCTCAAGAGGCTAATTTCAAGTATATGTGCATGAAAAAATGTGTTACTGTTTTTTTTTTTACCTACAATTTAGGAATTACATCTGTTATGCATTAAATCTAATGAGTTCTTCGCTAAATCTCCAAATTAAGAATATGTCTGTTCTACAAGGTATGTGTTTATCTATTTAGATATTTAGATGTGCAAATCTGTTCAGTGTTCCAGTAAAGGCACTCCGCGTGGAGTGCAGGATGCACCCTATAGCCTGGGGCTGGTTTTTCAAAACTTTTAATCTTGATCAAAGCGATCCAGATTTTGTGATCCAGATTACATTTATTTGGATCATTTTGATCCAGTTTTTCAATGTCACTGCTGAATTACATCTATCCAGATAACAAATAATCACAATTACAAAATCCATTTTTTTTAGTAGGCTATAGTTCTTATTTTTTATTTTTTTTAAGAGGCTTTATTTATGATATAACCTAATTTAACAAAAGAAATAAGATTGTGGTAATAATGATTTTTTTTTTTTTTAAATTTAGTCGTCGCCAGTTTTTACCCCAGTTTTCTCCCCAATTTAGTATGCCCAATTATTATCTGTATCCTCGGCTCACCACTCGCAACCCCCGCCGACTGGAAACGGCGGCTGGAACAGCGTCCTCGAGCGTGCTCCTGCCAAGCCGTCATTTTCGCACTGCAGATCCACAGCAATGCCACCAGACCTATAGTGCCGGAGGACAACACAGATCTGGCGGCTCCACTGCAGAACCACAGGCCCTGTCGGCCACAGGGGTCGCTGATGCGCGGTGAGCCGTGGATTCCCCTGTCGACCTAAGCCCTCCCTACCCGGGCAGCGCTCAGCCAATTGTGCACCGCCCCCTAGGAACTCGCGGTCACGGTCGGCTGTGACATAGCCTGGATTTGAACCTGCGATCTCCAGGCTATAGGGCGCACCCTGCACTCCACGCAGAGCACTTTTACTGGATGCACCACTCGGGAGCCCCGGTAATAATGATTAATACACAACTTTATTTTGTTTTATTTTTTTTTTTTTAACAAAATCTAAATCACTTTTAATGTTAGTGCACATATAACACATGCAAATAATGGTTATTTTATTTATGCCCACTTAGCAGAAATTAAATACCTGAATCTAAATTGAATAAAAATAAAAAATTTGAAAAAGGGTCTGTGTTTTTAGAGAGCTTCATCTTCCTCGTCAGTCGGGAGTCCAGCATTGCTCAGACGAGCTTTAAGGAGGCGTATGTGATGTGTATGCGTATGCTTAGGCTTTTTTATTAAAGCTATACCACTAAATATGTGTTTTCCTTTTTGCTTGCATAGATACAAAACTTAAAGAAATATGTAAATAGTATATTCTAACACTCTTTTTGGACATATAGCGTGTGTTGACAATTCAAACAAAATATCGATGTTCTATGAACATTTAAAAGCTAAATCCACCTCCTCAGTAGGATCACAAGAATCCTGGTATTTTGGATCAAAGTAATCCTGATCTCCTCTTTAAATTCTGAAAACCCAATTGCAACATTTTATCGTGATTAAAAGTGCGATCAGATAACCAAAACGAAATCCGGATCACAGTAATCCTGATCGCATTTCGATGTTTTGAAAAACCCAATTGCACAATATAATCCAGATCAAGATCGGAAATCCGATTAACAAAAGATTGAAAAACCGGCCCCTGGAGATCGCAGGTTGGAATCCAGGGTATGTCACTGCTGATGGTGACTGGGGGTTCCTAGGGGCCGGCGTACAATTGGCTGCGCTCCATCCGGGTAGGGAGGGCTTAGGTCAGCAGGGGAATCCATGGTTCACCGCGCACCAGCGACCCCTGTGGCCAATAGGGCGCCCGCGGTTCTGCAGAGGAGCCATCAGATCTGTGTTGTCCTCTGGCACTATAGGTCTGGTGGCCTTGCTGTGGATCCGCAGTGCAAGAAATGACAGATTGGTAGGAGCACGTTTCGGAGGACGTGTGTTCCAGCCTCCATTTTATTTGTATCCCGGTTATACATTTCCATTGGGGTAGTAAAAAATTTACATACCCCAATGGAAATGTATAATTTTTAGAAATTTCTCAAAAACAAATAATTATAGGGAAAATCATTTGTAGCAAACGTTCTACTTTTGTGGATGAGGAAAAAAAGTTACAAGAAATAGATGTCTACAATAATTTATTTCAGCAGTTTTTTTTTTGCAAAACTCCAAAAATGCTAATTCAAAAGTATTCATACCATGACAAAGAAAATAAAATTAAAAGTAGAAGAGGAACACTTTTGTAGAATGAAATATCAAATTTACTGATGGTTTGGAACAAAATAGCAATACAATAAAACTTGCTTTCTTATTTATATCTGGTGTATCCTGATATTTAACAAGAATAATAGAATATGCATGTGCTGTATATCTCCCTTGCAGTCCTTATCAGTAGATAGATTTGTTGAAACTTGAGCTCACTTAGGAAAGCCATTTATTAACATGAGAAGGACTACTAATTGTTGTTACTGTAATATAAAGTGATACAACCTTTTTGTACATGTGTACAACATATTTGTGTATATTGAATAAAAACTAAATATGAGAAACAAGACTTCCATAGTACAAATATTATAAACACTAACTTTAACAACTATATTTGATAATTCGACACTGGTTAAATATTTAACAGTTATTATAGATAGATAGATAGATAGATACTGTTTCCAAATAAATCATCTTACAAGTGATGTATGTTGCTCCCCCACTTCAGTGTCACATTGTAAGAACTTTACTGCCACCATGTGGCAAGTATTTTTTATTGCACTCTCTCTTCAGTGAATATACTATTTTTTGTTGGTAAAGCATACACAAAATACATCTTCTTTTTCATTCAGAATAGTTTTTATTGATTTAAAAAGACGATTGCATATTCAGCAATCCTTGCAGAAACAGAATCTCCTTTTCTGAATTGTAGTGAATATATTTGTTGTATTGTACTACTAACTGAGAAACATACCCTATAGTAAAAAGACAAAAGTTTGTCCTTTTCGTAGCAATTACTGCATTTACCAAAATTAATGTTGAGATCACCATGACTTGTTGACCAAAATGTTTAGATATTACTATGAAGTAAACCATAAGGATCTTTTGAGTTACAGTTTCTCTTTGAACATTGAATTCTGTTTACCACACAGATGTTGAAACCTTAAATTAATGGAATAGGATATGGATGGGCAACCTTCCAGAGTAGGTCTTTGTTCCAACCAGGTTCATTTGTTTAATTGAAGCAACCTCCATCCAGCTCATAAAGCATACTCTCAGTAATATACAAAACGTTCAGAGTGCTGACAAGGCTCATTGAAGTTCAACAGACATTTCAAATGGAAATGAACACTTAGAAAGCACAGACTTACTACAAAAACCATACCGTTATTTGAAAAAAAAGAAACATAAGACAATTACGAATGAGAAAAGGCCATCGGGCCCACCTAAGCTTGTTCCTCATAGCTGATTGATCGCAGAACTTTGTCAAGTTGGGTCTTAAAGGATCCATGTGTTTTTGCCTCGAACACAGGACTAGGTATACCATTCCATACACTCACTACTCTTTGCGTGAAGAAATGTCTCCTTCCCTCTGTCCTAAGACTATCTCCACTTAGATTCCATCTGTGTCCTCTGGTCCATGGTGTCTGTACTGTATTTAAAGTAATGGCTTGGGTTACCTAAGTCAACTTCTTTTATGATTTTAAAGACTTTCTCATGGTGTGCCTGTTCTAGTTCTTTGAGTTGTTTCAATTAAATAGTGAAGTACAGTAGTTCACTGCAGACTATAACATTTTCACAAAAGTGTCTCAGGTTAGTGTAACAGGGGTGGAGGCTAGGAGCAATCTGGCAACCACTCTCACTGCATGTGAGCATCTTAATCACTAGGCAAAGAGCTTGTCTGTATTTGTTGTTATAGAGCTTTTAATCTCATCTTATCTCACTGACAGATGACAGAGTCCATAATGGCAGTGTATCATAAAACACTGCTGTTTACATCAGGATCAAATGGAGATCAGAGGTGGATATACATACCAATATGCTTCCTATTCTGGCTAAACATTGAACTAGCTCATCGCTGCTGGCTTCTCTAGCAGCAGAGCTTAGCTTTGATTGGTTCTTCTATTTGGGCAAGGGGTCATTGATTTGCACAAGCCCAGTGGATATTTGGATGTAGGAAACTAGTATAGAATTCAATGGAGTGTAGGAGGCAGAGTCCAAGAGAAGAGAAGAGAAGAGAAGAAAAGCGATGAGGAGGAACTATGGTCATTACAAATGGCTTAAGACAAACAAGAGCACAGCTTTCCAACACAAGAGCAGGAGCTGAAAGCTTGACTCCCAAGACGCAATGTATACACCTCCTCCAACTCCACCAAATAACTTTTCTCGCCATTAACCCACTGCCTCCTGAAGATCATGACCATCCCAATTATGGACTCATCAATCAAATGATCTGAAAAACAGCAATAATGGAGATATTATAACATTAAGGGATTAATCATACCTATTTTCTGAATGTCTGCCATTTCTTTTGGAGCAAGGCACCACAGTATTGGTTGCTGCTAATCCCAATGTTCTATAATACTTTACTATACTATACTATACTTTACTGCAGGTGGGGTCAACTTAGTTGAAAGATCTGACTCCCAGAACAAAGTAGGCTATGTTGCTTTACACATCAGGAATGAACAACTCAGATTTTAACATTCTTATTAAATTTAAAAGTGGTGTTTAAAATGATGTGACACGATCCGCATGTTTGTCATTATTGTAAAAATGTCATCCGCATGTGTATCTATGGCGTCATTCACCGCTTTTGTAAGAGATGAGACATGGTGGATAAAAATGATAACAAAACCCACAAAAAAAGTACTGCGTCTTTAGAAGGTAACGGGCGTAACAACTAAATTTTCAACCCAAATCTGTTTTAGCCGTCTCTGTACCATTCATTCTCGTTTGACTGTGCTGTACCCACAATGCCCATCGGTCTATCAGATTTCCCAGAGAGTCTTTGGGTTTGAAAGCGATTTGGATTGTTCTGCAGCCACACACACGGAGGAAGTAGGCATTTGGACCTTAAACGAGATATGCCTCCAAAGAAACCAGCGCCAGCAACTAGTAAGAAAACAGATCAGAAGAAGAAGGAAAAAATTATTGAGGTGAATATGCCTGAGTTTAGCCGGTCCCGGAAAACTGACAGTAAACCATGCTGCATTCAGGGCCTAGTGCGACCGGCAGCAGCCTGGGTTTCACCCAATACCTTGAACGCTGCCGTTGTGTAGTTTGGCGCTGCAGTGAGAATAATAACATCCGCCAATATTTAGAGAATGTTTTAGCCTGGTGCTGTTAATGTTTTTTTTTTTTTTTTATTCATTCATATAATGACAAGAACCATTAACATTTGTAGACAGAATAGGATCTGTAAAAGCACACTGTACCAGTATGTAAATAATTTTTCTCTTGCTTTGTGTAGCGCCATTGTCAGGTTCTTCTGATCTAAAATGATTGTTTTGACATGCCTATTCAGTCGATAATCCACATGTAAATGTACTGTGTTGTATCAGTTTGTATATTCTACATTATGTAACTGGTGTTTTATTCTGACATACTGGCACTTATGCAGTGGCCCGACGCGCAGCCATTTTTGTCAAATCGAGAGCTTTTATTATTTTTATTTTTATTACCACTTTAAAATAATTAGCCTATATGGGGCCAATACACTGAACAAACGGTAACAGCTTAAAAAACAATTCAGTGTTTCTAAATGTAGTTCATTCGATTATTTAATCGTTAAGTTCTACAAAGTTATGTGTTTAAAATATATTGCAGTTCAATTTTAAGATGTAAACTGTTCCTCTGTATAATGCACCAAAGTCTCGGCCATACACTGAAAAACTAAAGAAACCAATGTCTTTAGCAATTAAAAATAGACACGTGGTCCTGTTTGTTTACAATGAAAATGTGCCTGTAAGACGTGGTATAGTATTGGCTGACGAGTTAGGCTAATCATCTTGTAGCTTGGAATTCGATTTCAATATTTAAATATCATGAAATAACCTTTGTTTTTAGATACTGTTTTTATGTGTAACTTTCGTCTTGTTTTTATTTTTTGCTTAAAGGATAAGACTTTTGGTTTGAAGAACAAAAAGGGAGCCAAACAACAGAAATTTATAAAAAATGTGGCACAGCAAACCCGCCAGGTAACTACAACAAACACCTCCTAACTGATGCAGCCGGTGTCCTTTGTTGATTTTTTTTTTTTTTTAATCGTGCAGCGCTATGCAATGTATTAAGTCATTTACTGAAAGCAAACTAAACCGTCTGCCAGGTTCCTAAATGTGACAGGTACTCTGTATTTAAGTGCTAAAATATTATAGTTAGATGGATATATTTACACTAGTCTTTCAGAAATGGGAATTTTCAAGGAAGAACTACATATTTCATGGTAATGGTTAGGCCTACATTTCATGGAAATTGTGATAACCATGAAAAAAACAGCCTTATTAATGAAGTTTGATTCCTTATTTGTAAGTGTCTAACATATTTGTTTTTATTTATTCAGGCTGGTGAAGGAGATAAGAACAAGAAGACAGATAAGAAAAAGGAACTGTCAGAGTTAAATGAACTCTTCAAACCAGTGGTTGCTGCTCAGAAAGTCAGTAAAGGTAACTGGGTTTTAATATCTATTTGGAGGAGTGGAGGTCTGAGTACATGGATCATGAAAAGTTTATTTAAATATACCTTTGTGAACTCAAGGCTAAAATGTGATCAGTTTCTTAGATCTCAGGTTACTTCCACAATGAATATTTGAAGTTAATAAATGCATTTGTTTTAGTTTTTTTTTTATTTACTGGATTAATCTTTATCCACTTTCCTATAGGTGTCGACCCCAAGTCAGTGGTGTGTGCTTTCTTCAAACAAGGACAATGCACTAAGGGAGACAAGTGCAAGTTTTCACATGACCTGTCATTGGAAAGGAAATGTGAAAAGCGCAGTGTTTACTTTGATGGCAGAGATGAAGATCTTGAGAAAGGTAAAGCAATAAAGCAGCTTTCTCAAAGCTGTCTGTGAAAGGTTAACCAGCAAGATTTGTGCAAATCGTGTGGGTGTAAAACCAGTATGTCTATTTTTCTTTCTTGTGGCTTGGACAAACTTAGCTTTGTGAAGACAGCACAATTTCCATTTAATTATCTCATAGCCAGTTAATAAGCTCTAACGCACACAAGGCGTTGAGGTTGTTTGTGTAATACACACTTCTTGGGTATAGTATATGCAACTTGTTGAACATTATTCCTTATGTATCTCTAGATTGGCAGCCTGGCTTCTGAGGTGTGATGAGTAATTTTTGGCTTGCATGCAAATCATTTGTGTGTTGAGGTCTTTTTTTTGTTTGGTTATTGGATGTCGGTTTACAACTGTTTTTTTTTTAATTTATCTAGATACAATGGACAATTGGGATGAAAAGAAGCTGGAAGAGGTTGTAAACAAGAAACACGGAGAGGCAGACAAAAAGAAGCTGAAAACTCAAATTGTATGTATTCCTAATTAATTTATCCGCAAGGTTATACTTGATATTGAAGCTGTACGTTTCTACTGGTTAATGTAAGCAGGTAGCTTGACTAGTAGTATTTAGTTCACTAATATCTTTTGCAAGAAAAATGCACCATTTTTGGTACAGTTTTCTTCTCAATAGAAGGACTTAAATCTGACTTCCCATTTTCCATTCCCTAAATAACAAGTTGGCTTGCTTGCTGTATGTACACAAATAAACTTTCCTCCTCCTAGATATTTGAAGCTGTGTCCCATAGAAATAAGGACATATGTTGAGTTGTGTGAGCCTCAGAGTAAAGTAATGTACCGCAAACATAGGATGACTTATGCAACATATGCCAGGTCTTGGTTACTGAAATGAGTTGGTAAAGTTATTTAAACCTTTGCTCATATTAGCTGGTATGTTTTTGGCTTCATATTTAAAATTGAAGATTTTACTGTTTGTTTTCATTAAAATGATGTGTTGTCTTGCATGCAGGTATGCCGATACTTTCTTGACGCTATTGAAAATAACAAATATGGCTGGTTTTGGGTGTGTCCCGGTGGAGGTGACGTTTGCATGTACCGCCATGCCCTTCCATCTGGCTTTGTACTGAAGAAAGACAAAAAGAAGGAAGAGAAAGAAGAAGAAATATCAATGGAAGAACTCATAGAAAAAGAGGTAAACCTAGCTTTGTATGTACATTATTCAATCTATCAATTGTTTTTGTGTGTGTCAATTTATACTAGACTGAGGCCAAAATGTGCCATCTGGGGACATGGTATATAATAGGAATCTAGGACATTATTTAGCTATTATTATTATTAGTTTTATTAGTTTTCTTTTTCTTTGCATTATATGTATTTATTTCTTTGCATTATATGTATTTATTACCAACATGACACATTTTCAAGCAATAACTGCAGTGTAATTTGGTGTTTGTGTCCTTGCAGAGATCTGCCTTGGGACCAAATGTTACCAGGGTTACTCTCGAAACATTCTTGTCCTGGAAGAAAAGAAAGAGGGAAGACAAGATTAGTAAAGCTGAGGTTGAAATGGAGAAAAGAAGAGCTGACTTCACAGCAGGAAGGTCATTTGGGGTACGTAAGGTGTTTGGTCCAAGTATTAGGACTTGTGTTAAATATACCAAAGACAATGTAATCTATAAACCTTTACATGTCTTGAAGAAAGTCTAAGAAAAACGTAAGATGTTTGATTGCGTACATCCCAAAAACGTGCTTGAATGCAATAACAATGTAATCCACACAAATAGCCATGTATCTCATGTTTACATTTCTGGTTTGAGTTGTGAAAATATGCAACCATAGCTATAGGGTAATTTTATGAAATCGCAAAATAGCCAGTGTTGCTTATTGTAATACACTGTCAAATTAATTTGGATTAAATTAAAACAACCCATTTGTCAGCAATCTATGGTTACAGGTGTTTATGTAATTTGATATATAATTGATTATTGCTTCTTATACAATTACTTCATAATTTTAAAAAGTATTGAACTGGCAGTATAATTGTGATTTTATTTCAACAGGTCAGTGGTCGTGAAGTGTTTCAGTTCCGACCCGAGTTGGTGGATGATGATGACGAAGAAGCTGATGACTCTAAATATGTCCAAAACAAGGATGATAATGATGATGATGAGGTAAAGAGCACATTGACATTATATTGCTGTACAGCATTGTTTTGTTTTTTCCCTTGTGTGAACCTTCAGCAGATTGAATCCCTCAAATGCTATTATGTTCCAGGCTGATTGAGGTAAAATGTCCTTTTTATTTACAGTTTGAAGATTCTGTGCAAGTCAATGAGATTGATCTGGCACGGTTTGTTCCGAAGGAAGTAGAGTACGCTGGCATCACAGTAGCTGGCACTGACAGATTTACCGCAACGGATGGTGAGTACTGGTTTAAACGGCATTTTGTAGGGATCCCAACTCAATTCTGTCAAGGAGCAATAAATGATCAACTTTTATTTTAAACCTTGTCCTGAGTAATCATATTTAGCTTGCATATTTTAGAAATGGTGAAAATCTACTTAAAATGAATGTTAACATTTTATGTAATGTATTGCAGCCAGTAAAATAAGTGGGGCATCGGGAGGTGCTGAAGCAAATGGGGAGCACAGTGAAAGGGAGACTCAGGAAGATGAGGAGATTGAAGCTGTTCCTGTTGATGAGAATCTTTTCACGGGGGAGGATCTAGATGAACTTGAAGAAGAACTAAACACACTGGATCTGGAAGAATAATATCAGGACTGCACCCTGCAATATTTCATGGAAACACAAGGCCTGAACGAAGTGACAATGTTTCACATTAAATATCTTCATGTTTGAAATGTGCAGTTCTCTGCCCTATTGCTCCTGTGAGGTACAGGATAAATAGGAGTGTTAGATACTGAGCACCTCCTGAGATTCTAGTCTTTTTGGCCCCTACTGCACATTAGAGCTAAGAATTGTGGGTAATTAATAATAATAATAATTATTATTATATATATTTTTTTTTTTTTTTTGCGTACCATTAAAGGTCAAGTGTTGTCACATATTTGACCATCTTTATCCATTAAAAAAAAAAATCAAAAATACGTGCTTAGGAATGATTGTTTTAATTCACGTTGAAAGATTTGTCATTTAAAAGGCACTTTTTAGGAATTTCAGAAGAGATACATTTGGATGAACTAATTTGGGCACAAGATATTTACTCATTCTTTATCAGAAACACATTGTCAAAATGCGTCTAATTCTTTGTTTTGCCACATTGAGTGCAGTTATTAGATGCTGAAGCCACTTCCTTATGGAAGAAATTAAAAAGTTGTTTGTTTTGACAACACTTGACTTTCAAGTGTCTATGTTATGTTAGCAAAATGGGTTAAACTTACAGTAATACATTATCCAAGATCTGTACTAAAAACTTAAGTGTGAGGATGCTGTGTTATAGAATGTAATGTAAATCCAGCAATGTTATACTAATGGTGCAGATTTGCTAACATGAAATTGATGCCTAATTATGGAAGCCAAAGAATTATTTATGATGGATAATTAATTAGTATTTCAGACCATTATGATCTATAAAAATTAAGTCATTTGTATACCTGTATCAGGGAGAGATTTGAAGCTACTTGCATCATCTGAGAGTAGAATATAGTTTTAGAACAAAATAGTAGGTTTGGAGGGAAATGTGTATGAACATCATATGAATCCTAAAAATACTTAGTAATCAAAGGGAACATACAGGCCATACTTGCTCAGCTTTGAATGATCTTCAATAACAGATTCTGAATACACCAAGTTATTTTTAAAACAACTGTAAAACGAGCAGTTTTTTTTTTTTTGTTCAAATCTGGCATATGCTCACCCCAAATTAAATTGTTTTAAATTTCCTTCCATATTTATGCCATGTCATGTTGTAAATAAAAATGATCAGATTTAAAGCAATTTTGTTTTAAAATAAGTATCTCTGAAGGAACTTAATCTGTGGTAAAGGGGGTACAACATCATCATAACTGCACTTATCATACACTTTTTAACTTTAAAGAATGTCTAAAAGTGCTTTTCAGAATGGCTGCTCTAGTGCACTGGGGTTTGAGATTTGTCCTCTAAATGACTGCAGGAAGAGCGATTTTTTAAAAAAGTGCTCACATCATGGATCGTTATTGCTGTGTTACCTTTTTGATAATGTGGACAATAATTCTTGCACTACCATGCATTAGAGCAGATATTTTTTAAGGGTTTTGAAACAGACTTTAAAGTTATAAGTAAAAAATTGTCCGGATGTTAACAATGAAAATAAATGGCAGATACTTCTTTAAACAGTTGTAGCAACATGTGGGGGACGGGTAACGCTGTATTTTTCGGAACCCGCTACTTACTCTTTAAAGGTACTGCAAAGTAATATTCTGAAATATACATTAACACATTGATAAAGAAGGATCAGTTGGCGGCTGCTGCAAATTCAGTGGGACTAAACGGCTGACTTTTTAACACAAGTATGTGTGCTGTCATAAACGCTAACCTGTTCTTACAAATGTGATTTATTTTTAAAGTAAAAAGTTAATCTCACTAATTAGATTGTAAAGTTCAGTTGGATATATGTCATTTATTTATTTTGCATCTAATTCTTTTGAGACTTGGTATGGACATTCATGGACAGGGTATAGCACCTGATGACCTACTTCATCTTACATGTTGGCTTGTAATTTGTAGTGCTAATCAGTTATGTTTTTGGAACTTGCTTGATTTTTCATGCCCATGAATCATGATTAACCCTGTGAAAGATTGCTTCAGTGGGTTCAGCTAACATTGAGGTGAGGTTTACTTTCACTAAATGTAGTAGGAAGAAGCAAACAGAGGCAAGCTCCTTACCTTATGGTTAATTGTACAATATAGAACACAGGACAGCAAGACTATGATAGGTTTTGTTGATTATTGTATACAGTTCATTAGCTGCTGTGGTGCACATGGACACAAGGGGGCAAGCAAAGGCCATTGGAAGATAGTGTTGAATTAAGGGTGGGGGTATATCAGAATCTACTGAGGATTTTTTTTTTTTTTTAATCCTCTGCTTGGGCTGAAATCATTTGTAAAGGGGACACTTGGTATGAGCGTTTTAAGTTATTGAGTATCAGATTCTGATATATGGCAAGGGGGGTCCATCTGTGTGTCACACCTTAATTTTTGCTTATACAGTATCTGGACAATTCATCAAATTGTGGTTAAATGTGTAATAGCTAATTCTTCTATTGTTGTTGATGCATGTCATGGTCATCAACCTTTTCATCAGCTCTAATTGTATATTTGCATTTGTGGCAGGGATGTGTGTTACTGACATTAGTGGTTTTTATTTAGGCCTTGTGTAAATGCTACACTAGTTTGAGTAACTGGTTGAAATATTACGACGTGGTCCCTATTTGACAACCTGACATTTTTCTAATATTGGGTAGGTTCAACTGTATAATAAAAATGCTGTATTTAATGTATCTGGTGAAAACAAGTTGAATGTCTGCATTAACAGTTTAATTTGTGTGATGTAGGTTCTGTTTTGGTAACAAGATGTTTCTCCATATCTGATGAATAAAATGAATACAGGGATGTCAAACAAGTGAAGATACAACAGTCAGATATATTGGTGATTCTGGCTGGCTTATATATAAATTAGTGCTCAGGCGTTTCCTAGTTTAGATGTCCTTCACAAACTTTCAATAGGGAAGCTCTACAAAATATACTTAAAATGTTAAATATTGCACAAAAACCTATGGGAAAGGTCCATGTGTTTGTAGTATAGACTACAAAGTTAAAACTGAATGTTTATTTAGGGGATACTTATACACATTAGATACTGTTTTTTACATAGTCAGCAAATGTACTTCTCTGAATTGTGTCATTAGACAGGCATTTCCTGTGATCTGCTTTGAAAGAAATGCATGTTAGCTACGTTCCTGTTGGGAAGGTTGGGTTGTACTTCTCAGGGACCATGTTTGAATGAGCAGTGATTTTTGTTTCCATCAAGTGGTGAGTGAAACAGCAATTCATACTGCTTCAGTAGATGCTTTTCAAGTAATGGTAACATTTGTAAAAAATATTCTCATGGTGTGCATAGTACTGTTTAAGTTAAGGTTTAAAATCATACATGTATGGTAAAGTTAGATTTGACCTATGCTGACACCATAAAAATATATCGTTTTTCCCTTCACTGAAAATATAAATTTTAGACAGGTTTAAATTGACTGACTTATGTTATAGTGGATGGCTGTTGTATTTATTACTGTACTTTCACTAACAAATCCATAGTTCCACCATACATTTGGTCAACTAGAATATCAAAGACCTGCATCGTATACATGTTTTAAAGGAAAAGAAACAAAAAAAGACTCAATAAGACTTGGACAAACTAATAGTGCCAGACTAAGGCCCGGACCAAATCAAAACTTTGACAACCCACTAATCGCACTTAACAAAACTGTATTTAGTAGCGCTTTTTTTTTTTTTTTTGTGTAAGTATCTTATTTCTTCTATTCATAAAAAGAAAACGCTAGGTTGATTTTAATTTGGTCCGGGCCTAAGTTAAAAGCTTGGAATGTCCTGTGGTTTATTGATAGTATTAGATTCCAATTATTTCTTCACTCTGTAAATTAAAAGCACATAAACAAGCAAGCGCAGCCAGTGTTCCCTTTTCTCTAAACAACCATACAGAATGAAAACTTAACAGGTATGAAATTAAATATTATGCAAATGTAGGTGATATAGAATATCCCTTTAGAATGGCAGTAACCCAAATGTAACATTGGTAGTCAGCTGCTCACCCTGTCACATGGTTTGTAAATCCGAGTAACCACATGCAATACTTGTCAGCAGCAGACACAAAAGAGCAATTGTTCCCAGAACAAAATTTCCAATTAGAAGTTTAAATTATCATTGGTATTCAGATTCTGAAACGAACGCTAATCCCACTATATCCAGATCCAATTACTTCTGTAAAAGTCTGATTTTTGGTGCACTGGCAGAATTTACCCTCTCTAGAGTTCTGACATACCACTTTTTCTTAGCCCTAAAGTAAAAATAATTGTTTTCACTAGAAAAGTATTTTGGTACATCCAACAAAAAGTTGAACTACAATTTCAAGCAGTTATTTTTGCATTTTTAACTATGCACATACCTGCTTAATAAATGGGGTTTATTGTATAGTAGGCAGCAAAATCTGCCTACTATACAGTCTGTGTGTCTGGTCAAAATCTAACAAAAACAAATGTAAATGGATTAATTATAAAACTTTGCAGGCGTTATCCCTATCAAAGCAAAAACTTCAAAACGAAAAGTTGAAGTGGTGCATGTTAGGAGGTTTACAGTAATTCCCAATTTTACTCTACTGACCTCACCCCTCCTGTCTGTGTTTGGAACCTAACCAAAGAGAATGCATTTCGCTTGGTCACTTCCCAACCTCCAGTGTAAACGTCATACATAGAAACAACAGCCCACACTGTACTTATGTTCAGTTTCCTGTAATAATAGAGGGTGCCACACAAAGCCAGCGATGAGGTATTCAGGCAAAAACAGCAGGGAATGGTGTATTGTAAGATGCCTGGGAGATATTACAAGCCTGACATCTGAATTCTGAGAATTCTTTAAAGCCAGCCCACATGGACTATGCTAACAAACGCTTGCCACAAATGTAACACAAGGTATTTTTAATTCATACATCTCATCATTGTACTAGGTTTGCTTAAGTTGTTCCGTCATTGTGGAATGCACTTTTCTCCCACTCAATCGTCATTTAATTGTGAGACTGGAATATTACCACTTGCCTCAGTACCTTTTTGGAAACGATTTACAGTTTTACAGCAGTGAGTAATTAGCATTGTGCTACAATATCTTTTCCATGGAAAGCCATGGCTCTGGAAAAAACTGTGTTATCCCATCAAAACCCATTTTAGACTTTCAAAACCACAAATGAATCAGGGCCGTATTTGTGTTTCTATTGATAATTACGGTCACAAATCATTGAGTAGGGTCCTCCAAAAAAAAAGAAAAACATATTCTATATCACATATATAGAATGACTGTATAACTACACAATTTTGACTTCAGAATGTACGTTATTATCATTCTTCTGAAACTTTAATTTGTGACTTTCAAATTGTCATGTTCAAGCCTTATAATGGTAAAGCTCAGGAGGAAGAGTACTCCATGTGGTTTAAAGATGTTTCACTCATGCACTGGGCTTGAGTGAAATGAACCTAAAAACCCAATAGACTTTATGAGAGGAATAAAAAACCAGACACGACACTTATATTAGGATAGCAGCTTCCTTCGGAGAAGCTATATTTAATTAAAAACATTCAATGCTTCTATTCAGAACGCAGTTCAATCTTAAAAAGAAAAACATTTTACAGTTTACAACAGAGTTTTATACCTTTTGAGAATGTCATCCTATTTTATTTAATTAAGCTTTGTAAAAAAGAAGAGTTGAAAGAAAAGTAGTTCCTACAGAGATTATGTTTTAAAACGAAAATTCTGTTTTTAAGAACTCAATTCTTATAAGAAAAAATGTTCATGAAACAATGCTGTGTTATTCAGGCGTACAAATCGATCTAAACCACTTAGTACATACATATTCTACTTCTAGTTATCTAAGACATCTATTTTTCAGGCAATGAATATTTGCTTACCCTCTTCTTTGTGGTGGTGTTAATTCAGAGCAGGTAGGTGATGTCAAGTAGGTGAGGATTTTTCAGGCAGTGTCTCGATTCTGGATTCAAGCTGCAAAGACTGGGTCTGGCAACTCAAGAGCTCAGGATCTTAACTAGCCTCATGACAAAATGAACATCACTATTTGAATAATGATATTGTACTGATAGATTTTCGTTGTTTGCTGAGATTAATAAAGCACACAGCGTGAGAAACATTGGCAGATGTTTTCTACACACTAGGTTCTGTTTCTCGTGGGTGACTGCAAGCATCTTCATCAAGAGGGACTGAGTTGGGATTTGTTCAGTTTTGTTTGTGGTGTACCCTGAAATGAATACGGCTGTGGTGCAGGCTAATTTGATGATTTTTTTTTTCTTCATACTATGACAATGAAGCAGCAGTGTGGAGTAGTGGTTAGGGCTCTGGACTCTTGACCAGAGGGTTGTGGGTTCAATCCCAGGTGGGGGACATCGCTGCTGTACCCTTGAACAAGGTACTTTACCTAGATTGCTCCAGTAAAAACCCACCTGTATAAATCGGTAATTGTATGTAAAAAATAATGTGATATCTGTATAATGTGATATGTTGTAACAATTGTACATCGCCCTGGCTAAGGGTGTCTGCTAAGAAATAAATAATAATAATGAAGCCAGCAGAGGTCAACACTTTGTGTGATTTCTTTCTAATAAAAAACTACTGAAACATCCATTTTGTGAACCTCTTGGAATAATGTGAAACATCATAACAAGGTTTGGAAAGGCAAATGAATAAATGTATTTGATGATTTGGCATGTCATAAGAATGTTAATGATATATCACCAAATGATGTTCTGTGCTTAGATAGTGTTTCCTGATTATAATTATTGCCCACCCCTCCTCCACAAAACTAAAACCCATGGTACAGTAGTTTTTAAGATACTGTATGTCTTCTGAAAAACTAAAATATGGTTTTAAATGTAAAAGCCTACTAAACCTTTACAGTTTTAAAAATAAGCTTTCTTAACAGTCGGGGGTAGTTTGTGTGGGATTTGGTTTACTGAAAATATGTTTCAGTAAGAACTTGCATTATTGTGTTAACAAACACGATTCTAGTTATATTGTTTTCTTTTTACAGACTGCACAGTTTTCTTTTTTCAAAGCCAGTCAAAGTAACATGCATAACCAGTCTGTGCCTCTTCTTTGATAAACCTATGTGTTTGCTGCACACAGTAAACCTATGGGATTTAAATTTCACATTCTTTAGGACAAAGTTCATAGCAGTACATAAAGCTGAGCATCTGGACTTTGCCAAATATGAGCAAAGTATCCCTGTCTCTGCTTAGCCTTTCATAGCTGTCAAGGAAGGAGAGCTATGTAAGGAGCGGCTTGAAACACCGGGAAAATTACTCAACCATTTTTTGTTATTTATTTTCCAAAAGCTCATACAAGAATGACTGCATGGCTTCTGGCCAGGTGTTAGTAATACAGAATAAATTACTATATAAAGATCTGGGAGTGGTTCCTGCTTGTATCCATTAACTGCTGAGCAAGGGAAATGTAACAGACACAATCAAGCCTGTGCGTATTATCGCAGAAGTTGTCCTAGGTGCTAGGGTTTGTAATCTAAACTGATTCATTGGCTATGCGTCTGGGGTGTGATGAGTAAGAATGAAGTGTGTTTCCTGTTATTTGATATAGAAGGAATGGCGATCTACACCTTGGAACTTTTACCATCATACAGTAAATAACAATTTATGGTATTGCTATTTTGCCTTTAAAGACATTGAAAAAGACATTTAGTCGAAAAATTTGTCAAAAGGAATTTACCAATTTCTTATTTTATTACCTCATATGTTTTAAAGTTCTATATTCAATTACTGAACATACTTATTGCCCTGTAACTATGTGCATGAGTATATGTGTAGGCCTATTTTTTATTAGCATGCATTTTCAAAAACACATCTATAATCTGGAAGTAATGGTGCAAAATAAATTAAACATGTACAACCGTTACTGTAGAATGTACAGTAGAATTATGCTTCTTTATTATGGAGCCAAAGCAAAAATAAACAGGTCAAAACTTGCAACATGGGCTTAAATATATTGTGTAGCTAATAGTATCTTGGAAAAAAATACAGCAATAATTAAAGCAATTAGGAATTAATTTCCCTGGAAAAATTGCATCAAACACCCATCCCTCATGGCATAGACCCGAGCTGGTTCCTTAATTATGTCTGTAATCAAAGTACTGAGCCTTACATTTACTTTTCCCACTAGTTAATTATTTTGACATACCTATTAGATTTAACCACTTGAATTCCTCTTGTAAAAGATATGGCAGCCAGAGTTGCTACATCTTGTTCATGGTGAGATCCTGTTTTTTCTCCCTATAAGGGCTAGGTCTAGAGGTGAACTGAAGACGTGCCCAATGAGTCACATTGTACATAAATCTACAGCTGTAACCACATGACTGCACCACCCACTTCTACAAAAAAAAAATAAGAACAGTAAATGCCTTCACCACCCCCATACCAATTGCTCTGTATTTATAACAGTGTAAAGCCAGTGGGGATTGTATGTTGTTTTTTTTTTTTAAATTGTTGAGCATAATTGCCAATTAACTTGCAATATTCGTGTTCTAGGTTTACTCCATTTATAATAAAAATAATTTGTATTGTTTCTTACTAGCAGGAAGTTTTTTTTTTGTTTTTTTTTCTCCCAGTTCATACACATGTTCTCTCTTAAATGAAACTGGTAGACAGATAGGTAGCCCTCAGTGGTGATGGTTTGTACTGTCACGTAAACTTTACAGGTTAACAATAATAGAAAATCACCACAACTCATCACTTCTAGACTCAACAGAAATGAATGACTTCTAAGCGTCATTGAAAGGAAAATAGAGTATTTTCAGTTGTATACATCCCCAACAATATGTGAACAAACTGACAATAAAGGTACTTTTCACTGGGGCTTTAATTCAATGGACCTAGAAGCTGCATAAACAGACAGCGGCAGTAAACTGTTACATTCTCTTCAGTGCAGATTTCAATGATTAGTACCTGTGTAGCTACAAAATGTAAAGTGAGCATTCTACTGCAGCTGGAAATGGTTTGATAGCGTTAATCATGGCTTCGTAATCTCTTTTCTTTGACCATAGTATACCACAACAAACATTTATAATCAGCTTGGAAAATCCTTGCCTCAAAGTTGAATCCAGAGATGCAGTTTCAATTTACAGTCAGTCCACAACCACTTTGTTTTGTCTGTTTGATGAGTTGTATTTTGCAGCCCCTATCCATCCCTCTTCAGTACAGAAATAAACACGGGCCAAGAGTGAAACAAAATGATTTGAAAATATGTTTGGCATGATCTAAAATATAGCCTATCAATGTAGAGTTGGGATATTCTAATGAAATACATTAATTGTGTAGGATTTAAAAGTTATATAATGCCCCCAAAAAGTATGTTATCCATTGATAAAATGAGGATTGCGGAAGTCCCCGTTACGTTTGAGGTTTCTGATCTCTTTCACTTCCTGTATTTCACTAATACGTTCACAGCTCTCTGGGTTTGGCATAGCAAAAGTGTGTGAAATCAGAGTGTGAAATCATTGTGGCTCATTAAATGCTCACTGTAAGCTACTGAAGGGACTACAATCAAAGAAGAGCATACATTCTATTTCTGACTGTACTGATTTGAACTTTATTATCATTTTTTTTTTAAAATACAGAACAAAGAATAGCAAACAATTAAAAACCAAAAACATGGAGCGACGTAGTCGCGAATCGTGTGTATCGTTGTCTCTGGTTTTGTTGTTCATTTTTCGCTGTGCTTCTTTCAATTTGGATACGGACAGACCTTCTGTTTTTTTGGGACCCGATGGAAGTTATTTTGGCTTCTCAGTGGATTTCTTCAAGCCTGACGAGAAACAGTAAGTTAAAAGATATTTTTTGGTAGTATCGGTGTTTTGATTGTGTGCACTACGTTGATAACATTTACGTTATAAAGTTGCAGTCCATCATCAATGTGGATAAGTATGGCAACTGTATCATTTGCTCAATGTAACAGCATGCTGCAGTACGAGGACATTAGGGATTAAAATGTCCTTGTTATTGTTTGCAGTGCATTATGAGCGAGGTCAAATTAATTGTCATATGCTTTTTTATTTTTTATTTTGTTAACGTACTGTAAAGGGATTTGTTACAACCTATTGCCGGACGTTGAGCTTGTATGAAATGCATTCGTGGATTGGGTATTGCTTTAATGCTGTATGCAATACTACTGGGTTAGTGTATTGTACTTAAAACATCTGAACAGTAGGCGAGAATAACGTTTATCAGAAGAAGAAACAAATTAATTAAACAGGGGCTACACTAAAACGACTGTAGCGATACTTTGAAATAACAGCTCATTCTGTAGCTTATTTCTTTAAAAACAAAACAAAAAAAAAATACAGCCCACAAAGCCTACGGGGAGGTTTTACATGAATCCAAACGTATTTATTTACAAAAATAGAAATACACAGTGCTCGTAAATACGTATTGTATTTATCTATGTGGCACATATACACAGATCCATAAGCAAAAGTTTCCATTTCCAGACTATATTTTACATTTAGGGACATTTTGCTTTTCAGGGTTATGCACTGTATTGGTTAAACTTAACACTAATGTTTAGTTGCTGTTACCTCATTACCAGTTTGTTCATGTTGTGTAGTAAACTAAATTTAACATTTGTATCATGCACAAGTAAAAATGCCTCTCAAATGTGGCTCAAAAGACTGTGTGTCAGTCTTCCTGGTTGAATTGCTGGATAGATTTATTTGAGGTCAGAGTCAATATTGTACTGTACAATACAGCACCACTATATCCATTATGTACATGAGACATGATATTTAGCCCTGGACCTCACAATGGTTATGGCTGTGCCATAATTTTGATTAAGTGTTTAACTCACACCGCAATATGACACCATAGTGCTGCTGTAATATGCACTTTAATACACTTCCATTCATTTTAGTTTGGAATTGTGTCAATGTACTAATAAGATCCAGCTTGGTACACTGTTTCCCTGTTGGTCCTCCTGGCATCTTTTAAAGCACCTTCAGGAAATTATAAAAATGTTATACTGGTATCAAGTATATATTCCTCATACAGCAAGTCAATACAGCTAATTATAGTATTTTAAATGTTAATGATATATCAGTTCTCCATAAACACAAGTACATGTAGATCTATCGAGTTCTTTAGCTGAACATATAAAATAGATAGATTTAACAGAAACATATTTATTTAGATTGTTATGAATATGCACTAAATACAACACTCAGTGGGGGTTATGGCATATGTATTGCATTTTAAATAGTTGTTGAAGATAAGACCTATCGTTCACTTTAATATGTATTTTGTTTATTTTTAGGTTAAATGTTTTAATTGGTGCTCCAAAGGCCAATACTTCACATTCAAAAATTGTGGAGAGGGGAGCAGTGTACAGTTGTCCATGGCAATCAAGCAGTACCTGTCAGCAAGTGCAATTTGACAATACAGGTGAGACTCATTATTTAAGTTATAAAATAGCAGTTCTGAGACACCTATAGGCTTACTGTATACTTAAAAGGCAGTGAATGTAAGTTTTGCAGGCTTAATTTCTGAGCAATGGGTGTATTAAAATGAAAGGTATTTGTTGAATTTCACTGCCTTAGGTGCTGTATGCTGCAGTGGCTCTTGAATCAGCTCTGCTCTAAATGTTTTCAATAGGCAACGAGACTGTGCTTGCAAGGCTTTGTCCAAGCCTGAACTCCTCCTGGAATGCAACAGCTGAGTGTTTCATGCACATGTCTTGTTGCAACATTGTTCAATTACAGTAAGATGCAGTAAGAGATCTTATGGAATAATTTGTTTTTGTGGTTTGGATTGGTTCCATAGTTTAACAAATGACCTTGCATGATGCAGTTAGTTAAAATACCATACTAGCCACTTCCACATTAAACTAGAACCAGAAAATGTAAAATAGGCTTTGGAGTGGGGTGAAACTGTACTGTGGCCTTCATGCTAGAAAGTGTGGATTAATGGATAAGCAACAGACTACAATACATCTGCTTGCCAGGATGTAGGTTGTTGAGTGCCTTTGTTTCCAGGGACAGATCCCAGCTTGTTAACCCCAGACCTATCATTATGCACATATTACAAGGTGATGCATTCATTTACCCTCAAAAGTCTTGTTGTTTGCTGACATGGTACACCTCCCATATTTCGCAAGCAGCTCCCTATGTATTTTAGAACTGCAATCAAAGGTACAAATATGATTTCTAACAACCCCAGTGGCGTTAAGGCTAGGGAAAAATGATCAAAACTGATCTCCAGTTTGTTTATCAGAGCATACCACTAAGACGTATTCTCAGGTTTTAAGATGGACTGCTTTACATTGGTGTTCGCAAATAGCTTTGAAATGATACAAATGATAAAAATGCTAAACTGATAAAAGTGAAACATAATTCTCAATGTTTGTTTTTCAGTTTACAAATTGAAATAAAACATGTGGGTGTCATGTGTATTACTGTTTGTTATAGCTTCTCCTCCAGCGCTTATAGTATAGTTGTATATCTATTTTTTTTTGTTTAGCTCATACTGTACAAGGCATAGTTCAATTCTAAATATGATCCATTTACACAAACTATAATAATGTTCAAGAGCATTAATACATTTACATATAGGTATTTGAAAATGCTCTGGAAGCCACTAATGATATGACTTCTGCTATGATTACTAGGATTCAATCACTGCACTTAATTTAGAAACCTAAGAGGGTTCATTGTAAATGTAACTACTGTTACAGAACACCCTGTAGTGTTTAGAAGAAACACATTACTTTATCTTTGCTGCATCCGTACATAATGTTGTTCATACTGTATCACAGCAATATATTTTTTAAACACAGCCCTGATTGTGCTTTTTTTAAATCACCTGGGGATTATGTTTAAAAAAAATTAGGATTATTTTTAAAATATGGGGGTTTACAGCACCATTAAAGACAAAAATATGTGACTCATCCTTGTTTAGCACAAACTATATCCCAATATCTTAAACCCACTGATTTACCAGGACTACACAACAGGCTACCTTCTTGGGCAGTGGCGTTTCATGGATATCATTTCTGTACGAGTCCTGTGCTAGGATAAGAGCAGTAAGGAGAATGTAGACATGAGCAATATATCACATACACTCAGTGGAAAGGGTAAAACTGTTTCCTTTGCATGTAAAAATGATACCAAAGCATATTTTTTGTTGTACAAAATTCCTCTCTGTGAGGGGATACAGAAATGGGAAGGTTTTGTGTTAAACAAGCATTAATCATGGTACCTTTTAAAACTCCTAAACATCCAACCATCTTCTTTTCCCTTTCAAGTTGCCTCAAACGTGATTTAAGACCTACAGTATCTAGTACAATATTTATTCATTAAATAATTCATTTCTAAAAGAGAAAATCCTGCTTCATAAGGTAATCACCACTTTCATAACCAAAGACGAGGTGTTTTAAACCCTATTGATTATTTTGTCAGAAATATTTTTTTTAAAACACAGAACTGTGCCTTTCTTTTGAAGCTCTGGGACAAAAAAACACAAACTGACAGCCATACTGTGGAAAACTATCAAGTAAGGAAACCCTGAAACAAAAACAATTCAGTAAGATTCATTGGTCCAGCCATTTGTTGGTGATCTTATATCTTTCATCAGCACACTTACACAGCTTTGTTATCTTTTTGATTGATGGTTTTGAAGTTATGGATGAATCTCATAAACTACAGTATAGCGCTATGAAGCACAAAATTTTGTTCAGTACATTACAATAACATGACCATTTAAATGTAGATATTACAATACATGCTGTTTTACTTTGGGATGAAGGAGAACTTCCAAAAAAAGGATTTATTTTGGTTTATGTAATCCTGCTGAGAAACTGTAATACAACCAACAAACATCTCCCATCAAGCCAGAGACCAGAAGCAGAGACTCAGCACTTCTGCACAGTGGTGTGTTGCCTTTGGCCAGCAACAAGATGCATATAAACTCAATTCCACACACTGCAGGAAGCAATATTGTTGATGCGTGGGCAGGTTGGAAAAGGAAAAAACTTCCTGTTTTCATGAGGATTTCATGATGCGATGTTGTGTCATTTGCTTATTATAAATCATACTTCATATGGAATTGATTCCTCTTGCTTTTACCATTTTAATGTGCTTTAGAATACTAAAGAGACACTTAATGGTAGCCTGAAGTAAGCAATAATGTGCTTCAGTCAACTCTTCTTGAATTCACTGTGTGAAATATATTATTAACACAGTGTGTTAATGAACTTTAAATTGACAGATCAGATAGAGGCTCCACAGTCTCCATCTTCATATACAAAAGGAGCAGCGAGCGGGCTCCGCACAGTGTCCATCTTCATATAATTTGTGTTGCAAAACTTGGGATTTGTGTCACAATATCTGAACGTTTTATTCTCTGGTATACAGTTATTACACCAGAGAATACACTGGTATATTACTGGTGTAATACATAGTTATTACTTTAAATGTATAGTATACCATAGCTAAATAAATGCAATTTACATATGTATTTTATAGAACTTTAAACTGTACAACGGCCGTGCCAACAACTACTAAAAAATAAAACATCATCAAGTATCTATCATTTTAAAGAGTGGTAGCAGATCGCTATTGCTGCTAAAACTACTAATGTACCTGTACTTTTGTTTCAATGGGTCCGCTTGTTACTCCACTCCACTTGAACTTCAGGGTTAGGGATTTTTTTTTCCTCCCATCAGAAATGGGAGGATTATTATTATTTTAATCTTGTGTCCCATAAAGAGGGGGGTACATACAGGATGTGAAATCTATACTCTTAACAGCATACAGTAGTTTCTCACACCAGTTTGACATTTTGTTGAGATCATCCGAAGTTGGTGGTCACTATGAGTAGGTGGGGATGGCTGTGATGACCTAGCTAGGTGACTGGTGTATGAGGTTGTGTGACTTTGTGCATTCCAGACTGAATTCTGTGATACCATGGGTGAAGTTTGATCATGGGTATTGTGCAAGAAAAAATAACTTTTTTTTACACCTTTTAAAAAATAATCTCCTCATTATTTTCAAAATCTGCATCTATAACCCTGCACCCTCCATGACATTGAGCTCTGCCCTAATATGACTTTTATATTGAGGTCATGTGACTTTCTGCTGTATAAGACAATAGGTTTTTGTGCTTTTCGATCCAGTAAATATATTGCTTTCGCTGCCACATTAATGGTAAAGATCATGTTCACATATCTGTTTTACTTCATTTTTACAAACTATTATATCAGATATGACATTCCCTTTAGGGATTCCCACGGAGATGCCTTGATATTTGTTCACAGAAACTGCAGTTTCTCGATTGTAATGAACTTTAACTTTTGAGAGTTCATTTAAAATCCTGTTTGATTTTGTAGATGACCGATACAATCTAAACGGTGAGCAGATGGAGTTCAAATCTAACCAGTGGTTTGGAGCCACCGTGAGATCTAAAGGTGATCAGATTTTGGTAAGTCTACTCTTTGCTGTCCTCTTTTTTTGAAGCTTTCGATGATGCATTTCAGTCTCCTTTATTTTGCAGCCAGACAACTTTATAAAGGGCAAACAAGATTATTTGGTCTATAAATAACAACCCAGCAAGTGTTGCACTATTTCGTACTTTTTATTATAGTACATAATAATATTGAAGAATCAGTAAAGAAAATGTATACCTGTCAAACTTGTTTTTATATTCTGGTGGAATAAACAAAGTAATCCATAAAATGTTATTTCCTCAGGCCTGTGCTCCTCTCTACCAATGGAGAACATTTGGGACAGCAGAAAGAGAGCCCGTAGGAACCTGCTACCTAAAAAAGGGGAATACCATTGTTGAGTATTCACCTTGCAGAACAGGTAAGATTTCTTAAGCTATGGGTTGATTACATGATTGATCCAAAGTCTATATAATCAGGATTTTGTTGGTGGTTTTGTTTTTTACAGGTTGTTGGGGTGAAAACGCATTATGCTAGGCTCCTATACATTTCTATGTTCTTTGTGCTCACAAGTGATGAGGAAGGTCTTAATTAACCAAGATTGTTAAATATTATGCATAACAAGACATTAACACCTTCTTATTTGTCAGAGCCCATTTTGGATTTATTACATAGTGCATTAATTAGTGCATTAATTACACATAAATATGGTGAAATTCAAATTAGGGTTGAGCACTTAATCACTCAGAAGATTCTGCAATGGTTTGGCAAGGATAATGAGTTTGGGGGATAGTATTTCCACAGAATCACAAATTCCATTTTATTTTGCCAAAGCTGTACGGCTACTGTTGTCTTTGTAGTACCAATGAGTGTCAGAAAAGCAAAGACAATCAGGTGTGATAACTCCGTCCTGCACACTCAGAGCTGTGTTTCAGAAGCTAAATAATACATTGGAAGTTATCACTTAAAGTATCTGAGCTACTGTGACCTAGTGCTCAATTGACAGGTTTGAAAGATGTGTAAATGAAACAATATATTTATTTGAAGCCAACTAATTTAATTCTTAAAGGATAGTAATTTATTACTGTATTTATGTGCTCAAAATGACCATGTGTCACAAAGATGGCTTGGGTGGTGTGAAATGAAACAATAACACAGGCCGTACAGGGCCAAACGACGCTGCTGAGCCAGTATTTAATAAAATAAAAGATTTACACAAAAAACAAAAAACACTTGAGGAAAAAACAAAAATCAAAAACAGAACGGCTCGTTGGCCAAAGTAAAATAAACCCAAATGATAATGATATTGGTATAAGTGAGTACCTTTTTGGATCTCTCACTGGTAGCATTCGCTCGCGCTCTCAACTCCTCTAAACTCTCTCCTCCTCAATGAGCCCGGAGTGGGTCTTTTATATTCTGTGGCTGGAGCCTTAATTACCAATTAAACAATTACCTTATTAAGGCTCCAGCCACGTTCCCACAAGCTTTTATCGGGATGGGGATTTAACCCCATCCATGCCGACTACATTTTACAAGACCGGCTTTTCCGTCCGTCCACACACAAATAAAATATAATAATAATACAAATGAAAACAGTCATACATAAAATAAATACACACAAGGGGTGGGCACCCCGTCACACCATGGTACAATCATGTAGACCCTGCTTACCATTTTTTTTTTTAACATGTTTTTGTTTTTTCAGATAAAAACAATCCAGAAGGACAAGGATTTTGTCAGGCAGGATTTAGCATTGATTTTGTAAAGGTATGGGATATTATAAAGTAGTAAACTGGACTGTTTTATTTTGACTGGTTGTACGTTTCTGTATGGTTTTGTGGTATGTCACCCATATTGAGCGTATCAGAATCTGTGGATAGGAGATGCCTGTCCCTCTTGAAGTACAGTCCTTATGTCGCACTTCCATTTTCAATTCATCTAGATAGCATATCTAACAAAGTAAATATATACAAAATGTGTTGTAACTGAAAATATTTCTTACTCGTTTTCTTTCTTTCTTTGACAGGACAATCGCGTTGTTGTTGGAGGGCCTGGTAGTTTTTACTGGCAAGGTAAGACATGTAACCTACAATGACTTTTTAAATAAATGGTGGTTGACTTTATTGTTCTTACTAGGTGAACTTTTACACTACTGAAAAGTCCCAGAATGCAATTCTTTTTGCAGTTACTAAATTGTGTGTCTCTTCTGCTTGACACATTATATTTGCATAAGCCTGTACTATAGACAAGTGATTTGACATGCATTGTACCGCAGACAGTAAATTATGGGGATAAAGTTTGGCTCAATGATCGAAGATGAGTGAAGCAATTTGGGAACAGAGTACCAGAAATGATCCTCTGTGACAAATAATTTTAAGTTGTGCTGTATTGTCAACTGAGACTGAATTTACATTTCCGCAGGTCAACTGATTTCTGATCTGATTCCTCAGATTGTGAATAAATATAATAAGGATTCCTATTACACATTGTATGATAGTCAACTGACTACCAAGCCAGCCAGTGCTGCATTTGATGACAGCTACTTAGGTAAGTGGTCTTATAACTATTCATATGCTGCTGAAGAATGCTGAGAAGTCTTTATTATTTGCATATGAATCTGTTTGGCTTTATTTTAAAAAAATTCAATCTCTTGATTTCTTGTGTTTCCTTTAAATTATTAGGCTATTCAATAGCTGTTGCAGACTTCAATGGTGATGGAGTAGATGGTAAGAATTTGAACTAATCTTGCTATATTCACAATTACATTTGTAACATAGGAATTCATGAATTTATTAAATAACCAATAAGGTCAGGTAATAAAAATTAGATAAATGATTTAAATTCTGTTTTTTCCTACTGTCCAAAAGCTACCTGTAAGCCAATTTAAGTAGTATCTATATGCTGTGCTTTGGTATTTGAAAAAGCTTGTTCTATGTAAATTAAGTAAAATAAATATCCAAAGTAATAAAATGCAGTTGTATTAGTTATGTGTGTACAGTATGTATGAGGTTTGCAGGTTTTTTTTAATGTTTGTTATTCAGTTGGTGGTGTTTTTTTTTTCTTCTTTCATCACAGATTTTGTGACTGGTGTTCCCAGAGGAGCTCGAGCTCTTGGTTATGTAAGAATACTTCAATTTTGTTTAAAGAAAAAATAAATAAAAAGTATCTGTTCTTTTTTTAAAAGGGTAGGACTTTCAATTTAAATATATTTATTTTCAGGTGACAATTTTCAGTGGCACAACTATGGAGTCCCTCGTTAATTTCACCGGAGAGCAGGTCAGATTACAATTATAACTTTTGTAAGTGAATGTGTGTGTGTGTGTGTGTGTGTGTCTAATATATATATATATATATATATATATATATATATATATATATATATATATATATATATATATATATATATAATTTATATTTATTTATTTATTTATTTTTTTTATATTGTAAGCATCTTGGTTTGCACTTGAAATATGTTTACTTTTTAAAGGTATTTATTTACTAGCTAGGAGTTCATGTCTTAATCCCACCACCACATCTGGAACTAATTAAAGTCCACTTTGGCAGCATCATTTCAGAGAAGCGGAAGGGTAAACAATAAGCAAAGTCAGCGTTCAAGTTTACGGTGGTTGGGTTTGAAGCATTTTGGCAGGGGAGTGTATTATTATGAACGTCAGCAAGATACAGTTAGCACAGTTATTGTGAGGCAGGATAGTGACAGGGAAATTCCATCTGGAGAAGTGCAGTGTTCCTGGCTAAGGGAGGTGGGGCAGCAGTTGGTGTGGGATCCCGAGTGATTTTCTTGTTCAGGCTCATTTCTTCCCGACTAGCTGAGAGCTTACAGCTAATGGGTCAATGCCAACAATGCTCCCTGTGCCTTGGGCCAATTTTAATCCTGTTTTAGAAAAATGGCCTCGTTGATTCTAACCCACCCAACCATGTTTGTTATCAAGATCCTACATACTCCTCGCCTTCCTTCTGCTGTCAGGGTATATATATATATATATATATATATATATATATATATATATATATATATATATATATATATATATATATATATATATATATATATATATATATTAGCTCAAAGAGCCAGCTGCTCAACGTTTCGATATGTTGCACATATCTTTCTCAAGGGAGCCTGTGTTTGAATCAAAACATTGGAGGTATTTATAGGTTTTGACGGCATGACAACTACTTGTTATTGTTTACATTCAAATCTATGATTTATTCTTACATGATGTAATGCTGTTCTATATATTGTGACATCATTTTTACTTCTATCTTTGAATCTGTATTAATTCTAATTAACATTACTTTATATAAATTTATATTTTTATTATATCATGCAATGCTGGCTCTGAGGATCAGTCTAGATTTGGCCTCCCAAGCGCATCAGCATGCACAACTTTTGAACAAACTTTGTTTATTTATTTAAATGTTATATATCTATTGAAGTTAATTAGTTCATTCTTTTCTGTTGAGTCCAGCTGGCATAATCGTATTCAGTCTATTTATCCATTTACTTTCTTTTATTCTTCTATATGTCGCATTGTCTAATTTTAGCTGTTCTAATACTACAAACTTTACATCATTTATGTCATGTCCTTGACTGGTGAAGTGCTGTACTATTGGTTCATTCATTTTTTATTTCTAATTAATGAAAGGTGGTTCTGAATTGTTTATATAAAGTAGTTCCAGTCTCTCCAACATATTTGATTTCATCACATTTTTCACAGGCTATTCCATAAACAACATTGCTATTTTTACAGTAGGTATTAGTTTTTAGTGGATATGTGGTGTTCTTATGTTTAATTATATTTTTACTTTTATCTATGTATTTACACACTTTACATCTATTGGTGCACATGTTCGTAGAACCTATTTTGTCAATTATTCTTTTATGTTTACTGTGAACTAAAATATCACCTAAATTAGCTTCCCTTTTGAATGCTACAACTGGGGCCTTAAGAAATACTTTTTTTAATTTTTCTGAATTATGTAGAATCCATAAGTGTTTCCAAACTATCTTAGAAATATTGGGCAAAAGTTTAGAGTAAGTCATTATTAATGGGACTCTTTTGACCTTTTTATCTCTATTTTTATAATCTAGTAGATCATCTCTTTTAGTTTATCCACTTTTCTTAACTCCGTCTCTATAATTCTTTCTTTGTATCCTCTTTTTTAAGATTTGTTTTTAATACATTTCTTTGTTTTACATAGTCACTGTCTTTTGAGCATATTCTTCGTATTCTTATTCCTAGACCCTTTGGGATTGCCCTTTTAGTGTGTATCGGATGTGCAGAGGACATGTGTAAATACTGGTGCATGTCAGTAGGTTTACAGAAGAGGTCAGTCTCAATTGAACCTTCTTCAAGTTTTACTATGGTATCTAAAAATTCTATTTCTTTCCTTGTCCATCGAAGGTCCACCTTAATATTACTGTGTATTTCATTTGCTATTTTATGAAACTGGAGAGAGACTCTTCTCCATGTGTCCAAACCCCAAAAATATCATCTACAAACCGAATGTATTCTAAAGGTTCTCTTTCCGATTTTCTAAGTAATTGTTCTTCCCATTTTCCCATGTATGTACTGGCAAAATGCATTCCTAATTTAGATCCTATTGCTGTGCCATCGTTTTGTTTGTAATTCTTATCAACAAATGTAAAATAACTGTTTTCTAAAACTACGTTGATCATGTTCAGTACTTCTGCTGTTGGTATTGATTTATCTAGTCTATTATCTAGTGCTTTTGACAAGCTTCTAAAGTTTCTTTCTGAGGGACACTTGGGTACAAGGATTTTACATCCATGCAAAATAAAATTGTATTCTCTGGAAGGTTGTGTTTTATTGATTCAAGTCTTTTTAAAAATTGTGTTGTATCCTTAACATAACTTGGTAATTTCTCAACGTCGACCTAAGTTGTTTTTCTGCTATTTCAGCTATTATGTGTGTTGGATTATCAATTGTACTGACTATCATTAAGCATCGGGTGATTTTCTTTGTGCATTTTAGGATTTCCTCTTGCTAGGCCTGTTCTTGCATTATGTGGCTGCATGTATTTTTTAATTCTTTTGATATAATTCCTTTATTGTATAGTCTCTCCATAATTTCCTTAACCTCTTTTGCCGATTTATTGATCTTATTGCTTTTAACTTCTTCATATGTATCTGTATTATTTAATTCACATTCTACAGATTTCATATAGTCATCTGTGTTCATTATCACTATTCCTGAGCCTTTATCTGCTGGTCTTATCATTATATCATCATCATTTAACAACTCAGTCATAGCTTGTTCTTCAATATTGGTTAGATTAAGTTTACATCTTTTCTTTAGTCCTACTATTATTTCTTGTTTAACTACTTCAATATACATATCTAACCATTTGTCTCTTCCATCCGAGGAGTCCATGTGCTTGTACTATTAACCTTAATCCCATGCTCATAATTACCTTCTGAATCTGAGATATTTTCATTGAAAAATATTCTGCTAATCTCATCGTCTCTCCCACTCCTTCAATTCAGTGGCCAGTTTATCTTTATCAATGTATCTTTTAGTCGGTATAAACTTAAGTCCTTTACTCAGTACTGCTTTTGGGATGTGGTTAAAGTTTTACTTGATAAATTAAATACTATGTCTTCTGTCTTATCTTTTGTGTATTTGGTACCATGTCTATTTTTGGGTCTCCTATCTTTATGCTTTGAATTCTCTGTCTTAGTCATGTTTAATTCTCTATTTCGCTTTTATTATTAACCTGGTTTATTTTTACTGTTTTAGATTTATTCTGATTATCTTTCTTAATTATGCCACAGTATTCAGATTTTCGCCGGTTTCATTGTCTTTAAATACAATAACTGAGAAATGGTTATTGTTGTATAAAGGTTAATTGGATCGTTCTTATTTTTAATGGCTTCTATTGTGCCTTCAGATTTAAAACAGTCCTTATTCTTTAAGTCTATGTATACATGTATGGGCCTATTTAGGAGATCTACAGCCGCCATAACTTCTGCCTCTGTAGCCCAAGAATCTATACTCCCGTCACTTAATTTCATTTTTTCAATATGGGCCACTGAGTCGATGTACATTTCATATTGTTTTATATTGCTTTCCATTAGTTCTATTATATTATGTCTAATTGTTCGATGGTCATTTTGTGAACCGTATAAAACTACACTTAAACATCTAAAGAAACAGTTCCCGTCCTTCTCTATTTGAACTATGTTGTAGTCGTCATAACTCTTATACTCGTATAAGAATACAAGGTGTGTGTTTTAAAATCACCATTTACAGTATAAAGAACTGTTTCCTGTGTTCAATGAAGTGTGATTGGTTGACCAATCATAGCTGACAATGTGCTGACAATTTAATACAATTATACTTGGTTAAAGGCTAGATTGCAAAATGTAAAGTGTGTGTTAAAACAGACACCATTGTCAAGTAAAATAATCCCTTTCCAGAAAGTGTACAATGCTTTCCATGAACGGACTATTGGAAGGAGATATTACCAGTGTGCTCTGTAAGCCTCGAGAACTCTCTAAACAAAAATAAAATAATAATAAATACAAATAAATGAATAACTAGTGTATCCAAGCAACAGTAAGACCAAAAGGCATAGTTCCTGTTTATTTAATTTCTTCACGGAAACCATATGTTGTCCTGAAATGTTGCTTTCCTTAATAATGCTGCTGTTTGCATGGAAATCAAACCTAAAACAAATGGTATTTTGTCTAAACACGTATTTTAAAAAAATCTACCCTGATAAAATAAATACTGAGATGTAACCAAGAGTATAGAGTGTAGGAGTAAGTGGAGTTATAGGCATGTTTACATAATGGACATGTTTATATTAGTTGATCCTGCTCTGCTTTTCTGTGCAGCTTGATACATAATGATAAAGAATTGTGGGGAAAAAAATAAAAAAACATTGTAAATTGTCAAGAACCTTGTTCATCTTTTAGGGCAAGCAACATTGGGTAAAGATTAAGAGAGTATGGGTGGGTTGTCAGAAGCGAGTGTAAATCCTATTTAACCACTGCCAAATGGTACTGTACCAAAGATCCATCGAGAGAAGATGCTTCTTTCTGTCCCATTGCATTGAATGTAAGACGATAATTTAGAGCTTGATGAACATATTGTACAGTTGGCAGGCTTTCTTAAACCGTATCAAAGGGATTGTTTTGAAAGTACTGTCTTATAAACCAGTTAGTCCCTTTTATAGAAATATATTGGAGTTTCTTGTTTTTGCATAGAAAAGTCTTTTTTAAGAAAAAAATGTTTTACAGATGGCAGCTTACTACGGGCATTCTGTTGCTGCTGTTGACATTAATAATGATGGGTAAGTAAGCAGTTTTCTTCCAGGTGAAAGACAAGGCTTTTAAATTGAATTCAGATGACTCGAAAGATCAGCTGTTCCATTTCTCAGTGTAGTCGCAGTGTGTCAGGTGAACTTTAAGATTCTTTAAAATAGTGAGAAATATTTCAAAGGCTAAATACTTCTTGAAAGAGTGGAATTTCAGCTATAAATGGAGCAAGAAAAGAGGCAGCAACAGTAAATAAACAAATGTTATTTAAAAAAAAAAAAAGGCCCACTGTTTATTTGTATTAAGATTTTGGTATAGCAATGCTGGACTATAGTGCAGATGATAGTGAGTTGTAAGATTATTCACATAAATGTTTTTATTGATCATAATGTGACATTAATGCAGTAAACATTACACAATTAAACATATCCAAGTGTTTGTGGGTCCACCAAATGGCCAACTACACAAGGCAGCCAGACCCCTGTAATAGATTTTACCAATGTTGGCTATAAGGGCAGATAAAGTTGTACCAAGTTCACACAAACATGTATTAGCTAGGCCTATAAAGCTGCTGTTCCTAATGGTAGCTGCTTTCCTTTCAGTCTTGCAGATCTCTTTAGTGGATCTCCTCTCTTCATGGACCGTGGGTCTGATGGGAAGCTCCGAGAGGTTGGTCAGGTGTACATCTATCTGAGGGACAGCCCAGTCTCCTTCACAAAGAAAACACAGAAGCTGACGGGCGCTGAGGTCTACGCTAGATTTGGCAGCTGTGTTGCACCCCTCGGGGACCTCGATCTTGATGGCTTTAATGGTATTATATTTTCTGTTGGAAAGGAGGTTAGAACAATAGTGGTTCTAATTAGGTATTAATTAAGGTCTGTTTGATTCTTAATTCTATATTTAAAAGGCTTTGCAGGTAGACATAGTTGCTTAAAACAATTAATTTACTTTTACCAGTGAAAAAAATCTCATGCATTAAATAAAGTGAATGTGGAGATTGATGATGCTTTAATTTAATCCAAAATGTCAAACTAAATCTCCACATTTTTTGTTTAATAGATGCATTTTTCTAAAAAATGTTTCCAAATTGTGCCCTTTGTAATGGTTTGTAAAAAATCTAATTATTCTGTATAGTGTCTTTTTAAAATGAGAATATTGCAAATCTCATTATACTACTTTTAAAGAAATGTGCACCCTTTCCTCTTTTTAGATATTGCAATCGCTGCTCCTTATGGAGGGACAAACAACCAAGGTCTTGTCTACATCTACAATGGACGTGCTTCAGGACTGAACCCAACACACTCCCAGGTCCTGGAAGGGAAATGGGCTTCCACCAGCATGCCTCCCAGCTTTGGATACTCCATGCACGGAGCCACAGATATAGATCTGAATGGATACCCAGGTACTGCATCTTAGTGAGAGATTTCCCTCTTCTCTTTGTCTTCTGAAATGTATGATAAATTATAACAAGAAAAACAGTTATTGTATGTAAGGTAGAAAAGGTGTTCTACATAATTAAGAACATGCATATCTAATACAGAGTGTTTAGAAAGTTTACCACATGAGATATGATGTGTTAATGTGTAAACTTACTTTTTAATCACCCTGTATATTACAGTATATTGGTCTTTTTGAAATCTAGAAATACAGAGCTTTATTCAGAACGCTCACTAAAGGACTGTTTAAAGAATTGTTTCTTAAGATTTCATTAAAATCCATTTTTAAACTCTCTTCAAATTTGCAGCTCACAAAACGTTTTTCAACAAACACCGCTGATGACGGTTTGCGTTAGTTGTGTATTTTATAGGTCGAATTGATTTTTTTTATGCATCTCTGTCTCTAATAAAACACATGCACTAAGCCTTGCACTATAACTACAGTTTATAAAACAATCCCAGCCCCCTTTCCTTATTCAAGAAGTTTACAGAACCTGTAATGAACTAATAAAAGAAAGCTGCTCCCATAGTGTGGTTTTTCACACTCGACATGCCAAATCCTTTTACACCTAACAGTACATTTAAAACCACATAATAGAGGACTGATTTTTTTTAATTTTTTGTGTATAGATCTGATTGTCGGTGTTTTTGGAGCTGATAAAGCTGTTCTGTACAGGTAAGCACGAATCTTATATTCCGCTGTAAGTTTTCACAACCTTTAGGTTGTTCCTAACGTTTCTGTAATATTTTTACTGAAAACAATAATGAATGCATTAGCCAATATTGTTTGTCTGCTTTTACTTTCCTTTTAAGTTTCAACTTAAATAAATAATACACGTTTTATGTCCTGAAAATGGAGTGTGTGTGGGGGTTGGTAGGTAGAAGCTGTTGCTGGTGATGTACTTAACCAGACTAAGTGGAATCAACACAAACTAAAATAATGTACTTCCAGAACATAGCAGTACCGGCTAGATTATCAGAAAAATATGTGGGGCTGTCTGTTGTAAATACATTCTAAAATGTATCTCTAAATTGTATTTAAAAAAAAAAAAGCTAACTTTGTAGTGTATTTGCTTTTGTAACTGTATTATTTGTTGTTGTTAACAGAGCTAGGCCAGTTATCAGTGTTAATGCCACCTTGGATATCACCCCTCCAATCCTCAACCCAGATGAGAAGAAATGCACTTTGCCTGGTTCATCCATTACAGTATCATGGTAAGCAAAACAATAGTAAAGTTGACTTTGAAAAAGAATACCTGCAGTCTCAAACCACATGTTCAGTGTGTTAAGAGACTGGCAGCCAAGGGACTAGTTCTCAGATAAATGTGGAAAAGCTCAAATAAAGACTTTTTTGTATTATAATGTCTGAAATTAATTACCTAATATAGTGTACTTTTAAAAGCCACATGTAGTAGAGACCTGACTGAGTGTAATGTCTTTGTTCGATGTGCTGTCTCCTGTGCGACCCAGCTTTAGATGGCCAGCTGTTAAGAATCAATATCTGTGCTGCTATTACGCTGAATTGGTTTATCCCCTAGAACCACCCATGACAGCAGAACCACAGAGACTTTCCAGTGACTCAGATTGTCTGGTTTAATCCTGCCGTGCAGGCGGAACATTAGCATTATTTGCATATCATTGTTCAAGCATTTAGTGGCTCGCTGTAAACGGATATGAAAGGATGGCTTATGTGCATGTTTTTAAAAAGGTAACTGCTGCGTAATTTCCAGCACAGGGATATTTAGTAATAGAGTATCTAGGCAGTCATGTACTGTTTTTGATACACTTATTCCAACTTAAAAATCACTTTTTGCAGCATTGTGAAAAAAAAAAAGTTATACTCGGTGTTACCATATCTAACAGTGCCTGCCAGTAGAATTATATTGAGATCTTGTCATGAGAACTTCTGGGCTTCTCTTCACAGAGCTGTTGTCTGGGCTCTGGGCTGGCCAAAGCAGTTTCTGAACAATATTGTTAGCAAACTGTGTGCTGATAAAGCATCCTGAATTTAAAGTTGCTATATCTTTTAAGGTGGATGGAAAGATACACAAGTTCTCTATATAAGTTGCATTCTTATGAACGAATTAGCCCATAACAATATTTTCTTACATCGTCATACAAAAACGATTTTGACCTACTGTACTGAAGATACACATACACCCACATAATGCCAGACTTAAGATGATATAAGACAACATCTGAAGTCTACGTATGCTGTAGATCAACCAGGATAAGTGAGCATTTTTCAAAAGTGTAATCCACAGAAAACAGCAATATGTGTCTACTGTAAGTTTTATAATGCTGAATGGAAGACCTTTAATCTTGTGTTCTTAATTTGTTACAGTTTTAATGTAAAATTCTGCTTAAAGGCACATGGGAAAGGAGCCCCCACCATCCTCAGTAAGTTAAGTGTATTTGTTTAGTACTTCATCTTGTAAACTGTGCATTTTGTGTGTTCTTCCTCTTTTTCTTTTTTTTTTTTTGTCAGAGGGCTCTGGTAATGGTGGACGTGCGCAGACAATGGCAATATATCTGGTGGTTAAACAAAACTGTTGAGTGTCTAAAATAGCTAACAGATGCAGGTAGTGCCACATTAAATGTAGTTCTCAGAAACCAACCATTTTGTTTGTAGACAACATTAAACATTTCTGAAAGACGTAACTAAATGACGAAATAATCTTTGTTTTTAATAATGACTGGGCAGGTTAAAATACATTTTACCCTAAAATGGTTACACTTTTATGACCGCATGTGTTTCAGACACAATGTGTAATTCTTCCTACAAAGAAATATACCCAAACAAGTATTCACATTTTACACAGTACAAACAAATGTGGTACAACATTTTCATGACAGTTTAATATACCTGTACCCTTCAGCACATCATGTTTTGGAAGCTTATTCCAATCTCCCACTGTAACTATCGCAGCTTTTGATTTATTTTGTAAAAGAGAACTGAAACTTTTTTTTATGAAAGTATGAAATGTGAAATCAGTTCTCGACTGAAAAAACAAGTGGTAAGAAAAGAAAAATCGCTTATGACCGGGTTAGGTTTGAAAACTGAAACTTCATCTTCCTTTTTCTAGACTTTCAGGTGGAGTTACTTTTAGACAAACTCAAACAGAAAGGAGCTATAAAGAGGGTACTGTTCCTACACAACAGGCTGTCCTCCCACACAAAAAACATGTCTGTAACAAATGGCAAGGGACC
This sequence comes from Acipenser oxyrinchus oxyrinchus, assembly GCA_030684275.1. Classification (NCBI taxonomy): domain Eukaryota; kingdom Metazoa; phylum Chordata; class Actinopteri; order Acipenseriformes; family Acipenseridae; genus Acipenser; species Acipenser oxyrinchus. Next base: position 37,344,541 of record CM060258.1, read on the forward strand.
TGCCTGTGAAGAACTGGATGCTTATTTACGAGTAGGTTTTTTTTTTTTGTTGGGGGGGGGGGGGCTTTATTTTGAGTGAATAGAAATAAAGCCATGTGCAGTATCTGTGGATACTGACTGCGTTTCATCAGATGCAGAATACAGTTTCCATCTATACTTTGCAGTATACAGGATAGCAGAGGCATCATCAAAAATAACTGACACTGTCAGCAATACAATTAATACATTCTATATTCCTATTATGTAGAAGGGGAGGTTAGAAACTCCTTACTCTCCTCGTCTACTGCTGGATAGTTTCTGCTTTAGCTTTAACTAAGCAAGTTTTCTTTTCAATATGTAGGGAAAGTGAAAGTACTGTATTGGCATCTGACTGTTGGGCTAATGACCTATAGATTGGATACCAATTTATGTTTATGAAACTGCATTGGCAATTTGTTACTCTCTTTGTTACTTACATATATGTTTTTTTGCTTCCCTTGTGTAGGATGAGACAGAGTTCAGAGACAAAATTACGCCAATCACTATCTTCATGGAATACAGCTTGGATTATAAAACCGCTGCAGATGAAACAGGTCTTTTGCCAATTCTGGACCAGTTTACTCCAGCTAATATCACCAAGCAGGTATGGTTCATCAGTTCATGGTGGATCTCTGAATGAGCTATGAGAATTTAGGTCTGTTGTGTATCTCTCTTTTTTTTAATGTTTTATACTGTCAGCTAAAAAAAAATCACTTATTTTTTTATAGTCAACCTTTAGGAATTTCTAGTGGCACACGTGCGCCTAAAATAAAATTTACGTTTGCACAAGGACATTTTTAAATGCATATGCGACCAAATTAGTGGCACTGTAGAGCCCTGTTGTTTTGTTATGCAGTTCTTATTATTGAGGTGTACTTGCCGCTCGCTGTGTGTTATTGTTTTCTATAAAACATTGATATCCTGTCAGTTAAGAAAAGGTTTAATGCAAAAGCTTGTTTTAACGCTGTCTTTATTACGCAGACTAGAGACCCGCACATACAACTATGTTATCATATTTTCTACATTTTCTTTAACTTCTCAAATTTAAGAAATCGTAAGCCAGGTAGTAAAAAAGAGACCCAGGTAGGGACGGGTTAATTTAAAACCCGGGGTTTACCTGTGCTTTCAGGTACCAATGCTCATACATATATAATTAAAAGAGCCAGCTTCCCACGTGTCTGTATATTAGCATACCCAATACTAAAATGAGTGTTCTGAACATTGTTTTTTATGATATATTTTACAGGCGCACATTTTACTGGACTGTGGTGAGGATAATATATGTAAACCAGAGCTGAAGCTTTCCGTAAAAAGGTGAAGTGATAGATTACATTTTTTTAGACTGATGCATTGTAAGAGTGCTGTGAACGGCTTCACACTAATCTTCAGGAAACCACTAATGCTTACGGCTTTGTTTTCTTTTAGTGACCAAACACAGATATACATTGGTGATGACAACCCCCTGACACTTGAGGTAACGGCAGAGAACAGAGGAGAGGGAGCCTATGAAGCTGAGCTCTATGTGTATATGCCACCTCAAGCTGACTTTATCGGTGTGGTTCGAAACAGTGAGGTAAGATGCAGCCTGGAACTCTTTCACCCTTGTACTGTTGTATTAAGAATATGTGAAACAATAATATTAAACAGTACTGCAACATTTCTAAGAACCCCCTTGTCCCTAGGAAACGACTACAGAACGCCTATATTGGCTGTCTCCTGTGCAATAAAATGATACGACTTCAAGTTGTAACCCTATTCTGTATATCCTTCTTTTACATAGAAGTTAGCAAGATTGTCTTGTGCATATAAGACGGAGAATCAGACTCGTATAGTTGTCTGTGACCTTGGAAATCCAATGAAAGCAGGAACAAATGTAAGTATAAAACTTCACAAAATAATCGGCTTAGTGTTTATGAAGTGCTAGTTTTTGGTAATCATGGCTTAAGTTTTGCTTACCTCGCATATAAATATTGATTGCATGGGCACTATAATGTCTTGTCCACAGAGATGTGCTATGTTTGGAAAAACTTTTTGAAGGTTTTGTTGTATGTTTGGCTAAATTGATACTGAATGCATGCATACACAGTATTCATTAGAAGTTCATCTGTAAATATAATTTATGTCTGGGGTGGTCTGCTTTTTTAAAATTATTATTAATAACCCCAAGCGTTAGTTTACTAATGTCCTGCTTTTCAACAGCCTCTTTTGGAAAAAGTTTTCTTAGACATATGCTGCGTTCTGTGCTGCCATCCAGATGGGGGATGGCTTTTGCCACAGTTCCCCTGTTCATGGCCATAGAATAATGAAAAGATCAGATATAAATGATAATGCTTTCCATTCTCAGTTTGACTGGAGCATCAAATTATTAATTAAAGATTGCCATATGTGTAATGCATTTGTCAAGGCACTGATCAAAAGAACTGACAAGAGTGTCAATTCTACAGAAGCTTACTGCTGCGCAAGCACCTGGTTTTTAGATGAATGTCTAATTGTATTTTTTGTTTTTCTGTGCAGCTTGTGTCTGGTCTGCGATTCAGTGTTCATCAGCTGTCTGAACAGGACACTTCAGTGAAGTTTGATTTAAAAATCCAGAGGTATGCAGGTTTAGCTCACAGAACAAGAATGCCAGCTATCAAGAAATATATTGCAGGAGTAAGAATATTATTTTAAAGACACGGTAGATTACCATAGATACCATAATATAACTTTGTGAGAACACATTATTTCTTATCCTGGCTTTCCAGTGACACATATCATTCACGTCTCCAAATGAGTAAACACTTACTTTTTTTAAAGGAAAATCTCCTCCAATGCTCTCAAGGCTAGATTTCAGTACATTACTGCCACCTGCTGGCAGGGCTTTAACCTTCTATTTTAATTTTGTTTGACACTAAACACATAGAATTATTAATAGTGAATGAAAAAGGCCGCTGATGCACATTAAAATAATGAAGAATTCCCTGTGTCATAGGGTTTTTATAGAATTATATTAAACTCTGGCATCGTCAACTGACTGACTACCACAAACAAGCAAATAAATATGACAGGCCTCTCAACAGTCATACCTTGAAAACCTGCCCCTGCAATAAAGGTTTACTCAGATTGATATCTATGTTTAACTGATGATCCATTTAAAAGTAGAAGCAGTATTATTTCTGTGCTCTGTGATTTAATGGATGGTGTTTAACTGCCAACTGACATTCTTTAGCCAGTAGATGGGATGTATCCCTGTTCTTTCCACAAGGTGTTAACTGATATTGCTGTATAAAATAGTAAAATTGAAGTTTGGTCTAATTTGTGAATGGATTGATAGGTATGATTCTCAAAAATCTTTTTCAGTTCCAACTTATTTGAAAACACAAGTCCTGTGGTATCCAGTTTGACTACTCTTGCTGTGCTAGCCAAAGTTGAAATAAGAGGGTATGTCTAAAACGTCTGTTTGTTTGCTGTTCTGTGTGTCTGACTGCGTGTGTTTATGTGGTTTTTGAATGAGACAAACTATATAATTTAACTATTGGTGTGTATGAGTAATAGTTGAAGCCAGCTCATGGTTACATGTTTTATCTGAGGGACGGGAGTTTGTGGGCCAATTCAATGAAATGTTGTTGTTTTAGTTATAATGTTACTTATTACAAGCAAAAACATTTACACAACTGTGTGTTCCATTGCAGAAATAAAACCATGACGTTACTTGTATGTATATGTATGTATGCACAGTATATTAATGGTGCATTTTGTGTTTCTTCTGTCTAGAGTTTCCACCCCTCATCAGCTCTTTCTTCCTATTGCTAACTGGCAGCCCAAAGAAAGCCCAGTGGTAGAGGATGACATCGGACCGCTTGTCCAGCATATCTATGAGGTTTACTTTGCTTTTTCACCAGGCCTTTCCTCCTTATTGCAGAGATTTATTGGATTTCTGAAACCTATGGTTTAGATGAGGTTGTTTTGTTTTATGGTAATCAATAAAAAAATATATAATGCACTCTTCCACTTTTATCAGACGTAACTTCAAATAAAGACCCTGTTACAGAACAAGGTGTATTATTTTCAGTCTGTACAGCGTATGTAGCTAATATTACCACTCCTGTTTTCAATTTACAGCTACGAAACAATGGCCCAAGTACCTTCAGTAAGGCAATACTAGACCTGGAGTGGCCTTACAAATACAAAAATGAGTCCCTGCTTTATATTATTCAATATGAAATCGAAGGACCTATGAAATGTACCACAGATATGGAAATCAACCCTCTGAATATAACAGTAAGTTATGATGAAAGCTATTGTTTGCCTCTATCTGGTTGCAATATTTTATTACACACAATATGTAAAATAAGCCTACTATATACTGTAGCAGTTTTAATTAGAAACATAATCTGGGAATACCAACTATCCTGAGGATTACTGTTAATTCTAGGGGCTACATTGAGTTAAGTATGTTTAAGCCCAGAAGAAGCTTACACTTCTAGGGTTAAAATAATAATACAGTGAAGAGGAAACAAACAAACAAGGAGTTGTTTTAGACAATGTCAGTGAAACTTCGATCAAACAGTATTACTAATCTAAACGACGGGGATACCCTTTAATGCTTTAATTCTGGTGTTTCCCCTCCAGATTTGACTTTTTGTTAACTAAAAGTTTACAAACGAGAGGAGGCCATTCGGCCCATCTAAGCTGGTCTGGTTCCTAGTAACTGATTGATCATAGAACTTCACTAAATACAATAAAAATGGACAGCATTTGCAATAGCTCCCATATCGGTTCGCTGCACTTCTTACACTGTAAAAAGCATAAGGCAAAATGACAATTGAATCTTTTGCAATCTCAGATTAACACTTAAATTCACACTTTATATCTCTGTGAATGCAAATTTGTGGCAAGTGGTACATGGGAGTACATTACTAACTTAAGTTCAATGGGTGTTTCCAAGATGCCTAAAGCTCCAGAAAAGAATGACACTACAAGAGAAGATTCCCGGGAAGATGGCAGAAACCGGAACCGTCGTGACCTTGGACCTGTCGAAGGGGAGCTGGAAACTTTGGTATGGCTTAATGGTTTTTACTTGGTTTCTTTTAGTAAGGGTTGGTTCTTAATTCTGTCGCAGGTGAATGTGATATGTCAGGCGTAGACAGCTATAAAAGCTGTGCCGCTTCACTATTTGCTTTACAAAGGACGCATCATGTCACAACCCTTTCGACTGCGTAGCTGTTGTACATACTTTAAATACAGACTGCATTCACGTAATTGGAAAAATTTAAATTTTTAAAAAAATAGTGACGTTGTTGGTACATCCGTCCGCTCAATCAACAGAGAATCCGAAAGGGAGAATTGTATACATTAGAGAGACGCGTGTAAGAGATGTATAGAATGACAGCTGAAAGGTTTGACGATCTGTTAAACAGATTGGGACCAGTTCTGCAATGCAAAAATATACATGTGATGCAGCAACACCTGCAGAAAGACTTGCAGTCACACTGCACATAGCAACTGGCAGTTCCCAGCAAAGTGTGGCCATGAGCTTTACACTCTCTCTAGTCCTTTTCTATTTTTTCACACCAACGCTGTTTTTATTATTTGGGTATCTCTATTAAAAGTTCCTCAAAGTCTTGCATCACGATGGTTACCATCATACGACCATGCAGCAAATTGCATTTTTCAACACCATCCGACCCCAAGTGATTTCAGGTCGCAGACGCATGAGAAAAAGGCTGTTTGGCTTTTAAAAAAAGACGCATGTCACAAGAGTGTGGATGACGTAATTCCGGCCTGTCACACAGAGTCAGGGACCCTCGACTCACAAATTATGTTGGAGTCTGAAGAATGAACCAGCATTAAGAAACATTACTGTGTAGCTATTTCTGGTCACTTAACCTTTTGCGGTCCATTTATTCAGTGCATCTCAGGTGCATCAGGTCCAATTTTATTTTCACATGCGCAGTTTATTTTAGACGCGCTGTTTAAAAGTATTTTTTTTCAAAGTAAAACAGGTTTAAAAGGCACTGCATGTCAACAGGACACTCAGTACTGCATCTCCAGACCCGCCCCCCCACTTGTTCGCTGTATTTTTCACATACCTCTTCATAGTCGTGCATACCGATAAATCATCTCCTGATTAGAGACCTGAGGTCGACGTCTTTTTGATGATGTCGGACAGGGTCTGACATCGGACCGGAAAGGAATAATTGTAATGTCGGACCTGGTCCGACCTAGGACCACAAAAGGTTAAAGGATAACCAAGGCATTTGAGGTACATATTTAGATCGGAAGGCAATCTCTTAGACCATTGGCAAACTGTAGCTTTGAAATAAAACAGGTAACCTTTATTTTTTTCTCCTTGTACTCAGGGCTGTGGCAAAGCAGAGTGTCTGAAAATCAAGTGCCAAGTTGGCCGCTTGGAGAGAGGAAAGAGTGCCATCCTGTACATCAGGTCGAGACTGTGGGCTGCAACCTTCATGAAGGTGACTACAGTATAAGATAACAAACAGTTTTGCTGAATTGTTTTTTTGCCAAACCTTTATGTCCTTATTTCAAAATTTTGCATTCAAGAAAGTGCTGTGGCATATATTAGTGACAGTTGGATGGCACATTGATTTTGATTTTATTTTTATTTTCAGAATGAAAACCAAAACCATTCATATACTCTGAAGTCTTCAGCCACCTTCAATGTGATAGAAATGCCTTATAAGAACCTTACATATGATTATCCCTCTAATAACACACTGGTAAGTATAGTTTCATTTTTAGATGTGGGTACATCAATATGCGCCTAGAATCTAACAACCTGACATTTCTTAAACTACAGAGCACTGTTTAACATATCCTTGGCGGCTGTAAATTCTGTAAATGTGAGAATCATATATAAGAAACTTAACCTTGTTTATTATATAAAATTAAGGGGTGTGTGTATCTATCTATCTATCTATCTATCGATCTATCTATCTATCTATCTATCTATCAGTTCATAATAACTACTGTAATGATGCAAATAATGTACATTTTAAATATATTTCTGATATCACTAAAATGAGTGTTCTCACCTCAGAGCTTTCTTGAATAAGAGTTATAGACCCCAAGCTAACTGTGCCTTTTTATTCTTACAGGTTAACACCTCTATTATCTGGGTTAAGCCAGATTCAGCACAGCCAGTCCCAGCCTGGGTCATTGCACTAGCAGTCCTTGCAGGGCTCCTGCTTTTGGGTTTGTTGATCTTTGTGATGTACAAGGTATGTTGCATCTTTAAGTCAGAAGTCTTAATGCTTTATTTCAGAAAACAATTTGTAATTAATGACTGCATTATGTGAGTGTTCCATTAGAGATGTATATGTGTATGTCTGTTATTTAAATGTGACTAGTTGCAGGCCACAAAAACAACAAGTAATTCCCAATCCACAGTCCAGTGCACGAAAGCGTGCTCTCCAATCAGCGGGGTGGTGAGTGCAGGTGTTGTGAGGTGAGGGTAGTGCTCAGTGGGTTGGGCTGGCTCCGTGGCTGCAGCCCCTGGCTCCGTACTCCTCCTCTGTGGTACACAAAACAGACACGTAACAAAACAAACAAGCAAAGCTCCAGCCATATGTTACGTTTCAGCGCGAGGGGCCCTTACTCGCGTAGCTACGTGCCCTTTGTACTGCCCAACTCCTCCCTGCAATCAGCCCGGTGCCCCGGTGTAACCAATCACTGCCTGGCCCACAGCTGATCGCAAGGGAATATTTTCGAGTACGCGCAGCTACTTGCTTTCTCCAAGATGGCCGACTTCCTGTTTTGCTGCCCTTTCAGTGTTTCCTCAGCCAGACAGCAACCAATCATTACATTTAGTATTCTAACCTCTGTAAAATGCTTATTGAATTTATTTTACAAATTTTTTTTATTACCCCCCCCCACCAAACAGGTTGGCTTCTTCAAACGTGTGCGCCCCCCACAGGAAGACGGCACAGAAAAAGAACAACTGCAGCCTCAGGAGAATGGAGATGGAGGTGCAGAGGCTTAAAGGACTGTTACCACTCCAGTAACTTGAGATTGTTACAAATGCCAAGCCCTGTCTTTAAGACTTCCTCACTCCAAGGCAATCACCACTTCAATTATTGCACTATTAGTAATGTGTACAAGAGCAATATAAAAGTGCTTAAGGAGAGAGATGCTATCATAGTATGCTGTGCGGAGCCAGTCAAACGGCAGTAGTCTTCCATAACTAGATCCCTTTTTTTTATATATAAACGAAATTGCCATGTATGAGTGTCTATCCAAATTAGATGTACAAACACTCCATACTCAACACACTGAGAACAAATTAAAAAAAAAAAATTTAAATAACAAAATGTATTATCAATATTTTACAGTGTCAGGGGAGAAGCTGAAGTTGAACATGTTTTTATTATAGTCGGAACAAAATCATCACCAGGAGAAAAACTGGATAGACATGGAGATTACGCTGTTTGGCTGCATCATATATACTCTGTATAGTGTAGTGTATCTGGGATTGGGGCCTCTGAGCATGCTCACAATACTGATTACGTTTTCTACTTATTTGTGCAAATGTGTTATGCAACTCAATGCACTGATTTTATTTTGAAAAATGTGTTCCTGATTAGCAGGAAGACCATGTTATATGCATCAGACTAGCAAAAAAATAGCAGTCACATAACCTACTTTTTACAAATGAAATCATTACTGCAAATTCTTAATGTCTTCACTTGCATGGGTGTAAAAGTAGAAAATGAACACTTTTGTAGAATGTAGAACTAACACGTACATTTCAGCATTTCTTTTATGGAAATTTGGAGCACAATTCCCAGGGACAGCCATGCTTCAATTTTAATCAACCCTACAGCTACTGGTATATGTTATATACAGTAGCCATGAATATATCATTTACAAAAAAAAAAAAAAAAAAAAAATCAGGTTTCAGTTGCATTTTGTTAATTAAGAAATATAAATCATTGTTTGTTTTTATGTGGATAACCACGGTATATATATACAGTCTTCCAAAACTCTAAATATTAATATTATCCCCTAGGATTACATACTAGCATAAAAATTACAAAAATAATGTATTTTTATAATAAATTATAACACTACTTTTTTAATAGTCTGCCCAATTCATGTATTAAAGGAAAAAAGATACACCTTTTATGTACTCGGATGAAAATGTCTAGATATTGTTTTATTTTATTAAATATAACTTTATTAACAAAGGGATTGGTGTAAATGATTCTTATCAGCTTTGAGGAGCATAGCTAGTAGTACTCAATCATTGTGGGCTCATTTCAAAACGCAATAAATATTCTGTTTTATATCACAAAAAATACACATGGCTTGGGTTTGGGTTTTTACAATGTTAATAAACGTTTTAATACGGTATAATAAAGGTCAAAAGTTAAAGTGCAATAAAACGTCATGTTTGAAACTAACAATCAGTTGGATTTTAAAAACGAATTTAAACTAATGTAGAAATATTTCCATCTTCCGAAAAAAAGTAAGAAATACATTTAAATAAAATGATGCATTAAATGTGAACAAAACAGTCTTACATTACTTGGAGTTAGCGACTTGCATTTCTGACTATACAAACCTTATGCCATGAAATCCAATCCATTCATTGTTTTCCCTAGGTTTTGTTTCAGGCTAATGAGATTTATTTGTAATATTATTACAATTCTTGAGATGTAAGTAAAACTCTAGAATGTATTTTCATCACCCACATTGGGTGAATAGAGTAAAATCTGCTGAAATTAATCATTTTACTTCAAAGAAATTAGTTAGCTGTACAGTAGTTGGGAAACAGATCATATATTCAATGTTTTGATACCTCTTCATAAATGCTTATTCTTTTTGAATTGCAGGCTTGGGTATTTCTGCTTTTGTTTTTTACTACATTTATTAGTTTTTTTTTAATTGTCTTCATTTAATCAATTTATTTTTGGGATTAGTTTCATTTAAATACCGTATCTATTAACATTCTGCAATTATTATGAAAAAAAATATTCAAAACTAGAACCTCTGTATGATGATAAAGATTAATGTCTGCTTGACATCATGTTAATAAAATACAATAATGACAATGCTGTTTAGAACAGTTTTAAGAGGTTGTGATTTTGAAGGCAAATATACCACCTTGTTTTTTGGTCATTTTTACTTTCTGATACAGTAGCGTTTTAATTGTGTGTGTGTGTGTGTGTGTGTGTGTATATATATATTATATATATATAAATAAAACTTTGCTCAATTACAAAACTGGCCACACCATACTCTGAAAATGTAATTATGCAGTAAATCTTTGACATACTAAAGCCTTAAATACCATGTTGCTGAAGTTAGTAGTATTTATTAATGACACCTTCAAAATATTCCAACTTCACTTTTTTTGTGTTTTTTATTAAAGTTGTTTAGCCTGGTTTAAAGAGCACTGTCTGTGTTCTGTGAAGCAGTGCATTTCTTTAAAAAAAATACAGTGCTTTAGATAATAGCAGATGCTGTGATATTGATGGGGGAATAAAGGGGTATTGTTCTTACTTGTGTCGTGTGTGTTTCTTTTATTTACCATTTTAATAAAAAAATAAATTGCCTCATTCTGCCTCAAAGAACATTTGTTTTGATGAGGTCCCTAGTTACGAATCGACTAAAGATGTGAAGTGCAGGGTGAGGCATACATTCAGGTTTGCATGGGTCGAATCCCGATTCAGGTTTGCATGGGTCGAATCCCGATTCAGGTTTGCATGGGCCGAATCCCGATTCAGATTTGCATGGGTCGAATCCTGATTCAGGTTTGCATGGGTCGAATCCTGGTCTTGCTGAATTGTAAATCTTGGCAGAAAATTTTGCATCTACCCTGGCTATGGCTGTAGAGCTGCAAGATATTTTTGTTATTCAAAAAACACCTTTTAATACAAAGATTGAATATACAATGAAATACCTTTAACACTAAATAATGAGTTTATTATAAATGTGGGCTTGGAACATGCATAATTGGATATTAGTAGTCGTAGTAGTAGTATTAATAATAAGTGGTGAATCTAAATGCACTAAAATCAGTAAAACACCATTTCTTCTTTTTCTTCAGAGAATATTTAGACAACTAATGCGCATTAGCCTACATGTAAGACCCTTGCATATGAACAGTAAATAGCTCTGAGTGTTTCATTTTAAATGACCCTGTATATTCTTATTTTTGGGTGATATTTCAGAAGACGTTATGAGCCTAATGTATTAATCAAGTTACTGTCATCGCAGATAAGGTGTCAAACTGTCCCTGCAAATTTCCTTAGTTTTTTTTTTCTTTGCCAAGTAATCATTATTATGAATATTATGGCGACTTCCAGGGTTTTTCACGCATTAAAATTCTTATGCACCAGTAAGCATATTTTTCATTCCATTTTTTCTGTACTAATTTCAATATAAATGCCTGAAACAAATTTAAAAAATGTAATCAGGTTGATCATTAAATTTTATAAACTGTGGGTAACTATATAATTACATACATGACATGTTACAGATAACTGAAATATGGCCCAGCAGCAAAGAGGCAAAGGCGGGGAGCAAAAAACCTTGTTTAGCTTTGGCATTAAACGCACTCTACGCAGCAAGACCTATCTGAGGACCACCATGACTCAATAGCGCCTGGACCTTTGCTGTTTGTCAGTGTAAATGAGAGGAGACGCAATTTTTTTGGTTAATTATGTCAAACATATTCCTGCACATACACATACAGATTTGGTTAACTACGCGTTTAAACAGAACAAAACAATGGGCGCGTTAAGTAAGTGAGCCGCTCAGAGTGAGAACACTCAGAAAGCACACTGAGCAGATTTAAATGACTTAACGCTCTGCTCCACGAGAGCACTGAGCCTTTTAAAAATGGCGAATAATAATTATTTGATTGTTTGTGTTTCTTAGGTGATAGTAGATTTCCATTACATGAGAGTAGATGTTAAAACTTCATGCTGATTTGAACTTGGCTCTCGCCAAGATAAGCACCAACTAAGACGTAGCTTCACAGTAAACTAATGTGATCCATATGTGTCTCCATCCATTTGCGCTTCCTTCCATATGATGATGTAGATATCCTTCTGTCTGGTGTTGATGGCTGAAGTGTAATGCTGGCTCCAGGGATCAGCTTATTTTGCCTCCCTAGCGCATCAGCACACACAACGGCTGCGATGCTGGCTCCGGGATCAACCATAGTGCGGTCTCCCAGCGCATCAGCATGACAGCCGCCTGGATTGAGCTAAGTAGGGTACATCTCTGGGGTCTTCAAGTGGGCACCTTCCATCCTCGGTGTTTCGCCGACCAGCCCACGACACCTCAAGAGGGCTCGACGGTGATTCTGGCGTCCCAGCATCACCCTCCGCCCCCACTCAACTCAGCCCAGCTTACTTACCTGTACATCAGCCTTTCTTTCTTTCTATTGTGCTTGAGATCCCCAGCCAGAATCTTTCCGTCTCAACCACAGCCAGTTGCTGCTCCTCTCTGCTGCTTCAGATAAGTTCTTCACTGTGCGACGCAACTCTTGGCCATTGAATCCGACATCTCTGAGAAACCGGGTTGTAGAGTGTGCCACAAATCCTCGACATCCCACTTCCACTGGGTAAACCCAGACTCTCCATCCTCGCTGTTCCGCTTCAGTGGCTAGTTGAGCATACCGCAATTTCTTCCTCTCATACGCCTCATCTACAGCATCCTCCCATGGCACTGTTAACTCTACCAGGTGAACAAGGCGTGCTGATCCAGACCACAAGACAATATCTGGTCGAAGGTTTGTGGTGGCAATCTCAGGTGGAAAAATAAGCCGTTGACCAACATCTGCCAGCATTTTCCAGTCTCTAGCAGCTTCCAGTTGTCCTGGGCGAGGATTGGTTTTAACACCTTTTCTTGGTGGTTGCTCTCCTGGGCGGAGGAATGTTGTCATTTGTGTGTAATGTTTTGATGGAACAGGTGGCAACTTATTGGTCATGTTACGTGTGAAGTTACACTGTCTCCTGCTGTACCTCGCTGAGTTCGGCGCTCTGTTTGGACTGAACCTCATATCTGGCTGTGTTTAATACCGGCAATACCGACGTTAATAATGAGAATTATGAATAATATTAATACTACAAGCCTAATAATAATACATTAATAACTATAAAACAGCTCTACATTTAAAAAAAAAAATAAATTAAATGATACAAATTCGAAAACAACAATTTTTACCATCTTATTTAGCTAATTAATACATAACTTCATAAGTCGAAATCAGTTCATCGTTCTTGACAAATGTATTTGTCAATCCTGCCTGTCACCTCCACTTGTTTCCTGCAGGTGTCCATTCCGTCCGCTCACTCTGATCACTGATGAAAAATGCTCAGGAGCGCTCTGAGCGGCTCAGCGGGAGCGGAACTGAGCGAGGCGTTAAGTTGATTCTTTTACTGAGCCGCTCACTTACTTAACGCACCCAATATCATAATTTCGCAATACCTTTATAGAATGTGTCTACTTAAACCGTGACGCAATAAGTTGAATTTGCATGTCCTGTATCCTAACTAAAGCCTTTCTGTTTATTGTGATAAAAATCCCCCTCGACAAAATAGAACCGAATGTTATGTAACTTGCAGACTGTTGTAGCTTGTTCGTTACCACCATCCACGCTCGTAACCCACTCGAAAATACAGCATGGTTGTTCCCAACCTCAGTTCAGTCCGTGCCCCTCATTTGTTAACCCGGAAAGAGTCTTGTTAACCCGGACATAATCTTTCGGCAACGCCCGGGGTGAAGAGAGGTAGCCGGCCGGCCCACCAACAAACCAGAGAGCCTTTTCAGCGCGGCTTCAATCCTTCACAACCTACAGATATGTCCCAAGAGAGGTTTCCAGCCGCGTCAAAAAGGAGCTCTGCAAAAAACAATCTCAGGTCAGTTTCGTCTAGAGTGTCAACATGGGCCAAGTACAGTTTTCCTTGAACAAAGCAAAGGACGCGAGTTGATGCCCATTTAGCATCTATCGTCACTCGAGTTGTCCTGAGCCAAATGATGTTCGTTATAAAATAACATTTAAAAAAAATCAGTAGGATACATATTTTCCAAATTTGTGAACGATGTTGATTGTTTATTTTTCTGATCGGATAACATATACATACAGTAATGCATTGATTGAAGAGGAGTGTTTGTGACAATCGAGCTCACTCAAAGAAAGTGCAATGCTGTATTTATACCGTGTATATGTCAATAGTTTTCTTACATTGAGAACAGGAAAATCACTCGAGACATTGGCCGTTTTTTTCAGTCCAGTGCGCCACTATTCGATTTTTTATTTCGGTTTATGTTTTTGGTATCAAGCTCTTAATCAGGGATTTTTTTTTTTCAGTATTACACACACACACACACACACACACACACACACACACACATTATATATATATATATATATATATATATATATATATATATATATATATATATATATATATATTCATTCACAAATGAATACTAATTCCTGATTATACTGATACATCCAGGATTGTCACGTTGTTGTTGTTTGTGTATTTTGTGAATTGGAGCCAAGTGTCTATTGCATCGTATTAAGAATGTCTTTAAACGTAAAATAACAACAACGTTAAACCTTAAAAATTCCTTATAGACGTTTGAGAAAACACTGGAAAATAAATGCTCGGTGAATGTGTGTGTTAGCGGCACCTCCATTTTGGATAAACCATGTGCCCAGAAATAAATCTGATTTGGTGCTTCTTTCTCTGCCTTATTTTTCAGTTTAGAGCAAATGATAGCAGCCAGTCCAGGAAAGACTCCAATCCAAATGCTTCATGAATATGGTACAAAGATTGGTAAACCCCCCATCTATAACATGGAAAATGCTGAGGGCAACGCTCATCTAACCTGTTTCATTTTTAATGTAGAAATTGGAGCTGTCACCAGTACAGGTTGGTGTTCACTTAGTAGTGGTGCTATATAAATGGAAATACTAAGTACAAGTGATGTATTTTTCCATTATCTCTCAAGATGCATGTTATATGAGTGTGTTAAATAAATTCAGAGAAAAAAGGCACTTTAAAGAGTACTTGGAACTGCAAATGCAAGTAAAAAAAGTAAGTTAGAAAGGCCAAGAGAGAGATTAACATTGCCAAGGGGGCTAAAACCAATTCCAAAAAGTTTTCCCAATATTATAACGGCAACAGAACATTCAAGGAGGAAGTAAATGTCTAAGAGATACAAGTGCAAAATCATAGATGAAGAGAAAAATAAAGGCAAATATATTACATGATTGATTTTCACAAGTTTTTCAAAGGAGGATAAGGACAACATGCCCCACTTCGACCTGTTCCTATCCAGTTTTAAATAACTTTAGCATAACAGAGGCAGAAGTGTTAAAGGGACTAGGAGTTCTTAAAATAAACAAATTCCCTGGGCCGGATGAGATCCTCCCAATAGTAGTCAAAGAAATGAAAGAAGTTATTTACAAACCGCTAACCAAGATCATGCAACAGTCTTTTGAGACAGGGGTTGTACCGACAGACTGGAGAATTGCAAACGTAATACCGATCCACAAAAAGGGAGACAAAACCGAACCAGGTAACTACAGACCAATAAGCCTGACTTTTATTACATGTAAACTTATGTAAACTATAGTTAGGTCCAAAATGGAAAATTACCTATATGGTAACAGTATCCTGGGAGACAGTCAGCATGGTTTTAGGAAAGGGAGATAGTGTCTAACTAACCTGCTTGATTTTTTTGAGGATGCAACATGACATTCAGTATAGAAAAGTGTAATGTACTGCACGCAGGCAATAAAAATGTCCACTATAAATACCATATGGGAGACACTGAAATTGAAGAAGGAATATTTGAAAAAGATCTAGGAGTTTATGTTGACTCAGAAATGTCTTCATCTAGACAATGTGGGGAAACTAAAAAAAGGCTAACAAAATGCTCGGATATATAGTGAAGTGTGTTGAATTTAAATCAAGGGAAGTAATGTTAAAACTTTACAATGCATTAGTAAAACCTCATCTAGAATATTGTGTTCAGTTCTGGTCACCTTGCTACAAAAAGGATATTGCTGCTCTAGAAAGAGTGCAAAGAAGAGCGACCAGAATTATTCCTGGTTTAAAAGGCATGTCATATGCAGACAGGCTAAAAGAATGGAATCTATTTAGTCTTGAACAAAGAAGACCACGCGGTGATCTGATTTCAAGCATTCCAAATTCTAAAAGGTATTGACAATGTCAACCCACGGTACTTTTTTGACCTGAAAAAAGAAACAAGGAAACAAGGGGTCACAAATGTAGATTAGATAAAGGGGCATTCAGAACAGAAAATAGGAGGCACTTTTTTACACAGAATTGTGGGAGTCTGGAACAAACTCCCCAGTAATGTTGTTGAAGCTGACACCCTGGGATCCTTGAAGAAGCTGCTTGATGAGATTCTGGGATCAATAAACTACTAACAACCAAACAAGTTCTTATGTTATACTGACAGGGTCACGTTTCAATGTTTTACTATTTAGCTCATTGTAACAGGGCGAGCAGCCCTGTACATTGTTTTGTTTATTTTAGTTTAGAACGGGGGTTCCCCCTCCGCCCCGTGTTATTTGTATTATGATTTATTATTTGCATGACGGCGAAGCCAGATGTTTTATTGTTTTTTTTGACGGCTTAGCCGATTTTGTTTTGAGCGTGGATGGGTAGTCCCATCCCCAAGTAATTTAATAAACTCGCAGATTGTGGCCGAGGGTAATAGAATAATTAATTGCAAGCTAGTTAAACCCTCGCCACGATATAAAGGCTGCAGCTCTCTAGCTCAGTGGTGGTTGTTGTTGGTGTTCAAGAGGAGGAACGAGAGCGAGAGAGCGAAGCGAAAACGAAACGTGGATTTAAAAGAAAATCCAGGAACAGTGAAGGCAGTGGCTCAGCCTCACCTGGGTCTTATTTGGTATTTTGTGTTCGAGATTTGTTTTGTTTGAATATTTATTTTGCTCGGTGAGCGAAGTTCTTTTGTTTAAATATTTATTTTATTTTTGTGATCAAATAAAACGGCAAACGCCAACTTTAAACTGCAGTACTTGCCCTGGTGTCAGTTCCCTTCCTGCTTCTGCCTGACGTCACCGCCCAGTCACCCTTTCACACTCATATATATATATATATATATATATATATATATATATATATATATATATATATATATATATATATATACTTAAACATATCAGTACTGTGAAATATTATATTAAACATGGAAAAAAAAGTGAGGCTTTGGTTTATTTTAATAACAGTATTTGTTTTGGTATGTATATAGGAGCCATCAGACAAAACAAAATCATAATGGGTCATTTGAATGATGTCTTTTTTATTTCTGTAGTGACTGTTAAATTGCCTGTATTTCAAGGCAAGTTTTGTACTGTGCCTGAGGTTTGAATAAGTAACCTTTTTTTTTTCCTCTCCCCTATGAAGGTCAAGGTCTGAGTAAAAAGGCTGCAAAACATAAAGCTGCTGAAGCTGCTTTAAATATTCTGAAAGGAGAGCCAGGTATGAGGTGAGTTATTCACATGAACATACAATATAGTTAACCAGTGTTATTGTTTCACCCTGGAGCACCAGGTGCTAATAGAGGCCGATGCCTCGGTGGGATACCGGTAACAAAGCAAGATGAAAGGAAAGGCACACTGCTGCCTTGTGTTTCAAATGAGATGTTAATCAATAGTTTCTGTTAATTTTGTTTTCATGCTGTTATTTACAGAAGATCCTCTGTTCTATTATACTAAGACACTTGTAAATGTACATACAATTATTTTGACTTGATGTTGAATGCAAATGTGTTATTTGTAGTAGTATGTATTGAAAAGTATTCACCTCATAACAGGACACAATATAAAGCTGTTTTTTGACAAACAGCAACATGACTGACTGGCCGTTGAAAGGTGCAGTAGTAGTTATCCTGCGGAACGGACGCTTTGATGTAAACAAAGCAAACTTTCTCTCAGAGCCCGTCTGTGTAGGTATGGCTGTGGTGCAGTAGAGTAGCCTCGACTGGCGCGGCTACGTACTTAAACCGGCATAGGCTCCCTGGGCACACCCCCCAGCCAATCAGGACCCCCCGATCAGCTCCACTCCCGGCAAGCCTTCCTGTTTATTATAGCAGCAGCGCAGCTGAACCAGTGGCAGGGTCCTCCCTGTCACAGAGCATCATTAGCTTCCTGAGGAATTCGATGAGAAGCTTTTACAATTTCAGCGTTTTATTATTAGGCTCACTTCTATTCAGACCCCTATATTTTTTTACTTGCCAAGCAATACAACAGTTCACAAAAAGGGAGAAAAACATGTGTGAGTAATCACAACTGGAAATGAGAAGCAGCGCATAACTCTGTGTGACAGCAGATGGCCGCAAACTGCCTCCATACGTCGTTTTCTTAGATTTGTAAATGCATCTTTTAATTGATCTTTCTATTTTTTCCTCAAGTTGAGGGTTTGTTCTTTGTTTTTTTTTCCGAGTTTAGCACAGCAGTTTGGACATTGTTCTTTGTAGTAACATTTTTGATCATTTAACAGATTAACGAAAAATGTACAAAAATCTGTTCTAGATTTACAGAGTTTGTGGTGGAATTTGTTGCACATAAATATTTTTTTTTTTACTTGTGTTTATTCACAGCCTTCCCTTCCCAATGACCGAGGTGTCTGATTCGCCTAAACAGTCCCAAAATCAGTCCAACCCTATTGGCACACTACAGGTTCGTGCACAGATATGCTTTGCTTTTACTTTGATATTGTTTCAATATTTTACACACCTCCTGGGTCTTAAATCAGTTTTGGAACAAAACCAAAACAAAATTCACATTCTGTTATTCTTGGTAGCGTTCATTAAGAGACACAGTAATTGCGTTGTGTCTGTTGCTCTGTCCTTTATCAGTGCTTCCTGCTGCAGCAGTGCTGATGCTCTCATTGAATGGTAATTGTGGGAACAGAAAAACAGAACAGCATCAGCTTTGGATACACGGGATGCAGGATCTCTGTATGTATCACTTGAACACTGCGATATATGCGTTTGTGGCCAACACTAAAGATAAATTTAAGAGCCCTCACCATAGTATTGGATCAAAGCCAATAGTGCAGCGTTGTCCAACATGTAACAATAGAATGAGGCATTCATCTTTCCCTTCACTATAACCAAAGGACCCAATCCTCACCATTTAATAACAGCCCCAAACCATTACTACACATCCACCTTTCACTGACAATAGTCCCATGACCCGATCTGTCAATAATTTGTCTACTTGTCCTGTTTTCAATATTGGCACGACCTATTGTCTTCCATTTCCTAAGGACATTACCCACAGTTGACTTGGCAACGCCCAATGTGACGGAAACACTTGTACCCCCTCCACCTGGCACCCAATAACCATTCCATGTTGCAGGTCAGTCAGCTCTTTACCCCGTGGCATGTTGATTACCACTAAGATTCTGTACCTGCTGCTGCTCACCTTTATAAAGACCATGCATTTGGATATTTTTGCAAAGCTGAAAGTTGAGAGGGCTCATATGACATTTGGCTGTGCTGTGACAATACTTTTGGTAATCTAGTGCATGTGCAGTTGTCTAGCAGGTACTACTTCATGTTCCAGTGCTTTTTGAATAGTGTTTCAGTTACGGAGAACCGCATAATGGCTTGTATACTGTATGGACCTGGTTTCAATTGTAACTGAGTGTGAGGTGAATTTTTTGACTACATTTTGTAAAGGTGTGTGTCGGCCATGTGATTGTGACAGAGTAAAGGAATGCTGTCCACTCAGAGATTCAGGCTTAAGGTTTGTTCACACTGACACGGCGCGGGCGATTATTTTTTTGTTTCCCATTATAATTAACCTAAGTGTTCACACAGGATGTGGGGCGGTGGCGTGGAAATCTATTTTTGCTCCTGAAGCGAACTTTTCAGTTGCCATGTTGTATCAACCAATCAGAACACAGAAGCAAGCGGTGTCAGCTCATCTTCCCCATCCTCTGACAGGTAGCAGAGCAGAGAAAATATGTGGACACTGATTGTTGAAATGACTAAATACCCAGAATTATATGATCCTGAAAATGAAAAATATAAGTATAATGAATGCCGAGACAACATCTGGATTTTAATGTCTAAAAATCTGGGACTATTATTTAAAGCCAAGGCTTTCTTCTAAATAACCCCACGTTTCTGAAATGATTTATGAATGTCTGATTTTGATACATACGTTCAATTTTAAAAACCAAAGCAAAACAACAAGGTCAAAAAGCATAACTTGCTATGTACTAGGATTAGCTGGTGGGTGTGTTTCAGGCTATCGCAATGGCAGGGGCAAAAACAAGAGCTGTTCAGAGAGGGGGTGAAGTGCACAGAGACCCAGGATACACAGGGGATCAAAAACACTAAAATTGATTTGATTTTCACATCCCTTATATGTACAGAGGCTGTATGCATGTAAAATAACGTACTTAACCGCACAACAAACTTTTATCACTTATTAAAAAAAAAAAAAGTGATCGCTTCCATCTCTGCATGGGTTAATGATGCACCGCCCATCTGATAGATTTTCCAAATGCAACAGTTGCTTTACGTGCATTTACAAAATATGAGTTCTGCAAAAAAAAATATTGTCCAAACCGGTTCTTGTAAAAACAATAGTGCTTTTTATTTTCAATGTTGTCTTCCACTGCTGCAATGCTCGGTTAGCATGACTAGAGCAGTGGAGACTCGCCAACACGGACAGTCGCAGAGGGCCAGTTGCCCCACGGGGACAACACCCTGCTTGGGAACAGTCAGACACAGTTCTGTTCCTCCCCCTCAACAACAACACAATTACAGCAAATAATAAATCCTTAGGCCAGGGGTTTGCAACCTTTCTTTTTTTATATATAAACTGTACCCCTTCTGTCTGGAGGTTTCAGCTCACCCCTTTACAATTTTCTCTCTATTGAATGGTATCACAGTTGCAAGAATAGTTTGATTTAACATATACCTTGTTTTATTTAATATATAGTTTGTCACAACAGTTTGGGATTGACAATCTGCTGGTTTAGGACAGAATAACAAACATGAACTTGTAAAACTTTGAATTACAAGTCTTTGGATGTACAGAATCAAGACAGTGGGAATCTCTTCGAAAACACGTCTTCGCTTTCTGTTCGGCAAAGTTATTAAAAATAATACAAAATACTCTGCAGTGTAAATGTTTCACATTACTTTTTACTTCCCATTTCAGCATAATTGTGCGCTGTTTAAAATATTCACAGCATCAAAAACATTAACCTCAAGATAAAATTATAATAACTAAGAATGATAAACTTTTTATTAAAGCTAGCATAAAATTATCCAAATTGACTCTGTATATCTTTCCGTGGCTTTGACTCTATATAACTTTTTGAAGACTCTTGTGTTTTCTTCCTTTGTTGTTTTGCAAGTAAGAAATCTGTCAATTTGACTGAGCAATACACAGCATAAACTGGACGTACAGTACTCTATGAAACACCGAAAACACATTCAACCAGCCGCTACTACTAAAATGCAGCCGTGCCTTAAAAAATAACAAAAACGTATATCTTATTTTTAATCAATTTGTATTTATTTTGTTCTATTTTTTAATCGGCACAACAACATACATTAAAAGGCAAGTACTTTTGGCAGGAATAAAAGTCTTGTTGGACAAGCCCTCAATTACACAACTGCTGGTTATTAGTGGTTATTCTGTCAAGCATTTCATACTATTCATTGGAATGTCCCGGTGAATGTTGAAGTGCAAGCCCAACTATTCAGCTTTCAGCAATCTTTAATTGCCTGAGTGAGGAAAAATATCTTTCGGCACATGCTGTTGAAACTGTTAGGGTAAATAAGATTTGTAGAAGCAGTGTATTTGGATAAAACTATATATCACACTGGGCAAGTGTTAATATCACACACTTATTTTCCTTTAACATGTTATTTTGTAAAAGCTAAAGTTACCCCGATACCTCCCGGCCACAATTCCCGAATACAGCGATTTACATACAAACCCACAATCCCCACACACTACCATTATTATTAAAATGCTTTTTAAAGGAAGTTTAAATAACCAATTAAAAACAACTCCTATTTTTTAAAAATGTTTAACATCATTTTTAGACTTCTGCCTAATTATGTCGAGGGCAACATGCCTCGCTTCACGACATTGTACTGCCAGCTCACATACATTGAAATAGGTTTTAATAAGGTCAGTCTTTTCCCGCTCCATCTGTGCTGAAATCTGTAGTCTTGCCGAGTCGGCCGTCAATATTCGCGCCGTGTTCAGTGTGAATACAAAAAATCTGCTTGCTGTCTGTGCCACGCCCAGTGTGAATGACCCTTTAAATGGCACCAAACATAATGCAGTATGGGAAAGACTTTTGATTTGTGTATTTCAAGTCATTAAAAAGAATTGAGAAATATATGAAGAGCTTATAAAGACCTTTTAAAGTGATTTTAAGGTAAAAATAGTGTAAAAAAATAAATAAGGGGTGGCCTCCAACAAACTAATAGTAGAATAGTAACTGGGGAAATAGAAATGATTAGTTTAACCCTGAGGACTGTACTAAAGTTGGGGAATTCTGTCCCCAACTTTAGTACAGTCCTCAATTTTGAATTTTGTTCCCTGTATTTTTTCGTTGCAATTGGTACTAAGATAGTAGGAGGTGGAGATGATTTGCAGATAGTAGCTAGTACTCAACTTAGTCAGAACTAAGAACTACATTCTCAAGTTCTTTGCAGTTGCCCAGAGATGTCCTGTTTTTGTATTATTATTTATGTATTTGCATTTCCTATGAAAGGTAAATGAAAGGTACCCTTAAAGAGATATTATATTTTAGTATTGGTATATATTGGTATAACCCTCATTGTCCCTCTGCAGCATGCTTTTATTACAACATATAACTATTCAATCTTACAGGAACTTGCGGTCCAGAAGGGTTGGAGACTCCCGGAGTACTCTGTGGCTTTGGAATCTGGGCCCGCTCACAAGAGAGACTTTACAGTGACCTGCAGAGTAGAAGCATTTCTTGAAACAGGTACATTAATAATTGAATTACAAGAGGTTCCTAGGTGAAGAAGGGTTTTCATAATTCAAGTTAAATTTTTATACTGTACTGATAGCAGCTTCAATTATTGATTTACAGGAATTGCTGATAATGTAAGCTTGTCCAGAAATTACTTTTGTGTGTTTGCAGGGTGTGGGAGCTCCAAAAAAATAGCCAAAAGGTCTGCAGCTGAACAAATGGTAGAAAAACTTCAAAATCTGCCAGATAGGTCAGATGCCCCTGGGGTAAGTAAACTGACGTTCAGGTTTGTTTCCTCTGGAATGCGGTGCAGTAGAGTGGCCCAAAACAGCCTTAAGGTCTTTGGTTTAAGTGTAAGATGTAATGCATACTAATTGATAATACTATCTGCTAAATACTTTTGTGCAAGATAAATAAATAAATACAAATATGGTTTAATGATTCCATTAAGGCTGTCGGTTCCTGTAAAGCTAGTTTCTAGCTCCACTAGTCAATTGAAAGCAGATTTTTTTTTTTTTTTTTTGTCATTTTACATTTTCTAAATTTTTTGTTTAAGATATCTGGTTTCAGGTGGGAGTCTTTGAAAAATTCTGCCGCAGAGAAGATCACAATGCTAAAGAGAAACCCGCTGAGTATTCCCAACACAGATTATGTGCAGATGTTATCAGATTTGTCTCAAGAGCAAGGGTTTGAGGTCACTTTCCTGGATATAGGTGAGTTCATTTTTCTGTGTTTTACTTCTCAATCAATCAGTGGTTTTCTTGGTGTGTTTGTATGTAATCATATCATGCCTGGTTGGTCAAAATGTGTCAGCAGTTCACTGTTCTCTGAGAAAGTGTTGCGGACTATCCACAACAAATACACTTATACTGTTTGATAATTACAATTTTAAAATTAATTCGTTCTTGCTCTGTAGAAATATTACGTCATCATTGTGTGTGATTTCTGTGTCGAACATTCATGGTTGGCTATATTGCACCGTTATCTTTGAAGAATGGCATGGCAATTAACCTCCTGCTAAAATCTTGACCTTGATTACCTGGTTGGATATTGAGGGTAGCATATTTACCTATGAATGCTGCTGTTTGCTCTTCCAGATGAGCTGACTGTGAATGGGCAGTACCAGTGTCTGGCTGAGATCTTCGCTTCCCCGGTCACTGTGTGTCACGGCACCGGGATCTCATGTGGTAATGCTCACAATGATGCAGCCCACAGTGCACTGCAGTACGTGAAGCTCATGGCAACATCAAAATAAGCTTTTAGACCAATGAACAATATGAAGAGAACATAATCATGTTGAAAAAAAATTTAGTTAAGCAAAAGTTTATCATGAAATAAATTAATCAGGGATAATATAAAATTACAAACATGTTGTTTACAAGTTACAAACATTCAAAGAAACTCCCATTGCATAAACATTAATAAGTGATATGGCATATAAATTAAGTTTTTGAAACAGATTTGGTAATTAATTGAGGTGAAATTAATATTTTTTTGACTTGAATAAGATGCAGATACATTGAGTTTATTTTTTTTTTTTTTACTATAGTAACCCTTCAGAGTAAGTAGCAGGGTTCCGATATAGCATTTTACATCCTGACGTGTTGCTGCTACAACTGTTTAAGTTACGTACCTGTAATTTGTCTTTTCATTGTTAGCATCCTGACAACTTTTAACACTTTAAAGTCTGTTTTAAAGCTCTTTTCAAATTGTCCGTTCTGGTGCACTGGGGTTTGAGATCTGTCCTCTACAGGAAGAGCGATATACTGCAGGAAGAGCGATTATATATTACGTAATTGATCTGGCTTTTCTGTCCTGTACCAAATCATGGATCATTATTGCTGTTACCTGTCTGACAATGTGGGCAATAATTCTTACGCTATCAGTGCACTAAAGCGAGCATTTTGAACAGAGCTTTGAAAGTCTTTTAAAGTTATAAATGTAACAAAGTTGTCAGGATGTTAACAATGAAAAGAAAAATTACAGGTACATTATTTAAACAGTTGTAGCAACACATGAAGATGTGTAACGCTATATTTTTCAGAACCCTGTTACTTACTTTTTAAGTGTCCTAGTGTGTCAATAGCTGGGTACCATGGATTTTCAGAGTTTTTAAACATGTATGAATGATTTTGCATTGCTTTTAAGTTAACTTGACTTTGAGATATCTCTTGTAGAAAACTCAGCATGGTCTGCCTAAACCCAGCTGGCATTTTTTATTACTTTAAAATCAAAATGTCTTGACATTTGTAAGACACAACATTCAGCAGATAACTTGTACTTGGCAAAAAAGATTTGTAAAACCTAATATTTAAAAAATATATATATATTTTTTTTTCTATTTTTTTTGCGTGGATTAGTAGAATTGGAAAATGTTCTTCTTTCAAAAGTATTTAAATCTAAAATATGTACAGTATAATATTATACCCAAAGTCATTATTCCACATTCATAAGCTACATTGTAACAATAAGAGTTGATCCAAGGGTACACTGTAGAACTGGGTGACTGCACTGCACTGCACTCAAAACATATAAGAACTGGCACATCTTCATACCGCGCAGGTTCACATCCTGACTGTATGAAGTCGGCAGTCTTCATTAGGGATTCCGAAAGGAGCGTTGCATTGGCTCTGGTGCTTCTGTGGGTTAGGGAGGCAAAACTGTCATGGACTGTTTCTCCTCATTCACGCCCGCTGAACCTTCAGGTCTCCTGAGCTGTGTGGGGAATTACTGCGGTGAGGGGAAAACATTACTGGACATTGTAAATTGGGGAGAAAATTGGGGGTAAAATAATTGGGCACACTAAATGAAAAAAATAAAAGTAGTAACTGGTACTTCATAAGAAAAGACAACTGTGGTGCGTAGGGTTAAAAACTATCAAAATAAATGAAAGGAAACCCTGCAACTCACATTCTGCTTATTGCCTTCATCAGGGTACAAAGCAGACAAAGGACTGGCAAACTTGAATCCATTCCCATAACAAGCAAATTAGCAATCAGTTTGGTAATTTTGGCCAGTGTCTGTATTGTCCAGTTTCCTCATTCCACCCGATGAGGCATCCATTTAAAGCAATGCTGCCATAGGACACTGGTGAGAACATTCAGGATGTAGAGTTAATCATATGACGCCTAATGCAAGATCATCTTAAGTCAGGTTTTGACGACTTCTGTATAAACAGTGGACAAGGAGTTACCCACCATAATGTGATAAAGTTTTACAGTTTTACATTTGTGATCTCTTGGGGCGATTTTGATTGGCCAATGATTTAAGCAATAGAGGGCACACGCTGCTATAATCCAGTTTCTAGTATAAGTAATAGGATAAAAGCCTTACTTCGGAAGTTTTTTACTTTAGGCTGAATGTACTGTACGTTGCTGTGTCTGGCATTGTCTGCTTGATGTCTTCTCTTAACAGCACTCTGAGCACAAAGCACAACACCAAATTAGGAAACACAGAAACATGTTCATAAAATTAACCAAAACAAATGTTTGGTCAAACCTGTATTACAGCATTCCTGTTTAAAGGCATCTTTCATCTTTTTAGCTGGTGTGTTTGGAATAACAATTTTACTTTTTTTTTATTTTGAATAAATACTTGGACTTTACTGGTCATTTTAAATGTGAATGCAATATTCAGTGATGTTCAGCTGTGTGAGGACTACAGTAGGACTGCTGCAACATTGTCATAACACACAACATAGCTTTTTTTCACTGTGGCATACTTTTATTGTATGCTGTGGAACGTTTTTAAATAAAAAAAGGTTGCTTAAAATCACGGCTAAACTGAACGTCTCCAGTGTTTTCATTATGAGTGGTGCCGATTTGTTGTGATAATGGTAAAACATTGCACACTCAATTCAGTTATTAGGAGACATTATAGCTGCTGTATAAATTAGGCTTTTTGGGAGACACTGGGAACTGCATCTACCGTTATTTAGATTTATCGTAGAATCAAAAGGAAATGGTGATGTCCTTGACTGCATGGTTTAATGCTGTTCTTTGAATTAGTACTCGTTTATACAGTATTGCATAAAGATTTTGTCTTGTTTACTACATATTCAGACCCAATACATTTATTTTCATTTGCTTATGATAATAAAAATAGGGTTATTCCACTTTCATATTTAGATTGTAGTCAACATAATGTTGCACATTATGCATTTTCTTTCTTTGCTAGATGTCCATTTTAATGCATACTACACAAGGTCAAAGTAATTCTAAAATGTGCAATACTGTGTATCGGTGGATCCAAAACTGTTCTATCCTCTGTAGTATCACCACAAAGTTAAACAAACATGTCCACGTATCTATTGATATGGTATTTGAAGCTCCTGAGTGTCAGGCTAACATACACACACACACACACACACACACACACAAAACAGAAAGTCCAGATTCTGTTATATGTTTTTATTAGAACAAGCACTAGATAGCAGCAGTGTACAGAGTTTTCATGGGAAGATATGTATATGTAGTAATTATACAATTGCACTTCTTCAGAGATATCCATCAGAAAATTGACTTTAATATTAATCTTAAGGCTGTCC
Source organism: Acipenser oxyrinchus oxyrinchus (assembly GCA_030684275.1). Taxonomy (NCBI): domain Eukaryota; kingdom Metazoa; phylum Chordata; class Actinopteri; order Acipenseriformes; family Acipenseridae; genus Acipenser; species Acipenser oxyrinchus. The sequence goes on from CM060258.1 coordinate 37,372,105, forward strand.
AACACAGCCCTGTGTGACACTCTGTCTTTAACATTTAAAATGTTTTTTTTTTTTTTTTAAATGACCTTTTCATAAGGCATTTGCAACATTCATTGGCAGGCTTGTCATGGGCACATGCAATTATAAATTTACACTGCAACAGAGGAAAAACGTGTCGGAACCAAAACAGAAATTCTCTCAACTACTGTAACAGAACTCACGTTTAACCTGTAGTTGATATCTTTGCATTTAAACATATTTGCTGTCGTTGTATTGCAAAAAACATTAAGCAAAAGTACATAACTAGTGTAAATAATAGATATTGTAATGGATAATACAGGACCTACGAGGCCATTTGATTGGTTTCATTGCATGGAGTGATTCTACTTGATGTATACATTTCAGTCCCACCAAAAAAGCATGGGATAGTTTGCATCATTTTTATTTATTTATTTATTTAAAGATGCAATGGAAAGCGCTGGTATATGAAACATTGGTTGTTCCATTTGTTTGTCAGCCAAATTCTTCATTATGGTTACTATATCATATCCCGCATCCTAAACTATTCTGCCAACATTTCCTCACCTAGAGAAAACGGAGCACAAATAAATATCAGTATCTTGAATACTTTTTTTTTTTTTTAAACTGATTGTGATTTTATTTATACTGTTTTGTTCCAAACATGTATTTTCAGTAAAAGCGAATGAATAAGCATGCACCTGATGTGTGAGAATGAACACCGCTGCAGAACTGCATTTTCACAAATGCTGGTTCCTCTGATAAATCATCCATAACTATTAAACATTTAATAGCAAAACTAACAGAAAAGATTTCCAATTGAAATGTTTGTCATTGATCTTATAAATCATGAAATTAAATCACACTGTATTTCCAAAAAAAATACAGAAGAAAAATGTGGCCTGTTAACAGGAATATAGTCCCAGAGTCAATTACAACAGGCTTTTAATAAGCTGTATTTGGGAACAGGAGACTGTTACTCAGTTGGATTGCTATTTTTTCTAGTACTCAGCACAACAGCATTGTACAGTATTTATTTGTGGGTTGAACCACACTAAAGGTGCTCATTCTGGTGCTTTGACATGGAGAATTCTCGAAAGTGCTAATTCTGGTACCAGTAGGTAACCCATCCAATTTTGCAATTATTGCTTTAAGGCACATCAAGTGGAATTGTTACAAAGAAAGCTACAATATGACATGGTAGATACGTAAATAAATATTATGGTACTATATTTTACACTTTGATATAAAAATGTACATTGGAAGTTTTGCAAAATAAATATGAGAATGAGGAGATCGTTCCAGATTATAAAAGGGACACCTGTCACCACATGTGGTGCTTGGACAGTATAGTGTTTAAGACTAAAAAGTATAATACATACAGATGAAGTGAAACAAATTTCCCCTTGGGGTCCTTGAACTGCAGCAAACAACCACTTTTGAAATGACTGCCAATTAAACCAATTATTGCATATTCCATGTTCCATGTGAGGTTTGAAACGTATGTAAAGATCATGTAAGCTTGAGTTATACCAACCCGATACTGTATCACAGCGACCATTCACTTAATGAAAGAATGCCCAATATGCAAGTTACGGCTGAAATAAAATACAATCATTAAAAAGCTGTTTCTTAAAATACCCTACTCTTTAAAAGGTATGGAACAAAGATTTATTTTTTCACTGTCATCATAAATGTATGATTCCCCACAGCCATATTCTCTCTTGGGCTGAGAGACTTTATATGCATTCACTAGAAATTGAAATGCAGCTAAAAGTAACAGGACAAAAGACCAAAGGCCAAATAATAATAAAAAAAAAATGTCTTGAGCCCATAATTCTCTTGTGCCTACTAGCATTCTGACCTTGTGAGATCTTGGAAGGTAAGCAGAGGTGGTCATGGTCTATAGTTGAATGACAGTCTTTAATTGAGTAGTGTGGGTGGCTCAGTATTTGCAATCAGCACAGGTGACTTGACTTTGCAATTCAGCTGTAAAAACTGAACCAGAGGAGAACTGCCATAGACATAATGAAATTCCAGAAGCACATAACACAAGGTGATTAGATTTACATGTTTTAGAATTTTTCTTTTCGTTTATGTAACACATAATTCTGGCCAGCCGGTGAATTTATTATTTTTTTGCTTGAGGTTCAAGCAAACATGGACGCAAGTACTAGTAAAGACTTTCTATTCTTGTTTTAAAAATATCACATGTTCAGATCCAGCATAGATTACCTGGTCTTGTCGGTATGAAGCAAGCAAGCATTGACAAACAGCTACCCTATATGAGTATCTGAAAATAAAACGTGTTTGTCGCCAATTTATTACAACCAATATATACTATGCTTATTCTTGAATTTGATTTTAAAAAAGGGTATTTACAAGCAGTTACCCAGCCTTGGAAAGAATTTGGCTATACCACATATCTTGCTGAATATAAACTACTATATTCATCTTGATATTACTAATGACCCATGGTCATTAGTAATGTCAAGATTACTCAACAAACATGTTTGTTTTTACTTATACTCTTGCTTAAAATAAAATCATTAAATATGTTGGATTACATTTTTTTGTTCCATAAATATAAATATATTTTAGTCCTACTGAAAAATCCTTGCACATGTTAATTCAGCATAACTTAGGTTGATGGATGCCACCCTCAAAACATGCTGTGCATACTTTTAAAATTCAGGTAACTCTGATATTCAGAGTTCCACATCCTACTAAATCATAGCGCTGTACTAAAGCTTAAATCATATACGTTTAACATGTCTGCAAAATGCATTCATTGTGTTTTAAGGCAAAGACTGTAACTTCTAATCCCATCCTCACCCAGACAACTTTCTACATGTCAGTTCAGGGTAAGCTGTGACAACAACAATAGCTGGTGAACATTGCCCCTGATGCAAGGGAATAGTCATGTTGTTCTGTTAAGACCTTTCTTGAAGCAGAATGTTAGGGTTTTGAAGAATATCCTTATTCCCACAACCAAAAGAAGAAAAAAATAGGATACTGAAAATATGAAACAGCAATATTTGTGCATAGATAAAAGCTTCTTTGTTAGAAATGATGAAGTGTTGAACACAAACCACCCAAATGTTACCAAAGCTGAGGGTTTTCCAATGTACTGAAACCAGGGACTTTCCGTAGTTCCCAGTAGATGTTGTTGGTGACCCACTTTTCTCTCTGATTGGCATCAATCACTTTCCTGCAAGTACAACATTGACATGTAATCAGGGATACAATCAACTGTAATAGATACTGCTGTTATTATATACAGAGTCAATTATAGGTATGATTTCCAATCATTATATGATCAAGTACTTTTTTGAATTTGTAATATTTTTCTTTAATATTGTACTTGAGATTGTACCTCTAAAAAGTAAGTAGTCTTGATCAGCTATGTCACATGCATGATGCTGCTTGTCAGTGTGAACAATCAGATTGCATCTTGACAGCTGAGTTTCAACATTTACTTGCCCTCTGTACAAGCAGGGCAGTCAGCCATGAAGTGCTCATTTTAAACTTGAGCTTCAACCACAGATACAGTTTGATACGCTTCATGACTTCTCAATTGGAAGTTGTTTATGCTAATGTGCACCATGCGTAAGGTATATGCTCCTTCACCTACTTGAAAAAACGTGGTTGATACTCGATATTATTTTCCTCTATGTATCTTCTCCTTGATCTCTGCAGATCCTCTATCCTTTGCTTTTCATCGGTTGCAGCTTGTACATTCCCTTCTTCTAGAAATCTGGACAGAATGTGATTATCATCAAGAGACACACCACAGTGTGCAAAACAATGTACAAAATTATTAAAAGTAATTTAAACTAAACTATTTTAAACTAAATAAAATTGGTGTTTTAAAACAATGCTTATTTAAAAACAGAATATGGTTATACATGAAACTAGCCAGTAGGGGGTGGTATTGCACATGTATGTGATGTTGCCAATATCTGAGGAACAACTGGCTAATAATACAGCAAGGCACCATTACATCAAGGTGCATTTCTTTTATAAAAAAAAACAAAAAAAAACATGCTGACAAATACTGAAATACAGAATACAAATTAAAGTTTGTATTGGGTCACAGATGCAAACCTGTATCAAAAAAAAAAAAAGATGAGCAGTTTCTGAAACAGAAAAAAAATAACATGGTTCTTGCCTTTGATCCGGTCTAAAACGTGCGTCGGTTGGAGGAATAAGATCTTTAATCGTCGGGCACAGCTCATTAAGTTCTATAGCAAATCTGGTGAAGCCGTAATACATCTCGTAATCCGTTGGCATGGAGCCTGCGAAACAACATGAAACCCAAAGCTTTTAAAACCAAAGTGTAATGTCCAGTAAATGCGCGTATGTGTGTGTGTATAAACACTGATGTGCAAAAGTCTTAGACATTTTGCACTTTTTGGGGTGGGTGGGGTGGGTTATACTACCGTAGAATCAACCTGCGCCATCTATAGAATGCTTCTCTTTTTTTGGACACTTCGACATCATGCTGGTGTGACACCTTTAAATATTGTGCAGCAAGTATGAGGATATTGCCTTATATGGTGATGCGTGCACTAGCTCAGATTTGTACATTATAAAACTGATGACTAGTTTGGAGGGAAGTGGATTTATATTCCCCAAATTTCCCAGAACAATTGGACTGTTTATATTGTTCAGTTTACAAAGAATGTATCAAACTGCACGACTTCAAGAAATGGACAACCTACAGGTACTTAAAAAAATAAAAAATTTAAATACTGTGCCCAAAATCGTGTATCTTCATTATTAGATGTCAATATTTCTATTTAGAGATTCAGTATATGCTGATGAACTCTTACCTGGCCTCCATATACATTTTGCAGAAGGTGCTACACCACAGTACAGCCCTTCATGCCACTTCCCAAACAGCCGATGCACCGCCTTCCCTTCCTGGTCCATCACAAAACCCTGGACTTCATTCACGCTTGAACTCCAGTAGTTTCCCTAAACATTTCATTGGCACAATTAGGAGTACAGTGTACAATGACTGTAGATAACAATCCTCATCTGTATGCATGTCAGTAAAAAGATCTACAAAACCTAATTATCTTTTCACAATCCTACCATTAAGGTGTAAAAAAAAGAAAAAACCCCAAACAGATTCCAATTATTATTGAAACACAACCTGGAATTATATATATATATATATATATATATATATATATATATATATATATATATATATATATATATATATTTTTACCACTGCTGAAATCCCTAGGCGCTATTTAAAACGCTAAACTGTCAGTTGCGATTTGACCTCATTTGTTATGGTTCATCTTTGTTTTAAAGTAGTATTTATTGTATACAGGAAATACCTTAATTGTAGCTTTCATAGCAGGCTTTCCAACATGTTTCTTATGCATTTCTTACCTTAACGAATGTGAGTTTACAAATACACAGGCTGCTTTTCGTATTTCTTATTGTTATTTCTCCATAATGTTCTATCCATCTTGTACCGCTGAGGATGTTGTGTATGCAGGTAGTGACTTTGTTCCATTCATAGTGATCGCCGTACCTGTACGAAAGTACTGAAGTAAAGAAACCAGCCATTTTTCACTACAGCTGATGCTTTCTGTGATTATCTAGACTTTAGAACCTACAACCTTTTATAAAATAAAGAAATGCATGCAGCAATAGAGCCCAAGATTTAACAACATGAACATATCATTGCATTGTATGTACTGCATGTGACTAAGTAAGATGAAGTGTCTCAGAGTACCTCACATCTTGGTAAATAACAAATCTGTTATTTTATGGATTGTTTATCAAATCAGTGGATGAAATCTCTAGAGAAATTAAAATTCAGGCAGCCCGCTAAGAAAACTAAGGCAGTACGTAAGATCTTATTAGCCTGACTGCAGTGACATCCATATTTATTTTGAGATCTTACTTAGAGCTCTGCACTGAAATAGCCCTTGTCTTTAGCCATTTTCCACTGCCACATGAGGGCACAAGTGTGTCTTGCTTAACCCTTTGTCCATCAAAATAAAGGCTGCTGATCAGGAGAAACAACTGTTAAGCCCTACATACGTAACAGTACATGGTTCTAGGACATGCCAAGCTGAAGATGAAAAGGCTGGCATATTATCAACTGTTGTTCTTTAAAAGATTCTTTAAAACTATTCTATATAATGTATAGAATCAAACAGCTCAGTTTATACTACTCAAATTGAAAGAAATTAGTAATTTATTAAGGTCCTATTTTCAGGAAGGACATGTAAGAGGTCAACATTTAATTGGGTACTGCAAAGAGTTACAGATAGAAAAGAACATCATGTATACAAGGTCTGTTTTACCTTTAACATTTAGTCACTATATTCTACTGCAGTGCTTATACAGTATGTATTATAAAGCTTTGTCAAGAAGCAATATTTTTCCTGGTAATACTACAAAAAAAATAATAACTTACTTTGGAAGTGCAACATTCACGATTCCTATGGGGAGTATTTCCATGGATTTCCCCCAGAACTTATTTTTCCATCTGATGTCTAAAAGAAGCAAAGTGGTTAAGATTTGTCAGTAGAGTCTGAATCCCAGACACTCTGAATTCCATGCAGTAATGCTGTGGCCTTTACTATACATGCTTTGTATCTCCTTTTATATTAAGTGTCATATTAACTTTTTTCAAGTGGGATGACTAAAATGGCAAATAAATCTCTTCTATGTATTCAGTCCTACTTCCCAGGTATTCACCTAATAACACACACTACGGTGCTAATACAGTTAAGATTGATTTGCAGTCCCAGAGTCCCAGTACCGGAGTAACCAATGTCCTTTGCCATTTGATCTAATAAGTAGGATCAGTTAACCCTAACCCTAACCCTGTTAAAGCACACATACTACTTTATTGAGTAGTAGCGTTTCAGTGACCCATGGGTTTAATTATTCTGTACCTTTTTACAGACACCTGAAGTGCTCAATAAAATGTGGAAAATAGAGTCAGGAACTGCACAGTATGGTATAGTAACCTTTGGCCAGGGTGTCATCAGTTAACAGCTGTATTAATCTCTTGAGAAACAAAAGCAAGCCATTTGTCACATATAACGTATATATAGAACCATGACTCATACCAACGTTCCACTGTGTGCAATTTTGAGTTTTTAATGACTACATTTTAAGAGTTTAATGATTAAAATTCTTACCTTGCCAAAAAGTAAATTTCTTGGATTCACAGTGACACGCTGAGATGGGTGGATGGTGGCTAACCTAGGAAACACACAGCAGGAATGTGCTTAAAAAAAACTGTGTATTATAATAAATACAGTAAACAAATTAATATCAATGTGGCAAAGTGCCCCCCCGTGTGTATTTTGTGTTAGTAATAATAAAAAGTAATAATATGTGAGCACCGGGAATTGCACTTAATTAATTAAAGTGCAATTCCGTGCTCACATATTATTACTTTTACTTGCACGTGATGTGATTTGTGCCCTCCTCGTGCCTAAATACAAATCTACAATTTAAACACATGTGAAACACAGACCCGCTTATATCCCGTGTACCAATGCCTATACACCAACATTTACACACAACACGTAACACAAAATACACACGGGGGGGCACTTTGCCACAATCAATCTTTAATTTCCATTGCGTTACACTATATGAGCAAAATACTCATATTGCAGCAGTGTAAACTAAAACACTGCAGACCGTGGTGAGTTAGTCAAGCTTCCAGAGTATTCACTGTACTTCTGTTGCAAAAGGCAATGTGACCTAAACAGAATGCTCAAACTAACCACAGCTGCTGCTTTTCAGACAACTTCATTTTAGGCAGATTATTGTAGCTGACAATGCAAAAGAAAGAATGAACAAACAAGATCTGTCATTACTTAGCTATCTAATGAGATAGTCTTCGATAACACCACTTAAGATAAGTGAACTAGCTCTTAGCTTCAATCGCCCAGCATGACAGCAACTAACAGTTTTCTTCATGAGAAACACAAGCTGAGCAAACCGATCTGCTGAACTAACTCGGCTTGGAAATGGAGAATGGTGGAAGCAGTATACAAAGCAGAAGTGGTTTCAATGTGAAATAAAACATGATGTGATAAAGAGTTTAACTTGCCATGGGGGATTGTGGCAGTGCATTTGTAAGGGTGTTTCAAAAGATGCTACTAAGAGAGAATAGAATAGAGGTAACCCTACTGTAATATACATAACATTATTTAATATTGTATGAATACCATTCCATAAAATAATTTTAGATAACAAAGGCAGCACAGTTAATTGATATGCAAAAAACTAATAAGAAGAGACTTTCCTTGAAATATGAAAATAAATTATTAATGTTGCAAAAATCTAGTTTTTGGTTTATTTTTTTTTTATTACATCTCATCACCATATCACAATCATATTGTTTTGCTGCTGTCATTATTTGTTATTGTTGCTTCTACCACAACACTTAAACTTTCTGTGTACAGGTAATAGGAACCCATCTGAGCTTTAACTGGGGCACCATTACATTTACTAGAAGAGAAACCAAATAAATGAGTCAAAAGTATTCAAAGTAAAAATACAGTATGAAAAACATGAAGATCGAAACTTTTAAGAACGTTGTTATGCCAATTGGTAAGAATTATTATGTTTTTAAGCACTGGCTAGAACCAGTTATCTGTTTTTAACCAGGATAATTTGTACTTTAACGATGCCACATGTCTTGTACATACCTGCTCTGCAAAAAAGCACAAACCCTTATCTTCCCTTATACATTCATAGGTCTCGCCAAGAACAGGGTTAAAAGGCTTACTGCCTGCTCTGTAGTATGTCGAAGAATATCCGGAAACTGCGAAAGCAGCAATAAGTATCTGAAAAATAAGGACAAACAATCTATAACGTTCTGTAGTTTATTACAGTAAGCATGGCAATTTACATTAAAGTATATTTATTTTGTAAAGTGGATAAATTCGCATTAAGAAGATGTTGAATGTAAAATGTACTATATATTACTATGAAACTCTTCAAGTCAAAATAAATAGTTTTTCATGGATTAGTGAGACAGCAATGAGGGAGCATTGTATCCACAAAGAAAATTATCAACTGTAATGTAAGTTAGGTGTGTGTGTCTAGTTAAACAAATAGTGCAGTAACAAAAGTATGCCGATAGTGCAAATATTTTGCAGCATTAGGTGAATTGAATAAAAAAAACACCCAGGCCTTAAGAAAACAAACATCATTAAAACTTAAGGTCTACCCTTGATTCATTTCAAGATTTCAAGGGGGAGGTGTGTTGAGTAAAGAGCCGATGGTTTGGAATACTGAGGAACTACAAGTCAGCGCAATTTGATTGAGTGTTTTCTGTGCTTACAAGTAACTAACGTATGACGGCAGGCCGCTTACCATGCGCTCATATGGATCCTCGGTCTCAGCAGCCTTGTCCAGCAGCTCTGTGTATTCCAGCTCCTCACAGAGATGCTGGAGGGTGTTGAGAGGTTCATTTAGCTCCACGGGCATGGACACCTTGGACAGGTCCTTGCCAATGTTGTTCCTCAGGATGTTCCACAGGTTTATGTTGCTGGTATCTGGAGAGGGGGCAGGGAGACACGTGCGCCGGCCGTTGCGGAATCCACCCCCGGCCAGGTCACCGTTTGGTACTGCAAACAAAGCACGAGCAGAAACACACAACACAGAATAAACACACATTATATATATATATATATAATATACATGTTTCTGTTACAGTAGTACCAAGTTCCAAAAAACTGTAGGGCTATGTAACACATACTTTGCCTGTTATCTGCAACACTGGCATTGTCCTCTGAAAAGTTGTCACTGACATCACTGACATACGATTCATCATCTGATCCCTAAAGAGACAAATATAAAGCTGTTTTACTAATGAAACCCACAAATGTAGCACATTCCCTTAACCTTTTAATCACTGATAAATAAATAAATAATCCCTGTATTGAAATGTAATTGTAGTCACTAGATTCAAATGTTAAAGTGACAGAAATTTCTACATCTAAATAAAATGAACTTAGTTTGCAACATCAATGTCTATTTTTTATGGCTTGAACAGTGGCAGACCTTAACACCATCACCCTAAAATTTATAAACCTGATATTTTCGTATTTTCGCAATCCTCATTTTACTCTATATTTATTGTAGGTTTTAATTTATGTTAATAAATGGATATATAAATCACCCCTGGGTTATTATAGAGTGTAATGCAGTATTTGGATTTAGCTTTACACATTGTTTAGACCATTAAAATAGACCCCACAGAGTTCCAAGAGGCTGGTGCTGTCTTCCTATACTGCAAAACATTTAACTGGGTGATTCAACCAAGCCTGAGGAACAAGTGATGGGTGTTTTAATATTTCCAAGCACAGATAGACAAAGAAATGCAAACTACATGACTTTTCTGTATAGGACTAAGAAAACAATTACGGACAACCTTTTGAGGTACTGTTGACCTCCAGCAGAGTACACTGAAATTGCTGCCACTGACTTAACCCTTATAACAAATGGAAAAGATATATAAACAGTTATTTTTTAATTCTATTTTGCATGGTTCACCACATAATTCTAATTAACGGCAGACTAACTGAAGCACATGCGAGTCATTATTATAACTTATTTATTTCTTAGCAGACATCACCGAGTCATCACTAGTGTTTTATCTGGAATCCCAGTGGTGGTCCGCACCCTCCCTCACCTCATTCTCCGATGAGCTTGCTGACAACAGCACTTCCTGGGCATCAAAGAATTCCGAAACGGATTCTGACATGGACAGCCTGCTTTCGTTGGAGGCTTGCTGTGTCAGTGGGAGGCTGATGTGAATCTGTTCATTGGGCTGGAGACCAAATAGAACAAACATGCTTGATGAGTTATTTAACACTGTCTTACAGTATTGGCAGGAATACAGAGCCCAACATGCTTGCCAATCTGATTCAGAGTATTACAACCAGACACCTTTTTGATGTGTAGAAGTAAGTTATTTCTAGGAGGCATTGGGTTTCAAGTAAACACAAATCAATATCCTCAGCATTTTAATTTAGCTTATCGTCTGTTTCAACTTCATATAGCAGGCTGACATTTCTTGTGGAAAATGCTATTGTACTTCTATGCGGCTGTGTAATGCATGCTAAGGAGTACAGCAACACTTTTATGAAATTATCTCTTTTTGTATGTGTGCTACTAATATATTTATTTATTTCTAAGGACAACTATCTGTCATCACTCCAGATTCATTAGCCTGAAAATGATTTTAATCATACTAACTTTACCTTACACAATACAGCAGTACCACACCATACAGCCTTTATGAAAGTCAGGGATAAAGTTTGGCTTTATTGTGAGCAACTTTGGAATCCTTTCAAGGTTTGCTCTGAAAAGTGGCTTGATTTCAGAAAGTGAATGTCACAGATTTCCCTTGGGAAAGACGAATATGAATCACACTAAATAAAGGAGTTTCAAAGCTTTATAAAGTTAATTTTCAGTGACTGATTTAAGTAAAGACAACTCAGAAACCTTATATAAGGTCAACTACTTGGTTTCTTCCAACTAGAAGTAATGAAAAGAAATACAACAAATCCCTGCTGGAAATCTCCAGCATCTGCTGATAAGCAGGGGATGCACATGTCTAGGTTTCTGTCTGGTTTTTTTATTATTATTTGTACCGTGGTGCAGAGGTTGAATAGAAATACATGATGACAGACTTGCCTTTTCATAAGGATAATCACTTTCAGATGCCCTCTCTCGGCTTGCAGACACACATTTCAGAACAGCATGAGGGGACTGTTACTGACTACATCACTACATATCAATCAACTATCACTGCTTTTGAAAGTCTTCATGTTAGTACAGTATTTAGTTATTCTGCCTTATTTATACGCTTTGCTTTCTTTTTATGAGCCAATATTTTGTGAGAGAGATTATGCCTAATCAAAATCCTACCTCGTCAGTGCTGGGGATGATATTTACACTGACAACCTGCTCAGACAGAACCGATTCTGAGTGTATTCGGTGAAGACGAGTCCTCAGTTCAGCATTCTGAGTCAGAGCCTGAAACAAACAGCAACACAATAAAACAGGTTTGAAAAAGTTTGTTCCGTTTATGTTACAAACACCCTGGAAATGGGCAGTTTATTATTAATCACTGTACTGGTAAATCAGTGAGCATATAAGCCTGTGTTTTGTTCAATCATGTATTTCATTTTGTCCTTATAGTTCTATGTGAGGCTTACAGTGTGGGTTTTGTAGGATAGATAATACATGTGTAAGGCTGAGGGTACTGTTAGGAAGAAATCTATCAGAGCATCATTTTCAGCCTTTCTCAAGACACTTTCGGCAAGCTACAGACTGCATTCCAGACCCTTCCCTTCCCAGGTCAAATAGGGGACTTTGTTGCAAGGACTGCTATGCTGCTATTTAGTGAACGAACTCCAGAATGGAAATGATTTTAGAGGTATGGTAATGTGTTGGAGAACAAAAAAGGGAAACATCCAAAATAGCAGCAGAAAACAGTGGGTTGTTTGGTCCAACTTCTTGTATTTCTAGTTTTTCTAATTTCCTCTAACTTCCCCTACACCAGTACCTAAGTGGATGAATGTCACAATGAATGCCCCAGATTCTAAATAGAGGACCACTCATAAGTTTATCTTTGTGTGTAATGTTCATTGTTCAAATGAAAGCAAAGAAGGAATTGCATAAAAAAAAAAGATTCCTGCAGATATTACTTTAACTGGCTGCAGGGTGCTCCCATAGACACATCTGATAATTCTGCTCGTTCAAATGTAGAGACATTTTTCTATATTATTAAGATAGAGGCAAGATAGATTTTCATACATTGTAACAACGGAACTGCAAAACATTTCTTGCACTCAGGTACATTTGGCTTGAGACATTTAAAACATTCTTATTTTCCCAAGAAAACATCAATGTAAGAAGGAATGCATCATTATTATGACAGGCATATTTACATTACCATTTTAGACATCAGACACAGAGCAATGGTGCTCCACCTTTATGACACATAATGACCAACCAGAATTACAAATGAGCTTTTCTGGCTTCATTAAGTCTTATGTGAGGCAACAAGATCATCCACAGAAGCTGGCTTGTATCGTTAATGCTAGAGCTTCTTACTTCTGTGACCCATAGGCATGTATCATCATCTTAAAGCCTGTTACCTACATTTGATATAAAATAATACATTGGCTTAAGACATATGTTTTTGCTGGCTTGTATTAAAATGACAGTTAATCTGCATGTTTCTCAGGGAAAGGTTTCTGTATTGTAATGGAAGTGTCATTTTTAAATGGCTCATCTGTATCATCTTGCACCCTGAGATGTGTAATATTCCGAAGCTTTTTGAATAGGGTTCGCACCTTACACCCACTTTAAAGATGGTCCAATTTGAGCACAAATGATGTAAGTGAAACTGAAGGAGAAAGTACCTGTGATAAAGACCTCTTCAGTGTCACAATCTGGGCAGTGTGGCCCACCTGCTCCTGCTCAGAGATGAGCTGCTTTATCTTCTCCTTCTCTATTGCTACAGTATTGAAGGCAGACTTCAGCAGAGAATGGACTGGAAGAAAAGAAAGTGATATATATCTATTGTGGTAGAGTAGGTGTTCTGGACCCAAATTGGAGGCTTTAGGACCCTGGGGGTTAGGAAACATTTACTCCATCTTGGTGAAGGTGGCTGCAAGCTGCAGCCATCTTAGGAAAGAAAGAAATAATTATTAGCTGATTGAGATACCGTTGTGCACACTTAGCCCCTGCATAAAGGGAAAGGACACCCAGTGGACAAGGAAGATTGAGGCTAAGGCCTAGGAACACATGGAGAGAGAAGGGCAGAGAGCAGCAGGTTGTGCTTTCTACCCTGCACCAGGATAGCTGTAGCTTCGGCTCTCTGCGTAACACCACACTAGTTTTATTATAACTTTTCAGAATGGCAGAAAATGAGACAGGTTATTGTGAGACAGGTCGTGTAACAGTCACCAAGGAGCAAAGGTCACTAATGCAAATGTTTCCAGTAAAATACAGTGCTCCTATTTAAGATCATATGACATGTTCACAGGCTTGGGTTATTATTATTTATCATTATTATTATTTATTGCTTAGCAGACACCCTTATCCAAGGCAACTTACAATTGTTACAAGATATCACATTATTTTTTCATACAATTACATTATTCTTTACACATTATTTTTTTTACATACAATTACCCATTTATACAGTTGGATTTTTTTTACTGGAGCAAAGTAAAGTACCTTGCTCAAGGGTACAGCAGCAGTGTCCCCACTGGGGATTGAACCCACGACCCTCCG